>CM073135.1:48871482-49198982 GCA_037039145.1 Fundulus diaphanus
GCTGATCCAGAACGCTGCTGCCCGCGTCCTCACTAAGACTAAGAACGTAGAGAACATGGACCCGGTTCTGAAGTCCTCACTAAGACTAAGAACGTAGAGAACATGGACCCGGTTCTGAAGTCCTCACTAAGACTAAGAAAGTAGAGAACATGGACCCGGTTCTAAAGTCCTCACTAAGACTAAGAACTTAGAGAACATGGACCCGGTTCTAAAGTCCTCACTAAGACTAAGAACGTAGAGAACATGGACCCGGTTCTAAAGTCCTCATTAAGACTAAGAACTTAGAGAACATGGACCCGGTTCTGAAGTCCTCACTAAGACTAAGAACGTAGAGAACATGGACCCGGTTCTAAAGTCCTCACTAAGACTAAGAACGTAGAGAACATGGACCCGGTTCTAAAGTCCTCCTAAGATTAAGAACTTAGAGAACATGGACCCGGTTCTGAAGTCCTCACTAAGACTAAGAACTTAGAGAACATGGACCCGGTTCTAAAGTCCTCACTAAGACTAGGAACGTAGAGAACATGGACCCGGTTCTAAAGTCCTCACTAAGACTAAGAACGTAGAGAACATGGACCCGGTTCTAAAGTCCTCATTAAGACTAAGAACTTAGAGAACATGGACCCGGTTCTGAAGTCCTCACTAAGACTAAGAACGTAGAGAACATGGACCCGGTTCTAAAGTCCTCACTAAGACTAAGAACGTAGAGAACATGGACCCGGTTCTAAAGTCCTCCTAAGATTAAGAACTTAGAGAACATGGACCCGGTTCTGAAGTCCTCACTAAGACTAAGAACTTAGAGAACATGGACCCGGTTCTAAAGTCCTCACTAAGACTAAGAACGTAGAGAACATGGACCCGGTTCTAAAGTCCTCACTAAGACTAAGAACTTAGAGAACGTGGACCCGGTTCTGAAGTCCTCACTAAGACTAAGAACTTAGAGAACATGGACCCGGTTCTAAAGTCCTCACTAAGACTAAGAACGTAGAGAACATGGACCCGGTTCTAAAGTCCTAACTAAGACTAAGAACGTAGAGAACATGGACCCGGTTCTAAAGTCTTCACTTAGACTAAGAACGTAGAGAACATGGACCCGGTTCTAAAGTCCTCACTGAGACTAAGAACTTAGAGAACATGGACCCGGTTCTGAAGTCCTTCCACTAAGACTAAGAATGTAGAGAACATGGACCCGGTTCTGAAGTCCTCACTAAGACTAAGAACGTAGAGAACATGGACCCGGTTCTAAAGTCCTCACTAAGACTAAGAACGTAGAGAACATGGACCCGGTTCTAAAGTCCTCATTAAGACTAAGAACTTAGAGAACATGGACCCGGTTCTGAAGTCCTCACTAAGACTAAGAACGTAGAGAACATGGACCCGGTTCTAAAGTCCTCACTAAGACTAAGAACGTAGAGAACATGGACCCGGTTCTAAAGTCCTCCTAAGATTAAGAACTTAGAGAACATGGACCCGGTTCTGAAGTCCTCACTAAGACTAAGAACTTAGAGAACATGGACCCGGTTCTAAAGTTCTCACTAAGACTAAGAACGTAGAGAACATGGACCCGGTTCTAAAGTCCTCACTAAGACTAAGAACTTAGAGAACGTGGACCCGGTTCTGGAGTCCTCACTAAGACTAAGAACTTAGAGAACATGGACCCGGTTCTAAAGTCCTCACTAAGACTAAGAACGTAGAGAACATGGACCCGGTTCTGAAGTCCTAACTAAGACTAAGAACGTAGAGAACATGGACCCGGTTCTAAAGTCCTAACTAAGACTAAGAACGTAGAGAACATGGACCCGGTTCTGAAGTCCTCACTAAGACTAAGAACGTAGAGAACATGGACCCGGTTCTAAAGTCCTCACTAAGACTAGGAACGTAGAGAACATGGACCCGGTTCTAAAGTCCTCACTAAGACTAAGAACTTAGAGAACATGGACCCGGTTCTGAAGTCCTCACTAAGACTAAGAACGTAGAGAACATGGACCCGGTTCTAAAGTCCTCACTAAGACTAAGAACGTAGAGAACATGGACCCGGTTCTAAAGTCCTCACTAAGACTAAGAACGTAGAGAACATGGACCCGGTTCTGAAGTCCTCACTAAGACTAAGAACTTAGAGAACATGGACCCGGTTCTAAAGTCCTCATTAAGACTAAGAATGTAGAGAACATGGACCCGGTTCTGAAGTCCTCACTAAGACTAAGAACGTAGAGAACATGGACCCGGTTCTGAAGTCCTCGCTAAGACTAAGAACGTAGAGAACATGGACCCGGTTCTGAAGTCCTTCCACTAAGAACGTAGAGAACATGGACCCGGTTCTGAAGTCCTTCCACTAAGAACGTAGAGAACATGGACCCGGTTCTGAAGTCCTTCCACTGGCTCCCTGTATCTCAGAGAATAGACTTTAAAATCCTTCTGTTAGTCTATAAATCCCTGAATTAGCACCTAAATACATCACAGACTTGTTATCAGGGCATCAACCCTCCAGACCACTCAGGTCTTCTGGCTCCAGCCTGCTCTGCAGAACCAGAACCAGAACCAGACATGGAGAAGCAGCATTTAGTTCCTATGCTCCACTGATCTGGAACAAACTCCCAGAAAACTGTAAAAGTGCTGAAAGCCTGAGTTCCTTTAAACCAAGATTAAAAACATATTTGTTTAGGACTGCATTCGACTGCACTAGTTAAATAGTTGAATGCAATTTTTTTTTTATATAATCCAACTGCTTTTTCCTACTTGCTTATTTTCTGCTTTTTTCCCGTATTTTAATCATGTAAAGCACTTTGCATTGTCTGTGTACTAAATTGTGCTATATAAATAAATTTGCCTTTTCAATACAATGTTGTTCAGTTTTCCACTAGTCAGTCATTCACACCCTGTCTGCTTTCCACTAACATAGAATACCAAACCCTAAATAAGTCAGAACTCATAACTAAACCTAAAGATCTCTGTGATAAAATGTATATATCTGCTTATATGCGCAACAATAGAAAAAGGTTATTTCAGGGGAACTAAATTTCACACTCCACCCGCTCCGGACCAGACATTTTGTTACCCGCGTCATATGGCCAAAGTAAGCAAGACGTTTAGCCACTCTAACTATAAGCTTTTTAAAAAAGGAAAGTCCAAAGAGCCAGCTTCTAGTGGAGAAGTTCAAGTATCTTGGGGTCTTGTTCACGAATGAGGGGAAGATGGAGCGGGAGATCGACAGGCGGATTGGTGCGGCGTCTGCTGTGAAGCGGGCGCTGTACCGATCCGTTGTGGTGAAGAGAGAGCTGAGCCAAAAGGCGAAGCTCTCGATTTACCGGTCGATCTACGTTCCTACCCTCATCTATGGTCACGAGCTTTGGGTCGTAACCGAAAGAACGAGATCCTGGATACAAGCGGCCGAAATGAGTTTTCTCCGTAGTGTGTCTGGGCTCTCCCTTAGAGATAGGGTGAGGAGCTCAGTCATCCGGGGAGGACTCAGAGTAGCCACTGCTTCTTCACGTCGAGAGGAGCCAGTTGAGATGGCTTGTGCATCTGGTTAGGATGCCTCCTGGACGCCTCCCTGGTGAGGTGTTCTGGGCACGTCCCACCGGGAGGAGGCCCAGGGGAAGACCTGGGACACGCTGGAGAGACTATGTTTTCTCTGCTGGCCTGGGAACACCTTGGGATTCCCCTGGAGGAGGTGGCCCAAGTGGCTGGGGAGAGGGACGTCTGGGCCTCCTTTATAAAGCTGCTACCCCCGCGATTTTGCTAAAGTGTTCCTTTAGCAATAGTCCAATTGCTAAAGTGTTACTTTTACATTACTTTTGGGTGTGTATCACCAATTTAGATGTTAAACTTTCATAAAAGCTGTCTTAATGCAAGAAACAAAACCCTTAAACACATGAAATAGTAAGTAACTTTAAAAAACTAAAATGGTTTTGTTAACTTTTCACATTAAGCTGGATTAACAGCTAGTAAGATACCTTTGATTAAATTGGTATACTAATGTTTAAACCAGGGGTGTCAAAGGTACGGCCCGCCGAACGATTTAGTCCGGTCCGGTGGCCAAATGCATTATCATTATTCAACGGCTGTGTCTCCTCGGTGCATCGAGCGATCTGGTCCAGATTTTTTGTGAGTCGTGGGGGAGCGCTGCCGAACACGTTCGTGTGAATCGCCCAGTGGACGGGCGGGCAAAATGCATGACAGCATCTGCGGTGGCGGGCGGCCGGCGGTGCGCAAATCCCAGCGGTGGCCAATAGGCCAGAGCGGCGCTTTGCTGTGAGGGCCGATCATCACCGCTTGCGGTTTTAATTATTATTATTAATAATCTGCCACCCCAAAGAGGGGCCTTTTTGAGCGCTTTATCATATTCAAAAACTCACCAAACTTGGCAGATGCATTAAGACTGTTTAAAAATTTCGTATTTTAAGGTCATCACAAAAATCAAAAGAAAAATGCCTCAACGGCGCCACCTAGCAATTTTCAAAGGACCCTTTGCTATTCACTTACTTCGTCGTAGAGACATGAGATTTGGTACAGTGGTAGAGCTCACCAAGACGCTCAGAATTTACAATAAATGTCATAGTGTAAATATCACAGGAAGTCGGCCATTTTAGATTGAAGGTCTGATTTTGACCCCATTTTTGACGTTTATAGCATTGGTATTTGATGGATCTCCTCCTAGAGATTTTTAGCGAGCGGCTTGAAACTCGGGCAGTCTGATCATAAGGCATGGCCAATTAAAAGTTATCAAAACGGTGAGTTTTTGAGCTTGTTGAAGGGGCATTAGCAGGGGTCAAAGTTCACCTACTTGCCACAAAAAATAAAACTGTTATATCTCCTACACAGAAACACACAGAGGCATCAAACTTTCTGTGATTGATCATCATCGGGTCTTCTTTAATATCCAATGGTCAAATGATGACATCACTTAGGCCACGCCCCCTGACAACAGGAAGTGTCATGTTTTGCTGTAAACGGTCGCTATGTTACCCCTCTGAGCTAATCAACATGAAACTGTGTCCAGAGACAGAAGACATGTTGTTGTGTTGTGGATTCCAGCCCCAAGTCGATTCGATGGAGCAGGAGAGCGTGGCGGCGTGGTGAAGTCACCTCAAACGCCGCTGTCATACGTTTGGCTCTGAATTCCACATTTTTGGGCTGAGCTGCTTAAAACTCACTTGGATGCATCCTTATCCACCCCCCAACAGGAATCCACAAAAAATTTTGGTGGGCGTGACCTAATGCCTCAACGGCGCCACTTAGCAATTTTCAAAGGACCCTTTGCTATTCACTTACTTCATCGTAGAGACATGAGATTTGGTACAGTGGTAGAGCTCACCAAGACGCTCAGAATTTACAATTAATGTCATAGTGTAAATATCACAGGAAGTCGGCCATTTTAGATTGAAGGTCTGATTTTGACCCCATTTTTGACGTTTATAGCATTGGTATTTAATGGATCTCCTCCTAGAGATTTTTAGCGAGCGGCTTGAAACTCGGGCAGTTTGATTATAAGGCATGGCCAATTAAAAGTTATCAAAACGGTGAGTTTTTGAGCATGGTGAAGGGGGGTTAGCAGGGGTCAAAGTTCACCTACTCGCCATGAAACACAAAACTGTTATATTTCATACACAAAAACTCACAGAGCCACCAAACTTTCAGTAGTTGATCACAACTAGGTCTCCTACAATATCCAATGGTCAAATGATGACATTGCTTAGGCCACGCCCCCTGACAACAGGAAGTGTCATGTTTTGTTGTAAGCGGTCGCTATGTTACCCCTCTGAGCTAATCAACATGAAACTGTGTCAAGAGACAGAAGACATATTGGTGTGTTGTGGATTCCAGCCCCAAGTGGATTCCATGGAGCAGGGGAGCGTGGCGGCGTGGCGAAGTCACCTCAAACGCCACTGTCATATGTCCAGAGTTCCATAGGATTTTGACAAATTTAATGAATAGTAACTTAAAAGTACCTTTAAAGGACAAAATTTTGAAAAGTCAAAAGGCTTATTTAATGCTTTGAGAACATCTCTTCTATTCGGCCACAAAATCAACAAAAAATTTAAGCTATAGGACCATTTTTAAGATGCCAATACAGATTTTAAGCGGGCTGTTTCGGCACCTCATTGCTATTGTGGCACTATGAAAGAGTGAAGTACATTAAAACAGTAGCCCCCCGTTTTATTTTAAGGTCTAAGGACAATTTCTGTTGATGGACTACTGTTAAAGTATACAGCAGGGGTTTTCAATAGGTGAGGCGCACCTCCCCTGGGGGGCGCCAAAGAGTCACAGGGGAGGCGCGAGAAGACAGAGAAGAAGACAGAAGAAGTCTTGCAAATACTGCATTCAGATGGATTAAATGAAAATGCTGCAGCCTTTGGCAGAAATTGCTAAACATCACCGTGGGATTGAAGAAAAACAAATAAAAAGTTTAATATTTTAGCCTAAAATATTTAGGCTAAAATATTTAGACTAAAATATTAGTTACTAAGTGAGGTGTGAAAAATGTTTTTGTCTCTTTTCTTTCCAGCTTCTGGGAGGTGATGCAAAAGTTTATTCTGATCATAATCAATGTCATCATTATTTAAAGAGCACTTTAACAAAAGGTAAAACAAAGCGCCAAACATCAGAAATACATCAGATAAGAGATAACATCTAATAAAATGCTTGTTTGTTAAAATAGCAATAGGTCTAAATTGTGTATAATTAGCCTAAAAAGTAAATTGGAATATGGAACGTGTGGACGTCTGTTAAATTCAGGTTATCTTTTTTATTATTATTTCAGTTGACGTCTCCTGTTGACGTGAGTTCAGTTTGACATTGGTGTCTGTCTAGTTCAGTTTGTCTGCTGTTGAAAACAATCGTTTATGAATTTGCTCTAATTACAGTTACATTTTTAAACTAAGCCCTCTGTCCGTGATGTGTCAGTTAAAGTAGCATGTAAAATGGAAATATTTGGATGGATATTTTATGAATAGGCCTTTTTTATGAATGTACTTTGTTAAAAGAAATACAATAAAAAAAACATGTATTGGGCTATCAGTTGTTTTTGAAACACAGCATTCCAGGAACACAAAAGTAAGATGCATTTACTGCAGGGACCTGTGAGGGGTAGGTTTGTGTGGGGGGGGGGGGGGGGGTATCTTTACCTGTTCCTAGGGGAGGCTCACCTTCAACGAATTTGAAAACCCCTGGTATACAGTATTAGTAAAACGTATGATATGAGTTTCGCCAGCAGAGGGCGCTCGGTGCCGCTTGTACCAGTTGCGGACGTTCTGGCCAGCAGAAGAAGTTGCCCAGAGCAAGAGTAAACAGTTTGGAGAAGACGCACTGAGCAGCTCTGTAACCTGCGGTATTTCTCTGTTTTGCAGGTAAGCTGGGTGGTAAATATGTGGACTCAAAATAAGATACCATACCATACCATAAGTGTTTTGGTAAGAAGAATAATAGATAAAGAAGGAAAACTCGGGCGAAAAGTGTTCTGCTGTGGCGTTAAGGATCCTGCTGCCTGCTGGTCGCGTGAGGCAGTCACAGGGCTGAGCTGCAGACCCCTTTACATGAGGGTTGTAAGTTAAAGAACATGCTTAATTATAGAGAGGCGGGTACTACCAGTAAAACACGGGGTGGTGATTGTAACCTGCATTAAGTGAATATGTAATATGAGCTTGTGAAGGATCAAACTGGAGAGCTAGATGGGCAGCTAACATTAGCATCGGGCTATGATAAGAGGGCGCACCACTGAGCTATATTATACACTGGAGTGCTGATTTTGCCGAATAACTGAAGTCATTGGCCACCATCTTGCTACTCCCTACTCTCACAGAATTCCATAGGATTTGTTTGCAGCAAAAAGCAGTTTTCTGGCTGTGTGAAATCGTTTCATAGGTAATTCTACAGTCAGTGGATGTACTAACACTATCAACTACTAGGAAATCAGGTGCTGAAATATTTTACGTTATTCATATTAAATATACATATATGTATATATAAATATTTGTACATGTATATATGTATATATATGTATACATATATGTAAATATGTTTTTGTATATTGTTACTTATATATTTATAAATGTTATATATGTATATTTAAATGAATAAAATGCAAAATATTTCAGCACATCACTTTCTCAGTACTTGATAGTTTTAGAACATAACATAAAAGTATATGGCATTTGACATCTTAAAAGTTTTAAGCCCCCCCTGAACATCAGAAAATCCTCGTTATTCGATGCTGTAGCGCACATATTCCCTAGTTACTGGGGGAAAATGGGGAGTACCAATATGGCGGCTGGTGGCTTCAAAGCGACTTGTTCTAACAGCGGGCGATTAGCACTCCAGTGTATTGTATAGCTCAGTGCTTTGAAGCCACCAGCCGCCATATTGGTACTCCCTATTTTATAATTTTGATTTTGTATTGACAGCAAACTTCCAGAGCTCCATCCGAGGATGCCCGATTTTTGCTCTGCTTATGGGTGCGCAATTAAAAGGACTCTACAAACCACATCCTGGGGAATTACCTTCCATAAGTAAGATTGTATGATAGATAATCCTCATGCTTTACAGTTACAGTTTTTCCCGGCATAAACACAATATGTGCTAATGGGTAGCAGGGATCGAAGTAGAGAAAAGTACATTTAACACCCCGATATCTGAGATATGTGACTGAGGATATATATATATATATTGTTTATTTTGTATGTATGTATATATATATATATATATATATATATATAAAAAATTTTAAATGCTGTTATTGACACCTCTGCTCTCACTTGTCTGTATATAGTTTTGTTCCTATGTAGATAAGTGCTGTTGTCATCACATACTCTTAAAAAGTGTCAGATGGCCACTAATGAGTATCTGTTTTTTGTACAGTTTAAAGTGTCATTTGTAAATGTATTTACACATGAAGTAGGAAGCTACCCTGTTGGATCCGATTGATGATAAAAGGGATTGCAATGAGTAGTCTATCAAAATAAATATTCATCAAATATATATATATATATATATATATATGACAGAGAGAGAGAGAGATGTATAATTTATGTGTGCTTATTATATTAATATATAACTGCAAAATATATAACTGTGAGTATATATATCATCCAGTTTGACTTCAGTTTAAAATGCTTTGGTTCTGAATAAATATGTGTAATCTGACTCAAAAGGTCACGATTACTGTGAACATATGATTAAAATGAGATCTGAGCTGCCTCCTGTTCATTCTGACAGCAGCTGTCTGATCTGTGGTCTCACCCAAGATGGCCGCCCTGTAGGCACGTCAGCCTAGCGGCCGGCAGCGTCCAATGGGGCGTCTACGTATATAATGTCTATGGCCCGTGATTCGAGCTTATATCCCCCATGTTGGTATTTTTGGTTAAAGCGGGAATGTATCTGCCATGTATGTCTTCTGAGTGGAAGAAGTTATGTAATATATGTTCTTTTGATTTCATTAAGCTGAGATGATAGGAATATGTTAAAACAGGGTTTCCGCGACCCGACCCCGGATAAGCGGAAGACGATGGATGGATGGAAAAAGAAAAGTTTTAAAATTAGTCTTAAAAGTAGACAGGGTGTGTATCCACCAATTTCACTGTCAAACTTTCATAAATATAGGCCCTGATGTCCTCCAGTAGCTTAAGCCTATACCAGCATAACTATAGAGGTAGCTCGGGGTAACATGAGCCACTCTAACTATAAGCTTTGTCAAAAAGGAAAGTCCCAAGAGCCAGCTTCTAGTGAAGAAGTTCAAGTATCTTGGGGTCTTATTCAGGAATGAGGGGAAGATGGAGCGGGAGATCGACAGGCGGATTGGTGCGGCGTCTGCTGTGAAGCGGGCGCTGTACCGGTCCGTTGTGGTGAAGAGAGAGCTGAGCCAAAAGGCGGCGAAGCTCTCGATTTACCAGTCGATCTACGTTTCTACCCTCATCTATGGTCATGAGCTTTGGGTCGTGACCGAAAGAACGAGATCCCGGATACAAGCGGCCGAAATGAGTTTTCTCCGTAGTGTGTCTGGGCTCTCCCTTAGAGATAGAATGCAAGAAACGAAACCCTTAAAGACATGAAATAACAATTAACTTTAAATAACTAAAAAGGTTTTGTTAACTTTTCACATGAAGCTGGATTAACAGCTAGTAAGATACCTTTGATTAAGTTGGTATACTAATGTTTAAACCAGGGGTGTCAAACGTACGGCCCGCAGGCCGTATCCGGCCCGCCGAACGATTTAGTCCGGCCCGGTGGCCAAATGCATTATCATTATTCAACAGCTGTATCTCCTCGCTGCATCGACCGATCTGCACCAAATTTTTTGTGAGTCATGGGGAGCGCTGCCCATTGCGTTCTTGTGTATCGCCCGGCGGACGGGCGGGGAAAATGCGTGACAGCTTCTGCGGTGACTGGCGGCCGGCGGTGCGCGAACCACCGCGGTGGCCAATAGGCCAGAGCGGCGCTTGGCTGCGAGGGCCGATCGACGCCGCTTGCGGCTTTAATTTACATTGTGTTTTAATTATACAGTTTAAATGTCAGTGTTTCAAATATTTTCCAATTGAAACTTCATGCATTGAAAAATTAGGTTTATTTTCAAGTGATAAATGAAAATAAATAAGATTTCATTCCCTGATTATTTATTGAATTAGTGTATTGTTATCCTCTCAAAAAATCTTCTCATCTACTATATGGCCCTTTGTTGAGAATTACTGTATTTATCTACAATTTACTAACTCATAGTTTAAGGGTCAACAGGTACATTGATAATTTCATATTCTTTTCTTGATTTTTGGGGGGAAATGTAAAAACTTCTGGTTTAGAAGGATCTCACAGTGAGATGTTTGTATGTTGAACCACTAGAGGGCGGACTTTACCAGATTAACCCACAATAATCATTAGACAATAATCATTATTTATTTAAGAGGGTAGTATTAAAGCCAGACTTTGACAAATAAAATAAATATTATTTTTTATTGTTTTGCCAGGAAACTAAAACTAAAATATTACAGAAACTCCTGGCATTGCTGAATACATGGAATCCCGGCCCGGGATATGAAGGCAATCAAACCCCGTCAACGTCTGAGGTCATCACGTGGTTCAGGGAACAGAACAGTTTCATTTTCGTTCACAACCCCAGCAGCTAAATTTCACCTGGATTTATGTGACGTCGGCAGCCAGACTATTTTTCTATTGGTTCAGATTCATGTAGCCGCCCCTTTTAGATTCTAAATGAGGGAGATTTTCTGGAGGTAATGTATCAGTCGGTGGATGAACAGAAGGAAGCAGGAGCCTGTTCTGAGTGACAAAATGACAAATTTGATCTTTCTGCTTCTACTGGAAATTCACAGCACTGCTGCTGGTAAGTTAGCAGTAGATTTTTTATTCTTCTCTTGATCTAGTTAAATGTTACAAATCAATATACTGGAAAACGTACTGTAATGAAGTAACATCCATAATTTTACCACAAAGCTAAACTACACTGTCTATTTCCTCTGTAGTAAACGTAAAAAAACAGAAATGTTTGGACATGGAAGACACTGGTCCCAATAAATATGTCAAATTCTATTTTATTACTGCAGATTATCTTATTTATAGTTTCACTAAACAGTTTTAGGCACCTTCCGCGTACATTGTTGCTGTACCATTTTTTTCTTTTAATTTTGAAACTCTGTTATAGGACGATTTTGCCAAGAATCAAAATTGAGATATATTTCAACCGTAACTGCCATTTAATTTAGACTTTTATCTGCATTAACCACAAGCAAAACAATATGCTGAAAATAAAGATTTTGGTAAACAAGGACTATTTGAAAAAAGAAATTTAACAGTTTTTATTATTCAGAATATTAATATTCAACCGAACAGCTTTTAATTGAGTTGGACATCAATCCGTGTTAAACATAAAGTGAAACCAACAAACAAGTCTATGTATTAAACAGTTTGACCGCTTCTTAATTCTTTGGTGAGTTTTTAGCACATCATTTAAAAGAACATGTATTTTTTTAACCAAATTGATTTTGACATTATTTCTAACGTTTATTCTTTGCTAAGTGGAGATAATATTAACCTGGTAATGAAATGCTTAAATATACAAAAACATCTAAATGTTCAAGTCATTGTGCCTCAAATTATTCGATATTAAAACTTTTCTTGCATAAAGTTATTCTTTATACATCCTAAGGACAAAAAAACAGTCTTCACATACATGCTAATAAGCTCTAATTAAACTCAAAGTGAGCTTTTATGAAAGGACACAAGATAGAACTGAAATGTAAGTCTGAAATGTTTTCAGTAGCCGAGGTCAATAAGTGTTTATATTACTTTAAATAAAATTACACTTAGGATGTTTACAACACAGGAGAATCTGTACAGATAAAAAACGTGTTTTAGTGAATTTAAGCCTTAAAAGGGATTTTTACATCTAAAAGCAGCGTTTCAAAATATTAGCCACTAGAGGGCGGAGTTATCCCATTCCTTAATGTTTATTCTCCCTGTAGCTGTGGATAAAAACCTGCGTTATTCCGCGTTTCTCAAACCTATCTCTAACATTAAATTAGTTGAAGCTGTAAATAAATATAAATCTGGAAATGAAAGCATTTTAGCATCAAGGTAAAAAACACTATTTGTCCTCTTTCAGTTTTTTCTCAATAGTAAACATTTGAACATGGAAGAGTGACACTGTTCTCAAGAAATATGTTGAATTATATTTTATTACTGAAGATTATCTTAGTTATTGTTTCACTAAACAACCTTGTGTCAGTTCCAATTGCAATGATGACATTATACAATTTATTTATTAATTTTGTAACTATTATTTGAAGTTATTTCTGTATGGTTTCATTTTCTAATCTATTTAGGTCGTTAATAAAAAGATAATAGCCTGATCTATGCAGACCTGTTTAATCTAAACACAATATTAATCTTCAGCAGTTGGACCTGATTGTTGGTTCAATAAGATGCTGAAAGCTGTCATATAAACCATGATCATGACATTGCTTTTAATAATATCAGCTGAAGCCAATATATTTTTACTTAATTTCCACATGAGCTCATCATTAAAAAGAAAATGTATTTTAGAACTTAATTGACTTTGACATTACTTTTAACACTTTATAGAGTTTACTTGTTGCTGAGTGAAGATAGTATTGTAACGCCCCAAATTATTAGCTGTTAAAAAGGGTTTTGCATAAAGTTTATCTTCTTATGCTCTTATTAAAAAATGTTCTTTGCAAAAAATCAATGGAGCTCTAATTAAAATTAAAGTGAACTTTTAGAGTCTGAAATATTTATGGCGTTGAGGTCAATCAGCATTTATATTATTTTAAATAACATAATGATAAAATGTGTTTAGCAACCTTTTTAGAAAAGGATAACACTAGAAAAACTCAGTAAACAACAATTTTCTGAAATTTTTAAGTTGTTAAATACAAAAAAAGTTAAATGTGTTATACAGTGAGTGGATACGAAGCCTCATAAAGAAGTAAAATAAAAAGGTGACAGCAAAAATAAACTCAATGTAAAAAATATTTAATTCAAGCAATATTTTATATGAAATTGTTGGATTTTTTTTAGAAATCTTAAAAAGGAAGAACCAACATTATTTGGAGGATCTTTTTATGCATATTTAAGTTATTATAATTAATAATATTTTATGTTATTGTTATGTTGTGATTTATTTTACTTGTACACAAAAAGATGAAGGGGTGAATGAAATTATTTTGGTTTTATTTTCTCAGCTCTAATCACAATCTTGTCTTTTTTCCAGTGACCCACTCCCTGAAGTATTTCTTCACGGGATCGTCTAACGTCCAAAACTTCCCAGAGTTTGTGGCTGTTGGTTTTGTTGATGATGTTGAGATGATTCATTATGACAGTGACACCCAGAGATGTGAGCCCAAACAGGACTGGATGAAGAAGAACTCTGATGAGCGGTACTGGGAGAGCCAGACTCAAGGGCTTATGAGTTACCAGCAGAGCTTCAAAGCCAATATTGAAACTGCAAAGTCACGCTTCAACCAAACTGGAGGTTTGTCTGTTTCTCACTATTTATTGATCTTTTTGTTGTTTATAGCAACTATGACACAGAAACACACCAACAAGAAAGAGACAAATGAAGAGACTCCACTCAACAGTTTTTTAGCCATGAATAAATATAAAATAAAACAATTGCTAAAATTTAATTAACTTTACTTAAGGCGACTCTCCCTTTATTAACCTAAAAATGTTGAGTTAATCAGTTACAGGATTAATACAATTATTAAATATTTGCCTATAAGCAAAACCCTAAATGATGTTTAAGTAACAGCCATGATATAAACATCATTGTTTATCGGTTATATTATATGATTTCCCTAATGTCGATGTTAAGGGTTTAAATTTAGCATCAATATTTCGTTTAGTTACAGTTTATCTTCCATATTGCTAAGGAAATCCTCTGGAATCAGGTGTAAAGGTTTATAAAATATTAAGTGATACTAGTTATCAGAGTGTAGATATAAATAATGTAGAAAGGCTAGAAGATGAAATTTTAAATAATTGTCAGAAATGTAAAACTTAGGGAAGTTTATCTCCTATGTGAGATTTAATTTATTAATTAGTAACAGACTTTATTTTGAACTTTTATTTTATTTAGTTTCATGTTTTAGCTCTTTTTTTAGTTTTCAGATCCGTGCTAAATATTGTAGCAACAGCTTTTATAAGGAAACATTTAGGCATACATTTTGTTAAATATTTACATAATTTTGTTAAATATTATTCCAAACAATTTTTTGGTTGTAAAAAGGAATATAAATAAACTGTAAACTGGACATCTTTATTGTTTATAGATATTAATTAGGATAGCATAGTGATGTTTTTAGTAGTGTAGGAGTTTTATTATCTGTTAATATTGTATTTCTCCGATTTATTAGATAATCTGTCTGATGTGTAAAGATGGAGATTTAATAAAGCTAAACTTTATTAATTAGTGTCAACAGAACACTGTGAGCAATCTGTCTGTCCTGACGTCCACAGAGCAACGTTCTGTACATGGAAACCATATTTAAAATTCACAATAGAAAATGAAAATAATTAGGAGACACAGCTAACACAAAGAGCAACAACTAAAATTAGTAAAATATGACTGAACTTGCTGTTTAAAGAAAAAAGACTTGATTTTAGGTTTAAGAAGCTCAGACTGAAGAACAAGGATCAGGGTCCAAACAGAACCAGAACAGATCAGAGAGATGGGTTTCATTCCTGTGAGTGGCCGTGGTGCCTTCAGGTGGATCAGCCTCGTTTCTCTCAGAGCCACCAGGCTTCATCTCCAGGAGTCTCCATCCTCTGCTGCTGGACCCTCCCTGGGAGAGGAACCGGACCACCAGCTGGTTCTCCTCTCCATGGTCCAGTTACTGATGGAGTTTGTTCTCAGCTTGTGTTCTGGTTCTGTTGCTAGAAGAGCTGCAGGATGTAGAACTTTGAAGGTTATTCTGGGATGTCGGCCTTAAAGCTGCAGGGAGAGCAGAGCTGTAAGATCAGAGGAGAGGAGCAGTAATGATGATCCTTCAGGAAGAACCACAGAGGAGATCATCTCAGCTGGAGCATTAAAGAGAAATAAAACCCGTTTCTATGCTGATGGTTCTGCATCAAACTGGACCTGAACTCTCCTTCAGAGGAAAATCCTAGAAAACCTTCTGGACGTTAAAGTCTGCAGAGCAGCGCCGTCCAAAGCTTTGGTCACGTGGGCTAAAAAAATATAATTAAGAAACTAAACAAAAATTATCTAGATTTGTATTTTGACTTACACTACAATGAACTAAAAGTACAATATTTTAATTAAGTTAAATAGTCTGATATTTGAATGTAAATAATTGTAGATCCAAAACGTTTACAGGAAAAAACTTCAGTTTGCAAAATAATTTGGGCTTAATTGGAAAAACATAAAATATTAAATTCTCAGCAATCGAAACTGGATCTGAGTTTTTTATTTTATTTAAAACATTTGCTGGATTTAGCCAGGTTCAGTAAGTAAAGCAGATTTTGCCTTAATTAATAATAAAGTCTCCATCAACATCAATCTCCTCTGCTGGAGGGACTAATTAGCATTGTTCTGGAATCACAGTCAGGAGCCACTCAGCTTCAGTCCAGGGGTCCAAGAGGCCCTCAGGTCTACTTTGGACCTCCTGCTGTAGAGTCTCTGAGGAAGAGGAAGTTCCTGAAGTGATGAAGGTTCTGTGAAGCTTCAGTTGTTGTGATTTTAAAGGAAGGATCAGGTCTGATGTAGGTCTGCTGGTCCAGAATCCTGGTCAGCCTGGTTCTGGTTCTGGTCCTGGTTCTGGTTCTGGTCCTGTGGGTCTCATGAAGCTCCGTCATCTTCAGCAGCTGATGTTGGTGGAACCAGAGAGTCTCTGTGGAGAGAGGAGACGGAGTTAAGATCTGACTCTGACAGCTGCTCTGAAGTCTCCATGTGGACCAGGGACCGGTTCTGGTTGGACCTGGACCCACCCAATCAAATGGCTTGACTAAAAAATATTATATATCACTTAAAGTCATGTTAAAATAAAATGAAACAGATTCAAACGTAAATGAATCTCGTTCCTAACGTGAGAACAGCCTCATGTTCTCCCAGTAAACTGGAGGCAAACAGAGAAAGTCCACAACCTCAGAACCTCAGAGACGTTTTAAACTAAATGAAGGAGAAGCTGGAAGCTTCACGTTTGCTGAGGAACCGTCAGCGTGTGAAGGTGATGATGGAGATTTTCATGATGGGAGCCAAACGGGACGTTCCTCTTAAGGGAGCGCAGAGAAACCCAAGAGGCCAGCGGCGCCGGGTTCTTCTAGAGGTGGGGGGTTCTAGGGCCGTCACCTGGCCTTGCTCCTGGATTCAGGTCCACAGAGTCAGTTTAGTCTCAGTGACGTCGGAGCGTATTTCTCAGAGGAGATTTTAGGGTCTGGTAACGTTTGGGGCTTCAGTCCAGACGCCTCATTCCTCCTCTTCCCTCGTTAAAACGAGCCGTTAGTCTGGATTTATGCATCTTCCACCATGTTTATCCCTCGCTCACAGAGCACCACTGAAGAAACAATGACCCAACCCCCCCCCCCCTCCCCCCCCCCCCCCCCCCCCCCCTCAGCGCCTCAACCCGTATCACTGAGAATAAATCCTGCTGGGACCGGACCCCTGGTTCCCAGATGGTTTTGTTTCTACAGTCATTCAGGAACCAGTGAGGAACTTAAAGGGCTGCAGCAATCCTCAGAATCTGGAGTTACAGGAAATAAATCAAAGAGCTTTTTCCTGCTGGCTGCAGCCTGCTGGTCGTGGGTTAAAGGTCAAGCAGGAGTCCAGACCTGGCTGGGTCTGCTCACACCACCATGAAACATCTCCTCAGAGAACAGCTTCACCCTCAGCCTTCAGCAGGCATCGTTACGCCCAGAGGCACAAAGAGAGGAGAGATGATCTGGAATCAGGGTGGAGGCTGAGAAAGCTGCCGCTCTGAAAGGAGACCACCAAGGTTTGGAGCTGTGACGCTCCAGAAGAGCAGGAGCAGAACAGAAGGAGAGATCCACGGCTGGATGCTGCGTGTGGACGCAGCGTAACGACCCCCCCGCTGGCTTCAGGCGCCGCAGCAGAGGGAAAATGTCTGAGCTCAGGGAGGCTGGATGAAAGTCAGCCTGACGATGACGTTACAGGCCGACACCAGCAGTCAGGAAATGTGGACTGACCTTTGACCTTCAGGGGCTTTTCCTCATTTTAGGACTTTCTACATGCAGATCCATAGTGAAGACGTCAAACTATGACTCTAAAGAATATAGAATTATGGATCAAACACAAAATAGTGAAATAACTCTAAACATTTAGTATATTTTAGCTTTTTCTAAACACTCTCACGTTGTTTTAATCTCTGCTTTGGTCCTCTTGGCCGTCTCTCCATCAGCTTCATGAGCTTCGTCTCCTGAAACGGTTTCCAGACGTCTTGAAGGAGTTTCCAGAGGAAGTAATAAAAATAAAGACAAACCTCTGAATGAGAAGATGAGTCCAGACGTTTGAGCGGCTGGTCGTGACCGTTAATAAACGAAGCCGTAGATTAATGATGATCAGAGGAGTTTTCATCGCCTGGGGCTGAATCTGATGTTCCAGGTTGTGTCTTTATGGTCAACTGGAACATTTTCTCATCAAAGTCAGGAAAACAAAGAAAAGATCGTGTTGTCGTTATGTTGTTGAGCCGTTTTCTGGAGAACTTCTCCTGGTAAACTGATCGTATTTTCCCACTTTTTTCTGTAATATTGTCTTTGATAAAAGAAAAGAAAATAGCAGAAGTTTTCCCCTTCGTAAAATAGATGAATAAAAACGGTTTAATGTGTCCTGGATGTCTGGATCCATGATGTGACGCCATTTCTGATCAACGTTGTGTTCAGAAACAAAAATAATGACTTTGAGAGGCTGCTGCTGTTTACTGGAACGACCCGATAGTGACTCTGCTGGGTTTGTGGCTCCAAGTCGTCTTACAGGTCCTGATTATTTCTTCTCCTGTCAACTCAAAGATGTTCTCCTGAACAGAAAAGCTCCTTTCTCCTTCCCCTCGGCTCGTATCTCCTCCAGTGAAACTACAAATGAGGAACTTAGAACTAAACTTCCTCTCAGTCATGAATATCTGGACCTCCATGTTGGTACCAGGCCCGGCTGAAAAGCAGCTTCTGGCTGCGCCGCTGATGTTGCTGCAGAGACACATCTCTGTCCTCTGATTGGCTGCCTGGGGAACATGTGACCTTCAGTCTGATGGAGTCTCTGTGCTGAGATGTTCCAGCAGTCCTCTGCAGACGTTCTCAGCTGCTCACATCTTCCTCAACATGTTTGGCTGTGAAGCAGCGATGAGCCTGCAGAGGTCAAAGGTCACGGTCAGAGAGGCGCTGATGGAGCAGATCTCCCAGCATGCCGTTCACTGACAGACAGAAAGGAGACGAGGCTGTTTGGATGCTTCGTGGTTACAGGAAAGAGTCGACCCGGTTCTGATGGAGGAGAACCAGCAGAACCAGACGATGACCCGGTTCTGCTCTTATGGACTGAAGAACAGAACCAAAGGAAAAACCTCCCACACCTGAAGACGCTCTGAGATCAGAACCACTGTAGAGTTCTGCCACAGCGGTTCTGTTCATCTCACATCAACCAACAGATGTTAGGAACACTTTGCCACCAGAACCTTAACTAAACCGCCCCGCCCACAGGAACCTGCTCCATCAGAACCAGATTCTGGGTCGAGCCGCTCTGAGCGGGATGGAGATGCTGCGTGATCAGCTGTGTGTTCTCAGTGGAAATGAGTTTAAACCAACTTAGACAGAACGTCACTAAAATGGTCCCATTTGGACCCAAATAAACGAGCAGCAGAACTTTACTGAGCTGAACCCAGTTTGTTTGGTGAATAAATAAAAAGTCAAACTACAGATTAGATTAAATCAGGTTAAAATGACTGATGGCTGTCGCTGCTGTCAGGATGATCAATGATCTGATTGATGGAAATTAGCTGAAATAATTTGGTGATCAGAAAAATCTGTTTATGGCTAAAATGACATTAAATCTAAATATAATTTCTCCTCTAATCAATAAAACATGTTCTGAACTGTTTAAATATTGAGGTGAGAGAATAAAACAATGAGCAGATAAATCCATTAATGATCCAAACGAAGAATAAAAGCTAAAATGGAGTAAAAAGCTGATATTTAGATGATTTCCTCTCTGTGTCTCCATCACTGCCAGTCAGCAGAAAACCTTCATGTCAAACCTGGAGACATCAGACCAGCTTCAGGAAAAGGTTCTGGTTCTCCAGCTTCCTGACATTTACCTGCTGGTTCTGGTTCTGCTGCAGCCGCTCCGACCTGAAAACACTGCAGAGCCTCACGTGTTTTCATGCTGATCTGGAACCAAACGGGTCAGAATATGTTCTGGTTCTGTTTTAGTTCAGAGGCGTTTGGACCGTAGCTGAGAGCCAACATGTGTCAGACGGTCTGACCCGGTTAAAGCTCGGTTCTGTCCATCATCTCCACTGTTGAGCTGCTCTCAGTCTAGCAGGGATTTTATTGTGGGTCAGAAACGTTCAGTGAAGCAGAACCAGAACCGCTCTGATCCAGAACATCCAGCTTTTCTCCTCCGTCTGTTCAGAGACGGACAGAAACCAGACGGGGACGGATTATTTGTCTCCTCGGTGCTGATGGAGAAGAGTTGGACCTCTGCTGCTGTAGCAGAACCAGAACCATGAGAGGAACGTTAAACCCAGGCGTGGTTCTCCTCTCAGTAGCTGTAGAACCCAGGAGAACCAGCAGAACCATGGTCCAGGAGGCAGAGGTCCAGCTGCATCCAGAGTGTTAACAGTGAAGCTCAGCAGTGAAACAGAACCTTTATTCAGGAGGAACCAGAACTTTGAGCAGCTGGAAGCAGTTTTTCCTCCAGGTTCTGCAGGTCGGATGAAACTCTTGTAGAAAACCCATAAAACGGTTCAGACGGGGTTGAGTGTCTCTGCTGCAGCTGCTGTGATGAAGCTGCATCTCCAGGAACCGTGTCCTTCATGTTCTCCAGAACCTGGTTTCACCAACGTCTCAGCAGCTCAGAGCAGAAACCCAGTTTGTCTGGTCAGCAGGAAGCTTCATGAGCCTCAAGCAGGTTCTGCTGCTGCAGTCGTCTGGCAGCAGCAGCAGAGAAACGACGACATGAGAGCAGCTGAACTGGGTTCATCCAGACGCAGCTGGAAGAACGGACCGATGGCAGCTGGAAGCAGCTCAGAGCGTCCAGATGATCACAAACTCAGTTTATTGTTGTCTGGACTGAAGGTTCATCAGGTCTCCTCTGATCAGGAGGAACATCTTCACCAACGCAGCAGAAGAACCATCAGGTCCAGCATCTGCTGTAGATTTAGCTGCTTTCTAGAGGAGGAGCTGCTGAGTCAGTGGTTCTGGTTCTGGTCGGTATATTTGTGGGCAGGTGGGTTTGTTTCCATGAGTCTTTCCAGAAACTCTGAGTAGACAGAAACAAACTGAAGGAGGAGAAACACACAGATGGAGCGACTGAAGATCAGCTGAAAGGTTCCTGACTGAGAGGAGCTGACCGAGCAGAAAGATCAGAGCTACTGCTGGAGAATAGAGACTAGAAGCTGAAGCTGCAGAGTGAGAACCTGGACCTGAACGGTCCTTCAGAGAACAGAACCTCTCTGTGGATGGTAACGTCTCCCATCAGGCTGGTCAACCAGCTGTCTGTCTGTAGATCCACATGATGTGAAATTAAATTAATGATGAAATTAATCTGTTGAAAAGTCCACAATGTTCATCTGAATCATTCTAAGTTGAACTACCTTTAATCAGTGGAGATAAACTGCAGAAAGTAAATCTGAACATGATGAAGTTTTCCGTGGATGATGATAAATAATTTTTATAACTTTTTCTTAACAGTTACTTGTGTTTTTCTAAGATGTCTGTGTGGTTTGGATTATTAATACAAATGGATGTTAAAAGAGTAAAATGCACAAATTCTATTTAGTTTTCTTCATTCTCTGTCTTTAAGGGGTCCACATTAACCAAGTCATGTACGGCTGTGAGTGGGATGATGAGACTGGGGAGGTTACTGGTTATCAACAGGATGGCTATGATGGAGAAGACTTCCTAATATTGGACATGAAGGAAAACAGATGGATCGCTCCAAAACAACAGGGTCTCATTACTACAAACAGATGGAACAATGACAGAGCTAAGTTGGAGTACTACAAGTACTACTTCAACCAGATTTGTCCTGAGTGGCTGAAGAAGTATGTCGACTATGGGAGGAGCTCTCTGATGAGAACAGGTATTAAATCACATATCCTGATTTTATTTGTATGAACTGATTATTTGAATATTTTTATCTTACTAGAAATATCAAAAGGATTTTTTAAACTCTCGTCTAAATACTGATCTCTTTACTGCATTGTTGACTAAATTACTGGTTTCCAGCTCTGAAACATTTTAATCAATATACTTTTCATTAGACATGAGTCATTATAACCAGTTTGAACTTCTTGTGTCTCCATCTGCAGATCTTCCATCAGTCTCCTTCCTCCAGAAGTCTTCCTCGTCTCCAGTCAGCTGCCACGCTACAGGTTTCTCCCCCAGCAGAGCAGAGATGTTCTGGAGGAAAGATGGAGAGGAGGTTCATGATGGTGTGGTCAAAGGAGAGATCCTCCCTAACAATGATGGGACCTTCCAGATGAGCGTTGACATCGATCTGTCATCTGTTGCACCTGAAGACTGGAACAAGTATGAATGTGTGTTTCAGCTCTCTGGAGTCAGAGAAGATATCGTCCGTAGACTGGAGAAAACAGGAACCAGGAGCAATGAAGGTAAAGAGCCACGTGTGTTTATAGGTAAATATCTGCTGATATCATTGTTCCGTCTGCTCTGTTTGTCTTTATAGATTTATGTTAAATTTCACAGATTGGCTGACCAGCAGTTTTTCTTTGGATGATTATAAAAGTTTCTTATATAAAATTATAATGTTAAAAGAAGTAACTTTCTGTTATTACAATTTGCTCCAGTTGTTTGGAGTTTATTTTATTGATAGTGTCAATAAAAACTTTCAACTTTATTGTTTTGAGAGTTTTAATTTATGTTGGACTCCATCTATTCAATGCATTCATTTAATTGCCAGCTTTATAAAACTTAAAGAAAATCTGCATTTATTAGCAACTCCCCATTCTAGAAACTGAAAATAAATACATTTATGCAGAGAAACCAGAACAAGTAAATTATGAAAAAAGCTAAAACCTGGTAATGATGTTCAGATAAACTGGGATAAAAGACACAAAGATACCTGTAACTCTGTTTGTCTTCTCAACAGCAAATGACAACATGTGGATCATCCTTGGTGCTGTTGTTGCTGCTGCTGTGGCGCTGCTTGGTCTCATTGGTGTGATTGGTTTCATCCTTTACAAGAAGAAAAATGGTAAGAGACGAATATTTTTCTCGAATATCTTCCCTTTCTTGTGTTTTAATTCATAAAAATTCTGATTGAATCTGATTGAAACACATAAATACAATCTGATGCTGTGTGATCTTATCAAAAGTTCAGTGGCTGGTGTCTTTATTGGTTAAATAATAACAAAACTAGCAAGTCATGAAACAGTGACGGGGAAAAATGAGCAGCATCTCAGAAAAAAATAAACTTGTAGTTTAAATAAGATAGTGAAAGAGGTTTTGACAGGAAGTCAGAATAACTCATGAACTCTTATTGTTTTCAACATATTTAATTTCATTTAACTTTTTTTCAAGAGGAGCAACTACAGTCAAACTGCTAAAGGTTTTCTCTAAAGCTTAAACCTACTGAGGTAGCAGTAGGTTTATATTCTGATGTCTTAACCCTGTCAACTATAACTAATTGTTAAATACCTATTTTTAAAATAGTTTTTGAGCTTATTCAAGTGCTCAAATGCTTCTATCTCTAGTAATGATAGCAAATTATTTTACGAACAAATAATTCTCTCATTTTGTTTATTTCAGGGCCTAAACTTCCAGTCTGTAAGTATTTAAAATATTTTGTAATATTTGTATTTTCTTTGTCTCATGTATTATTTCCTTTGGACATTGATTAAAGCCCAGCACACATGGTTGGTTTTCTAAGTTCTTGCCAGACCTGTTCCATTGTAGAAGCTAGATAATATATATTATTGATTAAAATAAACTCCAGTTAGTTTCCAGTAGGAGTTACAGGACTGTAGATTTGTTGCTGCTGCTGAACCACTTCAGAAAAGGTTCAGTTAAGATCTTTGTAACTTAACAGTTAATCATAAGTTTTTATAATCTCATTACTAGATGTTGACAATAAAAATGAGGAGAGGGAAGTTATGAAAGGCAGCATTGTACATGCACATGATCGATCTAAAGAGGAAAAACGATCAGCGTCCGTATTCACAGCACTGGACAATTCCACCAGAAAATCTCTGGACATCGTTTCATAATTGTTTTGTGGTCTCTGTTTGAGAAAGAGCTAAATTGATTTTCTGTTTATTTTTCCCTCTGAACAACCATAGACCACAAAGTCAAGCTCAGGACCAGAGATTTTCTTTCACTACTAAAGATTTTGTCTAACAGTGTCCCTCTCTTCTGTATATGTCAGTGAATAGTTTACTTCTGTTTCATGTCATCCTCAGTTCCTCAGCCTCATCTTTACCCCCCAGCTGTCTAGTATTCTGTTTGTCACTCACCTGATTTTACCCTTGTTATTTCACACGGTATTAAAGCTCCTGTGCCTTTTCAAAAAGAATCCTAAGACTAAGCCTGCGTCTAAAATGGTCCAATAAGTAAGGATTCTTTAGCCAAAGCAGAAGTGTATCAGTGGTCGCCATGATAAGTGCAGTCAGTAAGGAAGGAGGAAGAAAAAGTAGCCTGTATGGCTCCTTTAGCATAGAAAACTCGCAATGTCCCTTACCAGCGCTAAGAAGCCTTCAGGCATCCCACAAGCTTTTAAGCTAAGATAAAAACTCTCTGAGAGGACTCTGAGAATCTTTGTGAATACAGGCACCGGTTTCTGTTACCCTGTTGTAGTCGTCCTGTTGTTGTCTCCTCAAGCTTGTAGGTTTTGAGTTAATTATTAAAAGAAGCTTTGCTCGTTATGTCTCTGTGTCACTCCTGCTGCACCCAGCTCAAGGCTTTTGTTAAATCATACTAAAACCTCCTAAAGGGCATTTGTTTCTGAAAATTCACTTGCATTTTTTCCTAGATATTCAAGATACCAAGACTGCGACACTTAAGGATCGTCAAGGCAGTGCTTCATCTTTAACTAGTAAAGAATCAGAAGATAGCCAAGCCAGTGCCTCATCAGACAAACCATTGCTGTCACGGTAAAGTCTCATTCTTATAACTTGTTTTCCATCAGTGCCTTGTAGGCATAACTTAAACATTATAGGTACATAGAATCATTGTATTAATAATATTGGTGCCTTTTTAGACGTCTCAACAGTAATGTGACAATTAACTAATGAGGACGCTGGACACCAAGATCTGAAGGCATCAAAATCAATCCGTCTTTTCCTGAGTCTGCATCTAAGTAAAGGATCAGAGGAACATCTTCATTGAACTATTTCATATGGTTTAGGTTTTCCTTTCAAATGTTGTTTCTGTCTGTTAGAGGTTTGTAAAATGGCCCAATTTACACTGCTTTTTAATTTTATTTATTTGAATCCAACCAAAGTTCAATTTTAAAGAAAATGTTTTGTCCTATAATAGCAGGAAAAACTAGATGCTGTTTTTCTGCTGAGCCAGCAGATATTTACCTTGTAAGGTTTGAGGTTTATAACCTGGATGATAAAATTTAACACTTGCAGTTTCAACATTTGTTGTTAGCAAACAACTTCTCCATATAAGAAATATCCATAAAGTTATTCATTTTAAATTTGTTTTCAAATAATTTACCTGTTGAGGTAAATTATTTTTGTGGTACCTTTTCAGGTTTTGTTAAAATATCATTTTGCTGGTATTGAATGTAAATAATGCAATGGTTTTGGTGAGGTGTTACTTTTCTTTTTGGCTGTTACATTGTTTCATTTTATTTTTTACTATATAGCCTAATATAAAAATCAGAAATCACTCATTAAAATCAAATTTATTGTTGTTTTTTGTGGTTATTGAGCCTGTAGTTAAGCATTTTTTTTCCCATTCTGCTCCACAGAGTAGCGCAACTATACAATATTAACTTGATAATAATATTATGGGAATATTATCGGTGTTTCTGCTTGCTAGCTTACCAAGGAAAAAGTAACAGCTGTTTGTCCACAGTGACCAGAACTATGCCTTTTTGATCTCTTTGTTCATTGCCTCTATTTTTTGTGCCCAACTCCAGTCTACCAGAGTTACTATCCTGCAGCTTTTACATGCCTCCATTCTCCAACACACCTGATCCAGATTAATATCTGGTTACCTGTCCTCTGCAGAGCTGAAGGACGGATGCTGATGAGGAAACTCAGCCATTTGATTCAGGTGGAGAAGCTGCAGGACATAATCTCTGGAGAACTGGACTTGGACACTGCTGGCTCTACCCACACTCATGGTTAAGGATAATTTAGAGGAACTAATTAACATAACTTGCATTTTTTTTATTGAAATATATTTTAATGGATTGGTTTGAAAAGAATGTGGGTGTAATTATATGATATTTGTTGGTGTACGCAGTGAACACTGGAGATAGGCACCAGCAACCCCACGAGGGATTAAACGGGTCAGAAAATGGATGGATGGTGTATGTGGGTGTTAATATTTCATTTATAACATTAGTATATTTTTTATCTTGGATGTAAAAAATAAAAGTTGTATCAAAGGTCTTGCTTGTTTAGCTTCATTCCAGCTCAAACTAATAACCTGTTTGTTAATCACCAAATACAATCAGATCAGGAGGAAGAGAAAATCAGAGAAAACTCTCAACTCATGAAGAAGAAACTTTCTAAAACAGTTTTGCAGACCAGGAGCTCTGTGCTTATTTTGTCGAGATAATTTGTTAATTTTTAACCTGAATTAATTAATTATTGGTATTATTGATCTGGCAGCCAAGACATGCAGGCTGTATGAGGGGAAGTATACAAGGCAGAGTGTAAACTAGGAAGTTTTTTTTTTTTTAAATAACATGTAAACAGCTGATTTAATTTTTCTATCAGCTATTATTCTATTTGAATTACAGATTCCTCGGTAAACTGCTCTGCTGGAGTTTTAAAGTGAGTAAACAGTTTATTATTATTTAGAAAAAAACAATACAGAAAAGGGTTCAGTTGGTTTTGCTGAAAAGTGTCTGATCATCAGAGATCAACATCCTGCTGTTAATAAGGTTTTCTACAGATCAGTACGGAGGGTTAAAATACTTTTTGGACATTACAGGAGAGACTGCCATTAGTTGATTTGGGTTTGGAAATGTAAGGGTCCTATTTTTGGTTTCCCATGCCACATGCCCATGTTCCCCTGGGCAAAAAAAAAACATTTAACAATTTGGATTTCAAAAATAAAATGTTGGTGTGATCATAAAATCCTACAAGAGGCAGATTTGTAACTGAGTGCCAAAAGCATGAGAAACAGAATGGAGAGAGATCTCCTTGGCTTGATTATGGTCTAAACTGTGAAGATGTCAGCCACTTTTAAACTCACAAGGACAACCTGAGGACAAACATCAGGACTGACGAGTCAAAATAGGAAGAAGGAGAGAGAAAGAGGAAGAAAACGGAGACCGTCACATGCTGATAGCAACTGGAAAAGGAAAGCTTTATAACTGCTTATGTGGACAAATTCTGCCTTTATCTGCTAACACCAGTTCACTGTTAATGACTTTTACTACACATGAACTGAAAAGAAATGAGAAATTATGTTGTTTTTTCCCCCCTAAAAATCCCTGTTTTAAAAGAGAAGCAGCAAAACATTTTTTTAATCTTCTGTAACTTATTTTCTGTTTTTTTCTCAACCAATAGAAAATAAAAGAAACATTTTTACAATAAAACCAGACAAGTATTTTGGGTTTGGTTTGATTTTATTTAAATTTATCTTCAGTTCTGAACAGAAAAAGAAACACACACCCCAAATTTAACCAGATTCCTTTGTTCCCTAAAGCTTGGTCTAACAGCAGAGAATAAACAAACATTTAGTTTAACCTTCATTAACAAACCTTTCCAAGGCTGCTTAACCCACTTTTAAGTAATATTTGTTGCCAGGATGCTCACATGCTCGGTTAAAACATGAAGTACAAGGTGGTTAAAAGCATGGTCGTGTTGGTTGACAACTTATTAGAATGCACAACTAAAATCTATAAAGACAAAAATGTGATAAAAATAGATTCTCTAGAATATATGTTTTTAAGAGCTGGATAAAAGAAATGTTTTTAACACCAATTAAAAAACATATTTTAATCTGTGTTGATTTTACTATTGCTCTGCTAAACCCAGACAAGCACAAACTGACTGATGAGTTTACTAATGTCTAGTATGAGTGTAGTGGTATAGAAATATATGTATTGCTATATAAATAGCTTTCAGGTGCGAGGTTCCGGTTGGGCAAAGTGGGCGTGGTATATAAGAAGCCGCTGCGCCCAATCGAACACACAGGTCTTCCTCAAGCTTTGGCTGTGACTCGCGTCTCAGGGACTGACAGTCAAAAGGCATAACATCAGGTGCATGCTGCTCTGATCTTGTGGTGGTAGGTCTCCCCTCCCTTTGCACTATTGCTGCTTGTTCACAGAAGATCTAAATCCAGGTATGATTATAGGCAAAACGCTACTGTGCGGCTCTCCTCCTCGTCGTCGGTTTGTGTGTGTGTGCACGCGTACATGAGTTTGTCTGGATTGGGAGGTAAGAAGTAACGCTCATCGTTAACGCCAATTTGTTGCAGTTCTGTTAAATAGTGACTAACTTTTACAGGTCTCCCCATATTACCATTGCTGCTCTGTTGATATCCCGGATTTTGTGCATCATCAACCTCGGATTGTGGTGGCGGCTACACGCCCTAATAGGGTGTTTTCAGCTGACGTCACGCTCACGTGACTACTCTGCGCGTCCGCCGTATTGGGTGGCAGTCGTTTCGCACCGTTGACCCGCATTGTATTACGCCTTAGGCAGTATTGGAAGTGAACAATGGTGAAAACGTGTTTAATGGTTGGTTGCACGGCCCGTGGAGGTGGAGATCAACGCTCTATCGCCTACCAGCCGTGATAGTGAATCAGTGTGAAAAAACAAAACAGCTCTCTGAACAACGCCGTCACCTATGGCTGACACGGATATCCAGGTCCGATTTGGACGGTGTTAAGCTGGAATACGCCAGAGTCTGCGGTGCTCACTTTGTCACAGGTAATTAACTGTTAAGTATTTAAAACATGTAAACCGTTGCTGTATTGTGGGCTGTAACAGCGCAACACATGATCGCCATGGGAAAAACATAGAAACGGGTTAATTTTCCTCCGCTTTCCTGCCTGGAGGCGCAACCACGGAGAACAGCTGTTAGAGGTAACAAAGAGTCGTCGGCCCGCTTGGATCGCGGCTGTAAGACGACCTAACATAACTTTCCACAGTATCCCGATGTCAATGAGAGTGTGTTCTAAACGTTTGAAACACATAGCAGTTAGTTAAAAGTACATTACATGCGTGAGTGGTTGTTAGCACTAACGGTTAGCAGCTACTAACTTAGCATGTGCCAGAGCCCGTCTGAGCGCAGCTTACCTTTGTACGAGTTACTGTGTTCCCACTGTTTGCTGGCTTTATGATCTGCCGCTCCTGAACCCATCCATTCGTAAACTGCACATGAGACTCAAAGGACTTGTAGCTTCAGAACTGTTCTGAAGTATAGGCGCTCACACCACAAACAAGGTAGCCGAACACATAGACATCATATACGTAGACGCCCCATTGTATGCTGCCGGCCGCTAGGCCGACGTGCCTACAGGGCGGCCATCTTGGGTCAGACCACAGATCAGACAGCTGCTGTCAAAATGAATAGGAGGCAGCTCAGATCTCATTTTAATCATATGTTCACAATGCTCGTGACCTTTCAGACAGATTACACATATTTATTCAGAACCAAAACTATTTAAACTGAATTCAAACTGGATGAAAAATGTACACGCACTTACATATTTTGCAGTTACATATTAATCTAATATACACACAAATTATACACACATAAATCTCTCTCTCTTTCTTCCAATATATATATATATATATATATATATATATATATATATATATATATATATATATATATGTGTGTGTGTGTGTGTAGGCTATATACACAGATACTGATCTACAGACAACAGCACTGATCTACATAGGAGCAAAACTATATACAGACAAGTAAGAGCAGAGGGGCCTATAACAGCATTAAAAAATTATATAATACAAACCGCAATCTGGGAAAATAAAAATCAACAAAAAACCTAATAACGCATCATAGAATCAAATACATTACAAAATCATAGCAAAAACTGTATAATATTTTACCCCCCCCCTCCCACACACACACAAATCATGTCTATCCAGTAATTTAGGACCATTTTGTTTGTTTTTGGTGTTTAATGTACTTTTCTCTACTTCCATCCCTGTACATAGGATTAGCACATATTGTGTTTATGCTGGAAAAATGTAACTGTAAAGCATGAGGATTATCTATCATAATCATTATCATTATGATTATGATTTTATGATAGATAATGATGCTGCTACCCCAACAGATGGTCACGAGCTTTGGGTCGTGACCGAAAGAACAAGATCCCGGATACAAGCGGCTGAAATTAGTTTTCTCCGTAGTGTGTCTGGGCTCTCCCTTAGAGATAGGGTGAGGAGCTCAGTCATCCGGGGAGGACTCAGAGTAGAGCCGCTGCTCCTCCACGTCGAGAGGAGCCAGTTGAGGTGGCTCGGGCATCTGGTCAGGATGCCTCCTGGACGCCTCCCTGGTGAGGTGTTCCGGGCACGTCCCACCGGGAGGAGGCCCAGGGGAAGACCCAGGACACGCTGGAGGGACTATGTCTCCCGGCTGGCCTGGGAACGCCTTGGGATTCCCCCGGAGGAGCTGGCCCAAGTGGCCGGGGAGAGGGACGTCTGGGCCTCCCTACTGAAGCTGCTACCCCCGCGACCCGACCCCGGATAAGCGGAAGAAGACGGACGGACGGATAGATAATGATCATATCATTATCTATCATAAAATCTTACTTATGGAAGGTAATTCCCCATGATCTGGTTCCGAGTGTCCTTTTATTTGCGCGTCCATAAGCGGAGTAAAAGTCTGGCTTCCTGGGACGTAGCTCTGTAAGTTTGCTTACTTTCAATACAAAATCGAAATTATTTATTAAGTTAGACAATAATTTAATTCAATCAATTGGTCCCATGTAGCCCCTACAGGGGTGACGTTTTCAGTCAGTTGATTTATCTGGAAATCGGGAGAGAATTCACCGGATTCAGAGTGTCTGAAAACATATAGTACATTTTCCTGAATTGACTTGTATTCTGTCTGACTGCAGCTTGGTCTGACCTAAGATGGCCGCTCTGTTGGCACGCCTCTCAACCGAGAACGCGGCGTCTACGTATTCATGTCTGTGGCCGAACACGTCCGATATGGAAAGTGACGTCCGCGCTACTTCCGGGTTACGCCGGTAGGCTTTTGCCGGCGTAAATACGGTAAGTACAACTTAATTTTGCACTGGTCATTGTTCTGATTAAATAATTAAAGCCGCGAGCGGTTTTAATTATTTAATTATCAGCCCTGCAGCCACGCGCCTTCGCGCACCGCCGGCAGTCAGCCACCGCAGAAGCATGCGACGCATTTGCGTCGGATTGTTTACATTTTTACCATCTTATTAAAACTCACCCGTCCACGTATGATGGCGATTTCCTTGATGTACATAACTTCGACATCTCGTACCCAACCAGATGTGAACTGGTTGTGAGCCTCTAGACCCTTGTAAGCTCTCATTTCCTCAAGAGTGTGCAGAGGGTTTTCACCGAACACCAGGTAATGCACTATGTCGCCGTGCTCTACATTTGGCCAATCATCAGGATTACGGCTAAACAAGGCACCGTGGAAGGCATAGGGGTCCATATGGTCGATCACGGAACATTTCCTCAGATAGACGTCCTTATCTGGTCGCTCTAGCGTGCTGGCGTACTTATCCATTCTCGATACGAAAATACGTGTAGGACAACTAGAGATAAGGAAGTGAACCACCCAATATGGCGGACCGGAAGTTGGCCAGTGACGTCAGTGAAAACACCCTATTGAAGTGGTGTTTGGCGTGCGGCATTGGCGTGCGGCATCGGCGCGCTCAATTCACCTCCTGTTGCGGCGTGGCCAGAGGGTCGCACCAGATTCGGACATTTTAATGTATTTTATTTTTATGTATGTTCCAGCCCTTTCGATTTATGACATAGCCTGACTATTGATTCATTTGGGCTGATATTATTTTCCTTTTGTTGTACATTTTGGATTGTTGTCCTTATTGTTTCTTTTTTTTTTCTCTCTCTCTGTTGGCAGTGCTGAGGCCCGGCGGTGGTGTTGGTGTGGTGACGGTGTCTTTTTTTTGTGCCGTGATTCCTGAGTTACTGCGGTCAAGTGAGCCCTCACTTGATTTTGTTGGTCTCGCAAACACTAAGGATTACGGCAGAGGCGGCTGAGACTACTTTTCAAAATAAAAGCAGTATGTTCGCGGTGTATCGACCACGTGTTTCCACACATATTTACATATATTAAAAATGTTTCCATGCTTAATGCAATACTTTATGTGACACTCTTTAGCCTAAAAAACTCTCAAAACACTGTTTGTTTGTTTTTTTTTACAGCTGACGACTTTTACTTACAGATGGCAGATGATGTTCTTCAGAACTTATTCATCAAACTGCATCTACATCATTTGTGTTTTAAAAATAAAGGCATTTAAAAATCTCTAGATTGACTACATTTTTGCTGTTTTATACTACCATGCTGAACACTGGAGGTGTTCAGCATGGTAGTACAGAACACCTCCAGATGTGGCTCAGTAAGTTTCAGTCAATTCTGATGTGGCAATGCAAAATAAGAGCCATTTGAAATTGCTATATATTAACCCATTATTACCAAAGTTGCTGTAGCTCTAGCAACTAAACCGTAGATAATCAGTGGATGCAACCACTTCAGCATAACAGTAGAACACCCCCAGATGTGGCTCAACAAGTTTCAGACAATTCTGATGTGGCATTTCAAAATAAGAGCCATTTGAAATTGCTATATATTAACTAATTAACAAAGTTGCTGTAGCTCTAGCAACTAAACCGTAGATAATCAGTGGATGCAACCACTTCAGCATGATAGTAGAACACCCACAGTTGTGGCTCAATAAGTTTCAGACAATACTGATGTGGCATTTCAAAATAAGAGCCATTTGAAATTGAATTGATGTGGCTCAACAAAGCTCATTAAGATTTGATGTGGAATTTCAAAATAAAAGACTGTTAAAACCTTAAGTGCATTGGCCATACACTATATTGCCAAAAATATTTGCTCACCCGTCCAGATTATTGGAATCAGGTTTTCCAATCACTTCCATAGCCACAGTTGTGTGAAATCAAGCGTCTAAGCACACAGACTGTTTTCACAATCATTTGTGAAAGACTGGGTCGCTCTCAGAAGCTCAGTGAATTCCAGCGTGGAACTGTGATAGGATGCTACCTGGGCAACAAATCCAGTCATGAAATGTCCTCACTCCTAAATATTCTTCAGTCAACTGCATCACAACAAAATTAAAGCGTTTGGCAATGACAGCAACTCCGCCACGAAGTGTTAGGCTACATAAACTTTCAGAGCGGGGTCAGTGGATCCATCCATCTATCCATCTTCTGTCACACTTGTCCCTATTGGGGCCAAGCGTGACAGAAGGAACAATCTGCAATCTACTGTAACAATCTGTAGTATACAAATGTTTACTGTTATTTTTCCTTATGAACATAAAATATTTTGTTTTTTCGGGTAAGTTATCTTTTGTGGCAACCACTATTGTCGTGATTAGTCTTGATGAACCTAGACAGAGCACACACACACTCACAGAGCTTATTTCTGAGAGTTTATTGAAAGAAAGATGAGCAGTGGATGAGCAAACCAGAGAGGCTGTACTGGGGTGTGGATGGGAGCAGGAGCTGGAGGACCAGAGAGAGTTCTTGAGATGTAGGGCTGCTGGAGCACAGGGGTAGCAGGCAGTCCAGCAACAGAGCAGAGAGCAAACCTGGGGCACAGGGGTAGCAGGCAGTCCAGTTAGCAGAGGCCTTACTTAAAGCAGAGAGGTAGCCTGAAATCCAGCAGCTAGCAGAGGCTTCACTTGAGACACAGAAGTGGCAGGAACTCCAGCAACTAAACAGGGAGCAAAGTAGGCTGACAGACGTGGAGAATGATGACGAACCGACGGGGAAGAGAAGACTGAGGGAGGCTTATGTGGGGAGATTGGCAGGTGGAGTGAGTTCTGACTAATTAATGTCTAACAGGTGTGACTGTTTGCTGAGGGGGTGGAAGGTGAGCTGAGTGAGAGGAGGAGGAACTGGAAAATAACAGGGAACAAAGTCAGACCAAAACTAAACCATGACAACTATTACTTTTGTTATTAAGAGTAACTGTATTGCACTACCCCTCCCCTGGACTGCCACTTTATCACTGGTGGAGGGGTTTGAGTGTCCCAATGACCCTAGGAGCTATGCTGTCAGGGGCTTCATGACCCTAGTAGGGTCACTCACCCAAGGCAGACAGGTCCTAGATGAAGGACCAGACAAAGAGCAGCCCAAAGACCCCTTATGATGAATGAAACTAATGAACGCAATGTTCCATCGCCCAGTCGCAGGTCACCGGGGCCCCACTCTGTGGGCCTCTCTGGTGTACACCGGTGATGAGGAAAGCTGTCAAGCTGAAGGAGTCCTGTCTGGCTTTCTGGCCTGTGGGACTCTGGAAGCAGCTGATAGGTACCAGCAGTCCAAGCGGCAGGCGCCAGGCTGGTTGCTGAGGCAAAAACTCTGTACCAAAACTGTGTATAGTGGGGGTAATTTGCTGCTGACCAACCCAGAGTGAATCTCAATGATAGCTTTTATGTTAAAATTTTCTCTGAAAACGTACACAAAAGTAGCAACCTCGACAACAACTTGGTTCAGAGTGACTAAATGATGACAGCAACTTTGGTCAAAATCACTTTATATATAGAGATTTAGAATGGCTCTTATTTTGTAATTCCACATCAGAATTGTCTGAAACGTGTTGAGCCACATCTGGAGGTGTTCTCCTATCATGCCGAAGTGGTTGCATCAACTGATTATCTACGGTTTAGTTGCTAGAGCTACAGCAACTTCGTTAATAGTTAGTTAATATGTAGCAATTTCAATTAGCTCTTATTTTGAAATGCCACATCAGAATTGTCTGAAACTTGTTGAGCCACATCTGGGGGTGTTCTACTGTTATGCTGAAGTGGTTGCATCCACTGATTATCTACGGTTTAGTTGCTAGAGTGACAGCAACTTTGGTCTAAATTAGTTAATATATAGCAATTTCAAATGGCTCTTATTTTGAAATGCCACATCAGAATTGTCTGAAACTTATTGAGCCACATCTGGAGGTGTTCTACTATCATGCTGAAGTGGTTGCATCCACTGATTATCTACGGTTTAGTTGCTAGAGCTACAGCAACTTTGGTAATAATGGGTTAATATATAGCAATTTCAAATGGCTCTTATTTTGCATTGCCACATCAGAATTGACTGAAACTTACTGAGCCACATCTGGAGGTGTTCTGTACTACCATGCTGAACACCTCCAGTGTTCAGCATGGTAGTATAAAACAGCAAAAATGTAGTCAATCTAGAGATTTTTAAATGCCTTTATTTTTAAAACACAAATGATGTAGATGCAGTTTGATGAATAAGTTCTGAAGAACATCATCTGCCATCTGTAAGTAAAAGTCGTCAGCTGTAAAAAAAAAAAAACAGTGTTTTGAGAGTTTTTTAGGCTAAAGAGTGTCACATAAAGTATTGCATTAAGCATGGAAACATTTTTAATATATGTAAATATGTGTGGAAACACGTGGTCGATACACCGCGAACATACTGCTTTTATTTTGAAAAGTAGTCTCAGCCGCCTCTGCCGTAATCCTTAGTGTTTGCGAGACCAACAAAATCAAGTGAGGGCTCACTTGACCGCAGTCCCCAAACCCGAAGCCAACCAACGCGCCAGAGGGCCAAGGCGCCCGCCAACGAAGTGGAGGAGGGCAGGACGTGGGGGGATGGGCTCCGCACCTATCGGAGACTTGAGATGTTTTTGGGAGAGGGAGCGGACCACACCCATACCTGGAAAAAAAAAGAAAATGGAAAACTCATTCACACCATCCCTCCCTTGTGCCCCACTCACCACACACAGATTAAAAAAAAAAAGACACTGTACACACATTCCCACATAACACTCGCATCCAACACTGACCAAAGGGGGGGGGGGTCACCCCAAATCGACTATACGACTGCTTGTGCCCGACCCCCGGCCCCGGCCCCAGACCAGACGCCCCCCGGACCGGGCCCCCCAGAATAAAATAACTTAAGGTCAACCCTTTCCATTCAATCATTTGTAGTAGTGCTATGTTCCCGGCATCTCCCTCCAGCTGATTTGTGTTTGCAGAACCTGAAAGAAAAGTGTAAGTAAACCATTCAAACAGACATTAACTAAAGTGTGCATCCATTAGAAAATGTATGCCCAAATAAAATAATTTGATCTTAATTTATATATAGGGTCATCCGGAACCAATAAACGTAAATCATGAAAAACAACACTAACACTTGGTGGTGGTGGGAGAAGCATCCACCACAGGGATTAACAAACAGGGTGATGGTTTGGGCTGGAATGAAGCTAAAGAGGCAAGATCTTTGATACAACTTTTATTGTTTCACATCCCCAAAATACATTTACAAATAACGATGTGCGTTATGAAGACATAACATCCACATACCTTTCAAACCAATCCATTAAAATATATTTACAATAAAATATACATGCTAGGTCAATGAGTTTCTCTAAATTGTCCTTAAGCATGAGTGTGTTTAGACCCAGGGTGTCCAGGTCCAGTCCTCCAGAGATCCTGTCCTGCAGCTTCTCCAACACGCCTGAAGCAAACGGCTGAGTTCCCTCATCAGCATCCAGTCCTTCAGCTCTGCAGAGGTCTGGTAACGAGACTTTCACCTGAATCAGGTGAACTGCAGGGATGCATCTAAAAGCTGCAGGATAGTAGCTCTGGTAGACTGGAGATGGGCATGAATGATATAAATGAATAAATAGATTAACAAGGTAAAAACATTTCTGATGTAGAGAACAGACATGGAGGACAAACATTCATCACTCTTTTAAAGCAGAAACACTTACTGGCAAAATAACACTGTACAGGTATGTTACTCTATGAGGGGCAGAACAGTAAAGACATCATTTCAGGTACAAAAACCACTTTAATATTAAATGTAGCTTGATTTTTGTTTATAGTAAAATAGAAAATAATAATTAACACCTAAATAAGACAAAAGGCAAAAGCTCACCAAAGCCTATACAAGTATTCACATTCAATATCAGAAAACAATATCTTTTGAAAACTTGATATGAAAAGATCAGCCATTGGAAAATGGGTAAAAATGTATTAAATTTATTACTGTTTATTATTTCGTTAATCGTTTGCCAGCAAAACATGTTTCAGACTGTAGGTTTTATGTTTTATCATACTGGTTTTAAACCTCAAACTTTTTCAACCGTTGGCTCTGAAACTTCAGTTGGTTTTACCTAAATAAAAAAAAAAAAGTAACATAAATTGAGCTCTGTTCTGAAACTCTTGCAGACAAACATAACATTTTAATGGAAGGGTAAAAAAATACTGAATGGTTTTGATGTTTCTCAGATCTTGGTGTCCAGAGTCCTCATTAGTTGGTTGTCTTTTTCCTATTGAGAATTTTAAATAAGCAGAAATATTATTTATACAATGTTTCAATGTATCTATGTTCATACAATATTTACAGAATGTATAAGACACTGACACAAAGACAAGTTATAAGAATGAGACTTTACCTTTGTAGTAATGGTTTATCTGATGAGTTAGGGCCTTGGCTAGCGCCTGATTTGTTATTAGTTAAAGATGAAGTTTCTGGGAACGGTGTCTTGGTGTCTCGAGCGGCTAGAAGAAGAAGAAAATCCTAGTCAAATATAGTTTTGATTTTCAGGGAAAAAAGATTGATGACAATTGATTTTATTTCACACAGACAATGCTCAACATTTTATTGACCTTTTCAGGAGAAAGATACATGATATCAGGTTGTGGCAAAAATTCTCATTTCTACCTGCAGTCCCTGGACATGTTGAGGTTAGTTAAATATAATTTGTGAATTGATGATAAACTGGTGCAAAACCTAATTACATTTATTTATATTCTATACCAGGGGTGTCCAAACTAAGGCCCGCGGGCCTACTGCGGCCCACATTCCAGTTTTTATTAGCTGTGATGAAAGAGTATAACGTCCGTCGGCACTATGAGACTAAACATCAGAGCTACACATCGTACACCGGTGCCCAACGAATACAGAAAGTCAAGCAAATGGCAGCTAGCCTGCAAGCTCAACAGCAGGTTTTCTTTCCCTGCTACCAAAATACAGTAAAACGCCACAACAGTGAGTTATGAAGTCACTAAACTTATTGCCAAGCACGAAAAACCGTTTTCAGAGGGGGATTTCATAAAGCAGAGCCTCATCAAAGTCACAAAAATAATGTGGCCGGGAAAAGTGCCGGATTTCAACAATGTGAGCGTATCCAGAAATACAGGTGTGCGGAGAATTGAGGACCTTTCAGCAAACTTGAAACTTCAGCTCAGAGACAAGGCTTGTGCTTCTGATTTTTACTCTATAGCAGGCGATGAGATTACAGATGCCAATGACACAGAGCTACTGTTCGTTTTTTGCGGGGAGTAGATGATCATTTTTGCCATACAGAGGAGCTGCTTGATATGATGAGCCTAAAAGGCACAGTGGCGGGAAAAGCTACTTTTGAAGCTGTGTCAGAGGCAGCTGAAAAGATGGAGCTTAAATGGGACAAGCTCTGTGGAGAAACAACGGATGGAGCTCCGGCCATGACGGGCGAGTCCAAAGGAACGGCATGGTTGGTGTGTGCCAAGGTAAAAGAGAGCGGAGGTGAGGCTGATAGGATGTATAATCCACCAAGAAGCTCTGTGTCCCAAGACTGTCCAGCTGGACCATGTGATGAACACTGATGGAAAAACTGTCACCATAACTGGAGCTGGAGGACTGTAGCACGGAGAATTTCAGGCTTTCCTGTCTGATGTGGATGCTGAATACGGGGATGTACTCTACCACTCTGATGTGCGCTGGCTCAGCCGCGGCTCTGTGCTGCAGCTTTGATTGGCTGAGATCAGAAATGGAGCAGGTTTTAAAAGAGAAGGGCCGACCTCTTCATGAACTAAGTGACCCTCTGTGGCTGGCAGACCTGGCATCTTTAGTTGATCTTACGCATCATCTGAATATACTGAACAAGAAGCTACAAGGCAAAGAACAGCTGGTGCCACACCTGTATGCACACCTGAAAGCCTTCTGGGTAAAGCTCCGCCTCTTTGAGACACAACTACGAGGCTTTAATGCTGCACACTTCCCTGCTCTGTCTGAAATCACGTCTGCTTCTCCAAAAGCCGACCTTTCTGCTAAAAGAGGAGAAATATGTGTCTGTGATTGCATCTCTGGTGACAGAACCCAACCAGCGTCTCTAAGACTTTTCTGTCATTGAAAAACAAATCCAGCTGTTCTCCACCTCCTTCCTGGTGGATGCAGAAGAAGTGGAAGAGAGTCTGCAGTTAGAACTGATTGAAATGCAATGTGATGATTCTCTGCAGAGTCAACATCAGCTTCTCTCCCTCCCTGAATTCTGTCAGAGTTTGGATAATGCCAAGTTTCCTCTGATGAGACGCCACGCAGAAACAATGATGAGCCTGTTGGGCTCAACATCCAGATGTGAACAAAGATTTTATCTGTTAAATCAGAACAAAAGCAGACTGAGAAGCAGAATGACTGACAGCATCTCTGTGAAGTCCTTCATGTCTCAACCACCAAACTTTCTCCTTCAATCAAAGGACAGCATCACTGCTCCCACTGAGTGCAATGTTCTTCACATTATAGCTGACTTAGAAATATACACAGCATTCATGTGTCAATATGTCACCTGTAGTTTGTGGCCCTTTGTTTAGTTTTCTGGATTTGGCCCTCACTAAAAAAAGAAAGTTTGGACACCCCTGTTCTGTACACATCAAAATAAATCATGATTCACATCTCACATCACTATTATGATGCCATTTTGGTAAAAAAAAAAAAGCCTTCAGACAGGTTCACACTTATTACTGGATCTGTTAGAAAAAGACTTTAGAAGTTAAAGAAATTCTCTCGTCCTGAATCCCTGAATGGTTGTCTGTGGTTGTTCAGAGGGAAAAATGCACATAATACCAATTTACCTCTCTCAACCAAAGACTATTTAACAAATATCAAACAGTATCAAAGCTGTTCAGTAAAATTTTGTTAGCGTTGTTGCTGCTTCAACAAACGTCTGATTCTCGTCCTTTTTAGGCCGTGCACACTTTCAATGCTGTCTCCTCATATTTCCCCTCCTCTCCTCATTTGTTATTACTAGACTTTGTGTTGTCAAAGTCTAGTAATAAGATTGGAAAAATCTTGATTCCACCTTTCTGATGTGATTCAGCTACACCAACAAATCTACAGTCCTGTAACGTATTGTAAAGTCTCACAGCTCTTATAATCAAAATTCTGTATTACAGCAAGTAGCGTTTGAGCTCCTGAATAAATTTACAACCTACAAGGTATCGACTAATTAGTAACAATTGACAGGATGTACTAAACCTACTGTTACCTCAGTACATTTAGAGTATTTGGGAACACCTTTAGCAGTTTGACTGTATTGATAAAGCTAAATAAATATTACTTAATGATGTTGAGAACAGAGTTCATATGAGTTATTCTGACTTGCCATTTCTGTTATATTTTATACTAATTTAACACATTTCCTGCTCAACAGTTTTTACTAGCTGACATAAACTACAGGGAAGATCAGTTTCTTCTGAGATGCAGATTTTTCCTCTTCAGTCGCTGTTTTCATGATTTGGTCATTTTGGCCATTTCTTTTAACCAATGAAGCTACAGGATTTTTTTAAATGTTCTAACAGGAACACTAGGGTTCTCAAAAGTATCAATATTCTGAAAAGTATTGATACTCAAACGCTGAATCCAGATACAATACTAATGTGCCATGGTATTGATACTAAATATTTTAGCATATGAAAACAAAGAAGGGAAACCCAAAGATCTTGACAAGCCTGTGTGCAAACAGAACTTTAAAGAGGTAATGAAGTCAAGCAGCATAACAAACTTGGCCAAACATCTCAAGGACCGACACCCTGGCCTTCATGATCATTTCTGACAGGTTAAATTAAAGTTCTCGTTCATAATTTAATCCATTAAACGTATCACATTGTTAAACGGTGGCCCGCATTACTTTTGTGTGATTAGCTCTGGCTAGCATGCTACTAGGCATGTGTTATATTTGGGTTATTTATTTAGCATTTATTTGTACACTTATTGAACTAGCATAAAAAAAACATCTGTGAAAATCATTCATACTGAATCAAATGAAGCAGTATTTGAGTTTCAGTTTAAGCTTTCTGGCTTTATTATTGAAATCAGGTCTGTTTTTCATTAGGTAAAGATCAATGATCAAAATGCAGGAAAAGGAAAATAAGATGTTCATCTCTTACCGTTCTTCTTCTTGTAAAGGAAGAATCCAGTCACACCAATGAGACCAATGACACAAAGGAGCACAACAACAACAAGGATGATCCACATGTTGTCATTTGCTGTTGAGAAAACAAACCAGGTCAGAATCTCAGGTTTGTGTCTTTTATCCCAGTTTATCTGAACACCATGACCAGATCTTAGCTTTGTTCTGGTTTCTGTTCTGGACATTTTTTATTTTCAATAAACTTCAGGGTTTTTCTTTTCAGTGACTATAGTTAAAAGTTGTTAATTCTATGATAATAACAATGCTCAATGTTTTCCACGTGTTATAAAGTTGTTGCTTAAATTAATGAAGCGGACTTTATAAATAAAGCCTAAGGCAAACTAAAACCAAAAAATTAACAAGATTCTTCTTGATGCTGGTATTAACTGAAAATAAAAAGAAGCAGCAACAACTGGAGCAGATTATGATAGCAGCACATTACTTAATCTAACCTTTATTTTATACAACAGGTTTAGATAATGATCACAGAAAATGTGCTTCTGATCTAAGCCCTAAAACTGAATTTGAATATAAAAAGATGAAGAACTTTCGTACCAGCAGATATTCAGATATATATGATTTGTTTTTAATTTTATTTATAAAGACGATTCAAAGTGCTGTACTTGAACAAATAAAAAACAGAGGAAAACACCTTATATTGGAATAGTAGCAGCAGGTCAGACATAAAAAAGTTGGATTAGAAAGTAAAACATTAACAATTAAAAGCAGCTCTAAATAAATGTGTTTTTAATCTTGATTTAAAGGAACTCAGGCTTTCAGCACTTTAACAGTTTTCTGGGAGTTTGTTCCAGATCAGTGGAGCATAGGAACTAAATGCTGCTTCTCCATGTCTGGTTCTGGTTCTGGTTCTGCAGAGCAGGCTGGAGCCAGAAGACCTGAGTGGTCTGGAGGGTTGATGCACTGATAACAAGTCTGTGATGTATTTAGGTGCTAATTCAGGGATTTATAGACTAACAGAAGGATTTTAAAGTCTATTCTCTGAGATCCAGGGAGCCATGGAAGGACTTCAGAACCGGGTCCATGTTCTCTACGTTCTTAGTCTTAGTGAGGACTTCAGAACCGGGTCCATGTTCTCTACGTTCTTAGTCTTAGTGGAAGGACTTCAGAACTGGGTCCATGTTCTCTACGTTCTTAGTCTTAGTGAGGACTTCAGAACCGGGTCCATGTTCTCTACGTTCTTAGTCTTAGTGAGGACTTCAGAACAGAACCGGGTCCATGTTCTCTATGTTCTTAGTCTTAGTGAAAGGACTTCAGAACCGGGTCCATGTTCTCTACGCTCTTAGTCTTAGTGAGGACTTCAGAACCGGGTCCATGTTCTCTATGTTCTTAGTCTTAGTGGAAGGACTTCAGAACCGGGTCCATGTTCTCTATGTTCTTAGTCTTAGTGGAAGGACTTCAGAACCGGGTCCATGTTCTCTATGTTCTTAGTCTTAGTGAAAGGACTTCAGAACCGGGTCCATGTTCTCTACGCTCTTAGTCTTAGTGAGGACTTCAGAACCGGGTCCATGTTCTCTACGTTCTTAGTCTTAGTGAGGACTTCAGAACCGGGTCCATGTTCTCTATGTTCTTAGTCTTAGTGAAAGGACTTCAGAACCGGGTCCATGTTCTCTACGCTCTTAGTCTTAGTGAGGACTTCAGAACCGGGTCCATGTTCTCTACGTTCTTAGTCTTAGTGAGGACTTCAGAACCGGGTCCATGTTCTCTATGTTCTTAGTCTTAGTGGAAGGACTTCAGAACCGGGTCCATGTTCTCTACGCTCTTAGTCTTAGTGAGGACTTCAGAACCGGGTCCATGTTCTCTACGCTCTTAGTCTTAGTGAGGACTTCAGAACCGGGTCCATGTTCTCTACTTTCTTAGTCTTAGTGAGGACGCGGGCAGCAGCGTTCTGGATCAGCGGCAGCTGTCTGATCCACTTTTTAGGCAGACCTGTGAAAACACAGTTGTACATGTGACTCTTTAAACAATTACTTACATTCATTGCTCCTGATTCTTGTTGTCTCCAGTCTATGGACGATATCCTCTCTGACTCCAGAGAGCTGAAACACACATTCATACTTGTTCCAGTCTTCAGGTTCATCAGATGACAGATCAATGTAAATGCTCATCTGGAAGGTCCCATCATTGTTAGGGAGGATCTCTCCTTTGTCCAAACGACTATGAATCTCCTCTTTCCCATCTTTCCACCAGAACATCTTTGCTCTGTTGGGGTAGAAACCTGTAGCGTGGCAGCTGATAGGAAATGAAGAATTCTTCTGGAGGAAGGAGACTGATGGAAGATCTGCAGAGAATCAAGATGTTCAAATATAAACAGTTTTTTTATTCAAGTCTAATGACAAATTGCTTGAAATATTTCAGAGCTGGAGACCAGCCTCAGATCCACAAACAGAACTGAGACTTTTAGGCAACAATGTGGTGAAGAAATCAGTATTTAGAGGAGTTTTAGAAAATTACCTCTGGGTAATTTTAGTAAAATAAAATATATACAATTAATCAGTTAAGACAAATAAAATCAGGATATGTGATGTAATACCTGTTCTCATCAGAGAGCTCCTCCCATAGTCAACATACATCTTCAGCCATGCAGGACAAATCTGGTTGAAGTAGTCCTTGTGTACCTCCAGATCAAATCTGTTATCGTTCCATTTCTTTGTAGTAATGAGACCCTGTGGTTTTGCAGCGATCCATCTGTTTTCCTTCATGTCAAATATTATCCAGTCTTTGCCATCATAACCATACTGGTGATAACCAGAAACCTCTTCAGTCTCATTATTCCACTCACAGCCGTACATAGTCTGGTAAACATGGACACCTAAAGACAGAGAATACAGAAAACTAAATTGAGATTGTATATTTTATTCTTTTAGCTTTAGTTTTATTTAATAAACACAAAACAGCAGTCATCAAAAGAGTGCAGATGTATTAGAGAGAATGAGAAACCAACAGAAGCTAAAGATGAAAAGTTATCAAATGTATTTATTATCATTCATAGAAACCTTTATGTACAGATTTACTGTCTGCAGTTTATCTCCACTGATTAAAGGTAGTTTTACTTAAAATGATTCAGATGAACATTGTGGACTTCTGAACAGGTTAATCTCATCATTAATTTAGTTTCACATCGTGTGGATCTGCAGACAGCTGACTGACCAGCCTGATGGGAGATGCTACCGACCACTGAGAGGTTCTGTTTACTGAAGGACCGTTCAGGTCCAGGTTCTCATTCTGCAGCTTCAGCTTCTAGTCTCTATTCTCCAGCAGTAGCTCTGATCTTTCTGCTCGGTCAGCTCCTCTCAGTCAGGAACCTTTCAGCTGATCTTCATCTGTGTTTGCAGCCACAAGTAACCTGATGACTCTGTGATAAAATCTCTTCCTGATCAGTTTGACAGGCTGAGCTTCTTAAAGCTGCAATAAGGTCTTTTATCTATAAACATGTTCAGTCATATTTTACTTCTTTTTGTTATGGCTCATGTTAACTGTGTCTCTGAATTATATTAATAGTTTTTTTTTTCATTTATAGGATTTAAATATAGTTTCCATGTACAGGTCGTTGCTCTGTGGACGTCAGAACACACAGACTGCTCACAATGTTCTGTTGACACTAATTAACAAAGTTTAGCTTCAAGGTTTTCCAGCAAACTGAAGCAAATATTTACCATGAGTGGAAATCCTCCATCTTTACACATCAGAGTGATTATCTAATAAATCAGAAAAGTATTGACATAAAAATAATTCTACCTAGCCATACTAAAGAATAAAAACAAACAAGATTTTTTGTATAATTATTTTCATTTTTTCAACCACAAAAATTGTATTTTATATTAATATTTAACAAAAAAAAGTTATTAAATTATGTACCACCAAATGTTGGACAAGAGTCAATCTATACATATCATTAAGAATTCATTCTATTTATTTTAACTCCATTTATAAAGTTATCTATTCAGATTAATTGTGTTATCCTTCTTCCCAGCTGCTGCTAGACTTTATAATCTCTGCTGCTCACAACAAACTGAACAAGTGTTTACAACATGCTGGTTGTTGTTGGTTCTGGTATGATCATGAATCGTTTTCATTGGCTCTGTCTTATTCCGCCTACTTCTACACTTCGAACACTTAGTTTTTGTCAGGGTTCTCTGTGTTTTCCTGCTCTACTCTACTCCTCAGGTGTGCCTAGTTGGTTGAGGGGGCGTGGCCCACACCTGCAGCTCGTTGCAGGCGGCTTCCTCTGGCTTCTTAAGCAGAGCGCTGACAGATGGAACACGCCAGAGCCTTAACCAGTCGTGGTACGACGTGGCCTCTGACCCAACTCCTGAAAACCTGCTTGTGAGTTTTTTCGTCTTTGAACTTTGACTAATTTTGGATCTCCCTGTTTTTGTCATAGTTTTTGGTGCTTGGATGCACTCACCTGTCTTGACGTCTTGTCCGAAGAGACAGAGCTACAGAATCCTCCTGCTCAGATTTTGCTCTGGCGCTCCCCTCATACTTCCTGGATGTTACCCAGCGGGGCCTGAGATCCCCTTTCCCGGATTCTGCTGGTTCTTCCCTCACTCTGGTCAATCCATCTGTCACCCACTGCCGAGGAGGCTCGCTCTGGATCCCTCACCAGTAACATCTGCCGCCCTCAGCCATTAGCCGCCTAACACCAACAGAGTAGGATCACAGAGTTCCCTCGGCGCTACTTCTCCCCGGTTAGGTCCGCCCAGCTTTATGGTAAGCAGCGTAGCTTCTAGTAGTTCTCCTGGTTCACCTTTCAGAGTCACTTACTCTTCTTCTCTTTGCAGTCTCTCCAGCCGTGACGTTCTGACCCTGCCGAGTTGCCTGTAGTCCCGTCCGTTATATCGGCCTGTTTCCTAAATAAACATCTTAAAACTGTGCTTTGCTTCCCGATCGTATCTGCATGTGGGCTCGTCATCTGAAAACCATGACAGAAGAAGGCTCTGGCCACCAAAGTCCAGCGGATACGTTCGGGCGGCAGCTTGCCGCACAGCAGGAACAGATGCAGTCGCTTGGGTTTGCTGTAAATTCGACACAGGAACAGCTTCAGAGTTTAGCCAGCTGATGGACGCAGTCACTTCCGCGATGACTCCGCCTGTTACTCAAGACCCTAATACCCCGCCTCCCGCCGCTCAGAGTGCTGAGAGTCATGATCAGACTCCACCTCCTGAGAGCGCGTCACCTTGTCCGGAGAAGTTCTCTGGTGACAGCGGGGATTGCGGCGGGTTCTTATTTCAGTGCAAACTCGTGTTTAACTGTTCCCCTCAGACATTTGCCTCAGATCAAGTTAAAATATCGTATGTTTTACGACTTTTAACGGGTAGAGCTCTCAGATGGGCTGAGGCTTGTTTCCCTGATTGCCAGTCATTCGGGTGTTCCTTTCAGGAATTCGTTACCGAGTTCAAGACGTTTTTTTCAGCCGAGTTAGATTCGGCTCAACAGTCTCGTAATCTCGTTTCTTTGAAACAGCGCGGCCGACGCGTATCTGACTTCTCTGTGGAGTTTCGCACGTTTGCCGCTGCAGCAGGTTGCCAACCTAAGCCGTTAAAGGCAGTATTTTTTTCAGGCTCTAGATGAGGCTTTAAAGGATGAGTTAGCCCGAGTTGAGGAACCTGAGGAGTTTGAGGATTTTGTTGCGTTAGCCATTCGGTTGGATTCCCGGTTACGCAGTCAGAACCGGGCTCGACCGAACCGTATCTTGCGGTCTCCCCCTGTATCAACGTTTACCAATAGGGTACCCCGGCCAGCAGTTACTCCACCCCCAGAACCTATGCAGTTGGGGCAGGTTCACTTAACTAATGAAGAGCGTCAGCAGCGCTACTCGGGCAACTTGTGCCTGTATTGTGGTGGCGAGGGTCATTTTTTAAGAGACTGTCCGGTTCGGCCAAAAGACCGAGTCCGCCGTTCGTAATGGGGAGAACGGCGGACAGTAACAGAACAATTTCCCAGGTAGCCACTAAGGCGCCGTCTCTCTCTCGTTTTTGTTTGCCAGTCACTTTAATTTTTGACCAGGACAGCTTTGACGTTTGGGCTCTAGTAGATTCAGGTTCTGATTTTAATCTTATTGACCAAGCCATAGTTGATCAGCTCCGTGTGCCCATCGAGTCTTTACCAGAACCTCTACAGGTTTTGTCTTTAGATGGACAGCAGTTAACCCTGATCACCCATCGGACTCGACCCCTAGTGGTAATAGTCTCTGGTAACCACCGGGAACAACTCTCATTTTTTGTTTTTCCAGTGAAGCGTTCACCCGTGGTTCTAGGTTTAGCTTGGTTAACCGTCCACAATCCACAGCTAAATTGGGCTGAGTCCCGACTGGAGTCATGGTCCCCTGCCTGTCATTCCAGGTGTTTACAGTCCGCTCGCCCCGTTTCTGTCCCTCCGACCGCCTTGTCTGAATCAGAGGATGTTATTGACCTCTCTCGCGTCCCGGAGGATTACCACGACCTACGAATGGTATTTAGCAAGACTCAGGCTTGTTCACTTCCTTCTCATCGGCCTTATGATTGCGCCATTGATTTGTTGCCTGGGGTTCCACTACCTGTCAGTCGGCTTTACAATATTTCGAGGTCAGAACGTCAAGCGCTCGAGAAATATATAGGGGAGTCTCTTGCTACAGGGTTGATCCGCCCTTCATCCTCCCCATTAGGCGCTGGTTTCTTTTTTGTCTGCAGGAAAGACGGGTCCCTTCGACCCTGTATCGACTATCGAGGGCTCAACCAGATAACTGTTAAAAATAAATACCCACTTCCGCTGTTATCTTCAGCTCTTGAACCAGTCCAGAACGCCACAATCTTTACTAAACTCGATCTGCGCAACGCTTATCATCTGGTTCGGGTGAGACAGGGGGACGAGTGGAAGACGGCTTTTAAGACCCCGCTAGGTCACTTCGAGTACCTAGTTATGCCTTTTGGTTTGTGCAATGCCCCAGCAGTGTTTCAGGCACTGGTTAATGATGTCCTTCGGGATTTTTTGAACGTTTTTGTTTTCGTCTATCTGGACGACATCCTTATTTACTCTCGTGATTTAGAACAACACAAACAACATGTCCGTCTTGTTCTCCAGCGACTCTTGGAGAATCGTTTATTCGTTAAGGCTGAGAAATGTGATTTTCACCAGACCTCTGTTTCTTTTCTTGGTTTAGTTTTAGAAGGCGGACAAGTGAAGTCAGACCCGGAAAAGATAAGGGCAGTAATGGAGTGGCCTGTTCCTGAGTCGCGTAAACAGCTCCAACGGTTTTTGGGTTTCGCAAACTTTTATAGGCGCTTTGTCAGGAATTATAGCCAGATAGCCTCCCCATTACATGCTCTTACCTCCACCAAGGTCCCATACATCTGGAGTCCTGAGGCAGAGGAGGCCTTCAACAAACTCAAGTCCCGTTTTTCCCAGACACCCATACTCGTTCACCCCGACCCAGCCAAACAGTTTGTCCTAGAGATAGATGCCTCTAATACCGGTGTGGGTGCGGTTTTGTCCCAACAGTCAGAGATTGACAACAAGTTACATCCGTGTGCGTTCTTTTCCCGTCGTTTGTCCCCTGCTGAGCAGAACTATGATGTGGGCGATCGTGAGCTACTAGCTATTAAACTAGCTTTAGAAGAGTGGCGGCACTGGCTAGAGGGATCCGAGCAGCCCATCATAATCTGGACAGATCATAAGAACCTCTCCTACTTGCAGTCAGCCCGTCGACTCAACTCCAGACAAGCCCGCTGGTCTTTGTTTTTCTCACGATTTAACCTCACCATCACCTACAGACCTGGCTCAAGAAATGTCAAACCTGATGCGCTGTCTCGTCAATTCGCCCCTTCTGAACAGGAGAAGGAGCTGGAACACATTCTTCCCCCCACATGTACTGTTGGAGGCCTGCATTGGGACCTGGAGGACAGGATCAACCAGGCCCAACTATTAGACCCGGACCCAGGTACAGGTCCAGCTGGACTTAAGTACGTTCCCCAGTCTGTTCGCCCTGAGGTTCTACGCTGGTGTCATGATGCTAAGTTTTCCGCCCATCCGGGTATTTATAGAACCCAGTCTCAGGTGTCCCGGCGCTTCTGGTGGCCATCATGGACCAAGGATGTGAGAGAGTATGTCCTAGCCTGTCCCGTCTGCGCCCAGAATAAGCCCTCTACTCAGCCACCTTCCGGTTTGTTAAATCCTCTCCCCATCCCCAAACGTCCATGGTCCCACATAGCTATTGATTTCGTTACAGGCCTTCCTTTGTCCCAAGGTATGTCAACTAGTTTGACAGTTGTGGACCGGTTCTCAAAGTCATGTCATCTCATCCCCATCCGTAAATTACCCAACGCCCTCCAGACGGCCCAGCTCCTCATAAAGCATGTTTTCAAACTCCACGGCATCCCAGTTGACATCCTCTCTGACCGGGGCCCTCAGTTCATCTCCCAGGTCTGGCGGCACTTTTGCTCTGCTCTGGGTGCCCGTTACACACTCACCTCCGGATCCCATCCTCAGACCAATGGCCAAACTGAACGAATGAACCAACAACTAGAGACCACCCTCCGCTGCCTCACGTCATCTTCACCTTCAGACTGGAATAAGTTTTTGCCCTGGGTAGAATATGCCCTAAACTCACACATCACTTCAGCCACTTGACGTTCACCCTTTGAAGTAGCTTTAGGATATCAACCTCCACTCCTACCCACGGATGAACTCAGGATTCCCTTCACCTCCGTCAACGATTACATTGCTCGCTGTCAGGACATCTGGAGAACCACAATCACTGCACTCACTCGCACCGCAGAGCGGAGCAAGAGGTTCGCCGACCAGCACCGCAGACCAGCTCCCCAATATCGCCCTGGTCAGAAGGTTTGGTTATCTTCCAGAGACGTCTTATCCAACCCGTCCACTAAGAAGCTTGCTCCCCGGTTCACTGGGCCCTATGAGATAGTGACAGTTATAAACCCAACCACCGTCCGTCTACGTTTGCCCCCTCACTCCCGAGTACACCCCACCTTCCATGTTTCCCAGATCAAGCCCGTTTTGGACAGCAACTTGTGCCCTCCTTCCGGACCCCCTCCACCCTCCCAGGACAGTCAGAACCCTCGCGTCCTCAGGGTTGTGGACGCCCGTCGACGAGGTAGGGGTCACCAATACCTCGTCGATTGGGAGGGTCGCAGCTCTGAGGAACGCTCTTGGGTCTCTGCAGCAGCTATCTCGGACAAGGATTTGATTTTAGACTTTTGGTCTACTCAGCCCAGCACCTCTTCGTCTGGGCCGCCAGGAGGCGGCCGTTGAGGGGGGGGGGGGGGGTAGTGTCAGGGTTCTCTGTGTTGTTCTGTTGTTCTGCTCTAACTCTACTCCTCAGTTGTGCCTAGTTGGCTGAGGAGGCGTGGCCCACACCTGCAGCTCGTTGCAGGCGGCTTCCTCTGGCTTCTTAAGCAGAGCGCTGACAGATGGAGGACGCCAGAACCTTAACCAGTCGTGGTACGACGTGGCCTCTGACCCAACTCCTAAAAACCTGCTTGTGAGTTTTTTCGTCTTTGAACTTTGACTAATTTTGGATCTCCCTGTTTTTGTCACAGTTTTTGGTGCTTGGATGCACTCACCTGTCTTGACGTCTTGTCCGAAGAGACAGAGCTACAGAATCCTCCTGTTCAGATTTTGCTCTGGCTCTCCCCTCATACTCCCTGGATGTTACCCAGCGGGGCCTGAGAATCCCCCTCCCGGATTTTGCTGGTTCTTCCCTCACTCTGGTCAATCCATCTGTCACCCACTGCCGAGGAGGCTCGCTCTGGATCCCTCACCAGTAACATCTGCCGCCCTCAGCCACTAGCCGCCTAACACCAACAGAGTAGGATCACAGAGTTCCCTCGGCGCTACTTCTCCCCGGTTAGGTCCGCCCAGCTTTATGGTAAGCAGCGCAGCTTCTAGTAGTTCTCCTGGTTCACCTTTCAGAGTCACTTACTCTTCTTCTCTTTGCAGTCTCTCCAGCCGTGACGTTCTGACCCTGCCGAGTTGCCTGTAGTCCCGTCCGTTATATCGGCCTGTTTCCTAAATAAACATCTTAAAACTGTGCTTTGCTTCCCGATCGTATCTGCATGTGGGCTCGTCATCTGAAAACCATGACAGTTTTAAGTATATAGTGTAGATAACACAAAAGGTCAGTGCACTGAAGGTACCCGGATGACCCCCTAAAAACGGTCACAAAATGCAGTGTGTAACGATGGACCCTACTCGCACTAAACGGACGCCATCTTGACTACAAAGCGGAAAGGGAGGGACTAGGGACGTCGGGAAGATGTTCCCATTTTGAAAATAATGGCGGACAATTCAGCCGAGACAGCCGGAGCTGCGACACCGCAATCATATACATGTAAGTAATGGTGGTAATACGAGGCATTGTACTCTCGTCTAATGCATCACTTACATGTCCCTCACTGACAGAAGCTGATATATATGCCGCCGGCATATATTTTTGGCGGGCTGAAAATTCGCGTTCACATGTGTTGCGTTCGTCACGTCATCCCGTCATTTCCGGTAAGCGTTTTAACATAAGTGTTCCTTTTGGAACAATACTAACGATCAGTGGCGGCTGGTGCTAAAAAAACTGAGGGGGGCGCACACAAGCAAACAAATGAAAAACAAACAAAACAAATCTTAAAAAATAGCACTATTTGAACATGAATTTTGCCCTCCTTTCCTTCTGCCCAGCAAATTTCTCAATTATATTCTTGTTAAAGTCAATCATCTCTGTGACTAGTCTTTTCTCCATTGACAACATGGCCAATGCATTCAGCCTGTCCTGAGTCATTGAGTTTCTCAGAAAAGTCTTGATTCTTTTCAGAGTTGAAAAGCACCTTTCAGCTTCTGCTGTGGTCATGGGTGTGGTGATGAAAATCTTCAAGAGGGTGACAGTTTCTGAAAAGACTTCTTCTAGATTGTTTTCCTGATTTTAATAACATTTGCTGCCATTTTTTAAGGCTGTGTTATGAAATGTGTGACAGCATTTTTGTGGGACAAGATTATACAAAATTCAGTAACCAAATGTTTTATTCCCCATAAACTTCAGTATAACTTAAATAATATATCTTGCTGACAAACATTACATCAACATACCTACACAGCATAGACACAACTAAAGGTATTTCTAACTACAACGCACATCTTCCTAATATATTAAATAACATTACTAGAAACCAGTGTAACAGTGATTTTCCACAACAACTCACCTCAGCAGCAATCATTTCATGGTCTTCTACACTATCTACAGTATCCAACGCTTCTTCACTGGCTGACTACTACCTACACTGCTTTGCCCAACCATGGAGTGGAGAGATCACTTGCCTGCTGCTTAATTTGTAAATTAAGACGATCCGGTCCAAGCTCCTTTATCCTGTTTTTTTTCTTCAAGTGAACGCTTTGTAAAAGCATTTTTTTGTAAAGACAAAACAGAATTTTCTCTCATTTTGAAACTACTCCACTTTGCAAGCATAACCGTGAATCAATCTAACGAACTGCAGCTGCGCTGAGTCGAATCGGGGATTGTACAATCACACAATGTTTTTAAAAAAATTAGCCAGTACTGACACTCTACCAGTAATGACACAACAGAATGGGTGTGTCCGGGACGCAGAGCCCTGCGCCCCTATGCAAAACCCTAGATAACCAATTAAAAGTCAGCCTCAGATCACGTGCTTGCCCAAGTTGCTGCGCCTACATTCATTCTCATTAGACCGGCGCCCTGCACATAGGAAAGGAAGTGTGCACAATGTGAGCAATTAAATAGAATTATGTATTTACTATTTTAATAAGTTCTAACATGTCTATTGGACACACAGTATGAATAAATACATTTTTAAGTACTTTGGCGTTCAGAAATCATTTATTATCTAAACGATTTAAAGGGGGCGGCGCCCGAGCGCCCCCTACTGGCCAGCCACCACTGCTAACGATCGAAAGTGGGCACTACGGCAGTAAGTGGTCAGTGCACATTAGCAGTGCACTGACGGAAGTATTCGGAATGAGACACAGCCATTGTTTCATTGGTTATTGTCTATTTCTACACTATCTAAAGTACATAGTTTTCTACATTGTTCTGTAAATTTTGTGCTAATTTTCTTCTTTATTTTATATTTTATATTTATCTGAACACACCGTATTATCTATTAAAACATTCCACATTATTTTTCTCTTTCTGTTACGTCGTTCTCCTCTGCTGTACAGTATAGACTGACATTTTTTCGGGAATCTCGCGGGTCACATGATTCCCACGGGAATCCCGCGGGATGGGAGTCAACATCGGTAAATATCACGTAATTGGGTACAGGATTAAATAGGAGCAGAGCGGGAGTAAACCAATAGCAGGTACATTAAACTAGGATCGATACCAAAAAATTAAATGAAATAAAAATCAAAAATGTAGGTTCGCCGCTGCCATTTTGTAGTTTTTTTTCCAAGAAACCTAAACTATAATGCAGGTCAAAGAACTACACAACCCAGAACCCAACAGTGCTTCCGGTTTATTTTTTCCGCCAGCGCTCAAACATAATGGGAGGGGGGTGGGAATCAACCGCTAGTGGCGAACTCAACCTGGAAAAGTCAGAAGTAAGGACTTATCTATTAAACTCACAGAGCGACTGTAAAGTTACAAATTTTAACAAACTTGACGAGAGTTGCATGTCTTGGTGTTGACACTCAGTACCCTGCTTGTAAAACGTGTTTCCTGGACTCATTTCCCAATGTGCAACAGTGTAATAATACGGCCAATAACTTAAATCTACTTTATTATTTTATTTAGTATTATCTGAACAGTTGTGTTTTTTTCTGTTTTAACCCACTAACTGAACGTGTTAGCACTTCTCTTTCACTTTTTAACAAAAGTAAAACATGTCTACTTCCATGTCTGGTCGGGTTAAAAGTGAGACGGAGCTGACTGGTCTGGCTTTTCCTGGGTCCAGTTAGCTCCGCCTCCAGCTCCGCATCACCCACTGAACTATATTATACACTGGAGTGCTGATTTTGCCCAAAAACTGAAGTCACTGGCCGCCATCTTGCTACTCCCTACTCTCTCAGAATCCCATAAGATTTGGTTGCAACAACAAGCAGTTTTCTGGCTGTGTGAAAACGTTTCATAGGTAATTCTACAGTCAGTGGATGTACTAACACTATCAACTACTAGGAAATTAGGTGCTGAAATATTTTACATGTTATTCATATTAAATATATATATGTATATGTATATATATGTATATGTATGTATATGTATATTTAAATAGATAAAATGCTAAATATTTCAGCACATGACTTTTTCAATACTTGATAGTTTTAGAACATAACATAAAATTATATGGCATTTGACATTTTAAAAGTTTTAAACCCCCCCTGAACATGAGAAAATCCTCGTTATTTGATGGTGCAGCGCACATATTCCCTAGTTACTGGAGGAAAATAGGGAGTACCAATATGGCGGTTGGTGGCTTCAAAGCGACCCGTTCTAACAGCCGGCGATTAGCACTCCAGTGTATAATATAGCTCAGTGGCATCACCCCCGAAAATAACATAATCTCTCTCAACTTTTGATAAAAGTTTAAAGGTCTGTTTAAGAATGAGTTTACTGTGCGATGAATGTATTGGTTCTGTTAGTAAACCCTAATTAGTTTGTGGATATTTTATTGCAAATGGAAAAATACTAATATGCTTGAATAATATTCAACTTTTTTTTTTTTTTTTTTTTTTACTAAACTGAGTTTTTGAACCACTGAGGTACATTATCTGAATTGTGACAATGTCAAGATCCGCTGAGTTGTGGACTTGTTTCAGTTAATTAGTTGCTTTACCTCACCTGCTGTTAATGATCCCCAGCCTGTATTTAAGTTCTCTCTGTTTGTTTCCCCGTTGTCGGGTCATTCTGTGTTCCTTCTGTATGCTCCTGTGGTCTCCCTGTCGCTGCTCCTGTCTGAGTTTCTGTAAGTTTGCTTTCATTAAAATTCCAATTTCACTACGTTCTGCCTCCGCCTTGTTGCCGCCTAGGTCCACGCCACCGCTACCTCATGACAGACAGTAATGCCTTTATGCACTTTTTTCTTAATTGAGTATAGATCTCTTTCTCTGTGCATTATTCTTTAGTTTCAGCAATTTGAAATATAAAAGTAACTTCATTGTTCATGTGAAACAATTAATGAATTAGTAAAAGGCAACATTGTACATTTTGTTTATTCAGCTAAGATAGGCATGGTCTGTTTCCGTGTTTGTTACTTTTATTATTTATTTATTTATTATTATTCCTTTTACTTTAACTGGCTTTTACTACAGCTAAAACAGGAACTTAACTGACCCTTCATAGACGTTCAGGTTTAATGTATTGCCAGAAAACTTAATGAAGACAACAAAAATGGGAGTGGAGCAGGAGCGGGAGTCATTCTGAGTGGGAGCAGGATAGGAGTGGGAGTAATTTTACCAGGAGCGGGACGGGACAGGACTTTTCTTTCTACTCTGGCCCGGGATTGGGACGGGTCACAATTTTTTTCAGTGGAAGTGGGACGGGACAGGAGTGAAAATCCACTCCCGTGTCACCCTCTACTGTACAGCTTAACTTTAAATTTAGGTTTTTTTTATACTGATTAATCTTGAGTGTGCATCTGGGGCAACAGTGGTACAGTAGCATTCTTTAACCGACAGGTTGCTGGTTCAAACCACTCCAACGGTCTCAGTCGTTGTGTCCTTGAGCAAAACACTTCACCCACTTTGCCTGTTGCCAGAGGTCAGAGGTCAGAAGACCCGTAGGCCTCGTTTCTGTCAGTTTTCCTCAGGGCAGCTGTGGCTATAATGTAGCTCACAACCACTGAATGACTGATTGTAATGTGAAGCGCTTTGAGATCCTCAGAGTTGATTAAGCTCTTTACAATTATAGAACATTTATGGTTTCTGTTACTTTTATTTGCCACTGTCACACACAAGGTTCAACATTATGGGACAATAAAGGTATTTTTTATTCTATATCATCTTATTCCAATCAATGTTATAACTACAACATTTAGCACAGATTTTAAAACTGAAAAAGAAGTCAAACTTGAAATAAGGGAACTTCTATAACTGATTCCAGCTTGTCCCATCATTGTACTTAAATATAGATATATATTTAATTGTGATTCATATGTTTCTCTCTCGTCAAAGGATGCTGTTAGCATTAAACAAAGACTATCATTAAAAGTTTATAATTAAGTTTGTTATAACTTATAAATTATCTGATAAAGTTGTCAGTTTATAATTTCTGTCTACATTATTTTATTTTCAATAACAACCAGGATCAATTCTCACAAACCTTTACACCTGCATGATTCCTGAAAGGATTTCCTCAGCATTAATTAAAATTAAGTGCCTATGATGAAAATTAAAATCTAAATATTGAAACTAAATTTTAACTGTTATAATGGACAATATTAAGAATTCATACGATGTGAATTACCACAGATAAAATCTGTGATGATTATATATCTGCTGTTACTTAAACATCACTTTAGCATTTGCTGCTAGGCAAATATGTAACAATTGTATTAATGCCGTAAGTGATTGATTAAAAATTATACACGTTAACTGGAGATTCACCTTAAGTAAGACAAAACTGTCTCTCCATTTGTCTCTTTCTTGTTGATGTGTTTCTGTGTCGTAGTTAATATAAATAACAAAAAAATCAATAAATAGAAACAGACAAACCTTCAGTTTGGTTGAAGCGCTGCTTTGCTATTTCAATGTTGACTTTGTAGGCCTGCTGGGACAGTAAATCTGTATAGGTCTCTGACTCCCAGTACTGCTGATCAAAGTTCTCCCTCATCCAGTCCTGTGTGGGCTCCGTTTTCTGGGTGATGCTGTCATATTTAACTATCTGAACATCATCAACCAAACCCACAACCACAAAATCAGGGAAGTTTTGGATTTCAGACGATGCCGTGTAGAAATACTTCAGGGAGTGGGTCACTGGAAAAAAGACAAGATTGTGATTTGAGTTAATAAAAGCAAAAATAATTTAATTTGCATTTTCTAAACGTAAAATGAACCACCACAGCAAATTATTATTATTATTATTATTATTTAAATCTGCATTTAAAAATCATCTAGTGTTTTATCCTTAAGATTTATAAGGATTGTATTTATTTGACAAACTATTATATGAATTAAATATTTTGTACATTTGCTTTACTTTAGAAATCAACTTATTGTATTACTTCACTCACTTTGTGACATATTTAATCTTTTTATTTTATTTTAAAAACTTAATCAATTTAGAACCTTTTTTCCTATTTCTTCACAATTTATTTTCAAATCTTTCAGTGTCATTAAATGTTCTTCTTTCCTAAGAAACTTGTTGCCCACATTCCAGAGTTTTCCCTATTATATTATAATTGTGGCATTTACTCTATAAATGACTATTAAAAGTTTAGCTTTACAGTCTGATGTGTCTTTAGTTGTCTTCGCAGCTCATCCTTGGTTTGCTAAGAGTGTACCATCCACAACGGCCAAAAGATTCCCGAACAATACTTAAAACAAACCCTGAATATGACATTCAAAATGTGGTGATTGGTCTCATAGAGGGATCATGAAAGCCCTACAAAAGAATTTGTTCAAACTTAATGAAAAAGCTGCCGTTGTTTTTAGCTTTAAATTACAGATCAATCAAAACATCCTGAATCCTTGGTAGCATTGAAATGTTTTCAGAAAGAACAGAGTGAAAGTCTGGTTGCCTCCCGATTTAAGCCTGTTTTCTGGCCCTTTTTATTCCTCTCTCCTGTGATTGTTTTTTTAAGGAAATGTAAGTTTAAGTTTTACTTTTAAAACAAGAATGACGTTTAAAAATACATAATAAATGTAAAATGTTGGAGTTTAAATTTTACCCCAAGCAACCTACAGCATTAATGTTGAATGTTCTCTAAGAGACTGAGAACGCCTAAATAATCCCTATAAATAAAAACTTGCAGCCATATTGAAACACTGATTTGTTTTATTATCACAGGTAATGTTTTCATTATTCATTATTATTATCTTACTTATCAGTAGCAAGCAGAAATTATCACACACCTATGAAACTAACAACAGTACCATAGAGTACATGTGTGATTATATGTAAAAAATGTGAGAACACCTGTAAGTGTCGACTCTTCTAAGAAAGCAGAGGATGCATTCTTCATCAGTTTCAGAATCTGCCGTCCCAAAAAATATCACCAATGTCACATTTTCTACATAGTTACACATGAAGCTGCTCTGAGCTACTGGTGTAAATGCCATAACTGTATCATCTGATCTGGAGTCTAAGAAGGGACCTAAATTTTAGCAGCCCCAGGGTTTGTTCAGCAAGATAGTGACACCACAGCACCCCCCGCCCCCTTCATCCTTTAGAAGTAAATGCAATTCTCACTGCAGTGATGCTGTGGATACTGCATGATAGCACGTCAATTTTGAGCTTTTAAAGGGCACATATGTAGAAACACCCAGGATTTTTTTTTTATAAACTTTATTGATAATTTAATACTGAAGTAATATGACTTTAGAAGATGAGTAGTGGCAGCTGAGGCAGGCAAGAAGACTAGGCAGATGAATAATGGCTGAATTGTCCAGGCAGGTAGGGATGAACAGGACACCAGAGGATGCAGGTAGTGATAGACCAGAACAGGTGTTGTGGACCAGAGAACCACCAGCATCTCTGGCCGACGTCCTGGAGGCAGACCCTGTCGTAGCAGCGTCTCTGGCGGGCAGGCCTGGTGTATCTGGGGCTCAGATGGGTGATTCAGATGACCCTCTAGGCGGATCAGGACCCTTGGAGGGCTTCAACGACTCAAATGAGCACCCCTGAAGAACACACTGCAACGGACCTGGAGCTTGAGGTCAGGAACACCCAGAAACTTGGAGACCAAGAACCTCTGAAGCAGCCCCCACAGAACCTCTGGTAACAACAACCTACGTAGCAACTCGGGACATTGCCAGTCAAGCAGCAAGTCTGGATGCAGGAACTCTTGCAGCAACCTGGGGACCTTAAAATAACCATTAGGCCCTGGGTACTTAGTGTCTCAACAAGGCCCAGGGTACTGAGGTTGTTGTGTGAGCTCTTTGTGAACCTGAGTGACAGCTGGCAGGCCAGCCTGGGTGTCCTTGTCAATAATCTCAGGAACAGACACTGGGGGACTGATCCACTTGGATCCCCTCTTCAAGGAACTCTGGAGCGAAGACTGGGGGAACAGGTCGGGACGAAGATCCTGAATAACTTCAGCATTGACCTCAATGAACGCCTCAGGTGAGTAATATTGCTGTTGGTAAATTGAGTCCTTGAGTCATTGAGTGTCCTTCAAGGTAGCAATCCCTGAACATAAACACTGTGTCAGCGTCGGGTTCACACTGCCCAGAACATACTGAAGCGGGTGGTGCTGGTGAACCCGATATTAAGACAAACACAGAGTTACGATTTTAAAAGGTTTATTGTGAGGATGAGCAACGGCAGCTGAGGCAGACAAGCAGAACCAGACTAGACAGATGAATAATGGCAGACGGAGCGGGTAGGCAGGGATGAGCAGGAGACCAGAGGATGCAGGTAGTCATAGACAAGAAGAGGCGATGTGGACCGGGGAACTATAAGAAAGTTCAGAGCAAGCAGCTGGAAATCATGGAGAAACAGGCAGAACTGCAGCATCCAGACACAGGCAACATTTAACTGAAAAGTACAACTGGCTGAGCACACATGAACTGGTAGAAGCAGGGATCAAAGAATAGAGATGTTTTGGCAGGGATGAATCGTCTGAAGCAGGTATATGTTGACAGGTGAACAGAGTTAACAAATTAGTGCAGCAGGTGGATCTGATTAAGGAGTTGGCTGGAAGGAGACTGAGCTGATTGGATAGTGGCTGAGAGGTGAAGGCTGATCCAAGAAAAGTCCAAAATAAACAAAAACCCAAATCATGAAAGAACCTCCAACTTAGTGTCTTCAAATTGTAAATTACTGAATAACACACCTCTCCCTCTCTCAGAGTCTACCTGCTTGAATTAAATATTGTTTTTTATAAAATTGCAGCCCTGAGTTATCAGGATCCTGCAGAATTTATACAGAAAACAAAAAAAGGCACCTTCCATCAACATTGGTTGTTACAGCACTCTCACTTTTATTGTGTCCTATATGCATCCATACAGGCGTGTAATAGTTAATTCAAAAGAAGCTTAATCTGTGTTCTGTTGGTAGAAAAGTGAGAAAAGAGGAGCTGTGCAAAATTCAGTTCCACTGAAATAATCTTCCTCCTCTGTGACTCAATGCAGGAGACACAGAGGTGGGTACAGCTGCCAGAAATGTTACTCAGGAAACAGTAGCATTAATAATTCAACATATTTTTACTTAAGCCAAAGTAAAAAGTACCCAACCAATAAATCACTCAAAAGTAAAATGGTAGTAAAATGGTATTTGGTAAGAAGGATACTCAAGTACTGACTAAATATTTATAACAACTGATTTAATATTTTAAAATGATGTAATTGGTCAGGCAAGAATATTGAATTATGTACAGATTCAGATATTTTAATGATAAATAAAATACCAGAATTTGATAAAAATGTACAAACGTATTGTTTGTCATTTTTTTATAACATAAAAAAATTACAAAAAAATAATTTGTAAAAAATTTAAGAAGAAAAACACTTTTTTACACAATGTTGTTTAACATAAAATTGATAAATGGCTTGTACTTGTATAGAGCTTTATTAACTCCAGCGACCCCAAATCTCTTTACACTGCAGTCAGTTATTCACACCATGTAGAAGCGTTACAAATACAGTAATTTAGGATAAAGTAGCTAATTTTACTCAAGAGTAGCAATACTTCTTCATAATATTTACTCAAGTGAAAGCAAGAAGTACAGTGCAGTAAAACTACTCCTAGAAGTACATTTTGTTCAAAAGGTACTCAGGTACATAACTGAGTAAATGTAACTAGTTACTACGCACCTCTGATGAGGAATTGCTTCACATGGGCTCTGTCTGTGTTCTTGCTTTACTCCAGCAGATTCCTCTCATCACCAGTCTGCTATCACTAACTAACCTCACAGGAGAAACCCTAAAGAAGTCCAAACTAATACCTAATCCTAAAGATCTCTGTGATGAAATGTATATATCTGCTTATATACGTAACAAGGGAAACAGGTTATTTCAGGGGAAATAAATTTCGCACTCCACCCGATCCAGACCAGGTACATTTTGTTACCTGCACCGTATGCCCAAAGTAAGCGAGACCGTTAAGTGAAAAAAAATGATCTACGGTTAATAATCCCCTTGCCACATGTCGAAGTGCCCCTGGGCAAGGCACTTAACCCCAAATTGCCTACCGAGCTGCGTCTCGGTGTATAAATGTGTGTGCGTTAGTGAGAGCGACTGGGTGAATGTGGCTATAGTGTACAGCGCTTTGGGTGGTCAGCATGACTGGAAAAGCGCTATATAAGTTCAGTCCATTTACCATTTACCAATAATATTTTTATTTGACTTATTTCTTAATAGCGGTGCTTTTACTCCGTGTTCAAATGTGTCTCCCTTTTCTTCCTTTTCCATTTCCGCGTTTACAGTAAGTAACAGAAAGAGGAAGACAAATGATGTAGATTAACTTTGTACTAAAGTGCTGAACATTACGCCAATTCCTAAATCTAGTTGTTGTTGTTTTTTTAAATCAACACCTTAAATGTTAAGGATTGGTTTGAAAAACTGTGTTTTATGCCACTTGGGCAAGTGTGCATTTCCTGTAGGCTAAAATATTACATGTGAAGAAAACAAGTTAAGGGTAAAAATATTAACTTACCCCCAGCAGTACTGTGTATTCCCAAAAAAAGCAAAAGTATTAATTTTAACATCTTGAAGCCTACTTCACTACAGCCATAAAACCAGAACGATCTTCCGACTCGTTAATCTCGAAGTCGCTCACTTCGGTAAAGTTAGAAAGATATTCACAGATTCGGCTGATCAGTAACTCATCTGCGGATAATTTCTTCTACAAAACAGACACCTCTCTGTAACCACTGCAAGGCAGACAGTGAGCTACAACCGTAGTTTCTTCAAAACGAGTCTCCCACCGCGCTGGTAGAATTACATTGGACCCAATGCAGAGCTCGCCGCTCCGCAGATGCTTAGGGACCGTCTGCAAGTTGCTACACCAGAAGAATAATCATAGAGAAATATTCAACAGCGTCACCAAAGAGAGGTGAATTATTAGCAAATTAATTTCATGATATCTGATCTCATGTATTTCATTCTACATTTATTGGATTGAAAAATAATACATAATTTTTTTTAGGCATTTCCAGAAGCCTAAATGTCAAAAATATTCATTAAAGTCCCTTTTGTTAGGTGTAGGATAGAAAAGAAATCCTTTAAACATAACGGTTTGCTCTATAAATCAAATAGCTTTGGATAATGGGCTATAAGATAAGAAATACCTACACATTCACGTTTTTTATAATTAGAATACGTATAAAATGAGCAATAATCACACTAAAGATCATTGTAGTGCCACCAAACTCATAGAACACATAGATAACCTCATTTTTAGATTTTTTTCATTGTTATGAAAAGCTTTTGCGGAGCAGCGAGATCTGCATAGAGTCCAATGTAATTCTACCAGCGCGGTGGGAGACTCGTTTTGAGGAAGCTACGGTTGAAGATCCGGAAAAGCCGAAAATGTGAACATCTTTCTAATGTCGCAGTCCCCTACTCTTCCTTTTCAATTTCCGTGTTTACAGTAAGTAACACAGAAAGTGGAAGACAAACAGTGTAGATTACCTTTTTTAATAAAATGCTGAATGTTACGCCATTTCCTAAATTTTATTTATTTAATAATCGACTCATTAAATATTAAAGATTGGTTTGTAAAACTTTGTTTGCCTATCATGTCACACTACCGGAAGTGTATATAGATTAACATCATTTGTAACATGTAAGTAACAGTAATAAGTATTTCTGACAAGTTAAGGATAAAATATTACCTTACCCCCAGCAGTACCGCATATTCTCATGAGAAGCAAGAAGATTAATCTTAGCATCTTGAAGCCTACTTCATCACAGCCGTAAAACCAGGCCGATCTCGTATTTATTTATTTCCCCCCCCCCCCCAAAAATACAAAAAAAAAAAAACCTTTATTGAACCATTGCACATAACAACAGGTATCGGTACAGAACTGCATAAACAGCATTCACAGAAAGTGTATAAGGAATATATTAATATAAAACAAAACCTAAAGATAAAATGAGAGGGAATAATAATAGTAATAAAAAATATAATAATAATAATAATAATAATAATAATAATAATAATAATAATAATAATAATAATAATAATAATAAAGAGGCAACATTGTATTATGCATAGACTCAATAACAGAGCATTAAATCAGCAGATTAAATTTACTCACAAAAGAAAGAAAATTACCAGCACTTTTTGTTATTACAAAATTTAAAGATTTTACATAAGCTTTTGTCTCATTTTTCCAATGGGATATAAATGGTTTACATTTGAAGAACCGGCATTTGTGTGAATAAAATTTTACTAATAAAATTAAAAAGTTAACATCAACATTATGACCTATAGATTTTTACCATTTAAGTCTCAATAAAGCAATAATAACCTCAAAATCTATTACATTTCACCCACCATTTTCATAAGTTTTAATCATTTATTAAATTTTTCCTTATGTAATGATTTTTACTCTACCAAATTAAGTTAAAATTTAATTTATTAATGGCCTTTATCATATTGTTTGATATCGGAAGTGTGTAAGCAGGGTAAATAAATTGAGAAAGACTCTCCATTTATGTTAATAAAATCCTATCAAAAAGAGAGATGTCTCTCTGTAACCATTGATTAAGAATGGATCTTCCTTTTAATAAACCTGATGGAGTTTCACCAATTATATCTGAAATACCCTTTTTAAGTCTGGCTGCAATACAACTAGAAAATTGTTTATAATCAGTATGCAGTTTATGCAGTTCTGTTCAATAGAGTGATGAGTCTTAAATTGTCTAAAATCCTTTTGTCTTTTTCTGGTTTAGGTATGAGAACAATAAAACCAGACCGATCTTACTAAGACTTAGACTTTATTTTCATTTTGTATGTACAGAGTGCATGCAGAATGAAATTTCGTTGCATACAGCTTACAACAGTATAGTGAGATTACAGAAGGGAAAACGGTAACAATACAATATAAAGTGCAGCAGTGATCGAAATGTAAACAATGCAGGAGAAAAACAATGAGCAAGAACGGTGTGCAGAAGAATGTTCAACCGTTGTTCATGTGCAAAAATAATGGTGCAAAAGGCATTTATGCAAAAATGCATTAACGTTGAGTTGTGTATTATCTAAAAGGATGATAAAAGTTCAGCAACGTTGTTAATGCCACATAGTGATGCAATGATTCAAATGTGCAAATGTGGTGCAGAGTCCAGTTTATAGTTTAGCAGTTCAACAGTCTGATGGCAAAAGGGAAAAAGCTTTTGCAGAACCTGGTGGTCCTGCAGCGGATGCTGCGGAACCTTTTCCCAGAGGGCAGCAGGGAGAATAGTCCATGGTGGGGATGTGAGGGGTCCCTGATGATGTTACGGGCTCGGGACACACATCGCTGAGATGAAATGTCCTTAATGGAGGGAAGAGGAGCCCCGATGATCCCTTCTGCTGTCCTCACCACTCTCCTCACGTTCTTCCAGTCGGAAGCACTGCAGCCTCCACACCACACAGAGAGACAGCTGGTCAGAATACTCTCTATGGTGCTTCTGTAGAAGGTCGTGAGCATGGACGGGGGCAGGTGGGCTCTCCTCATCCTCCGCAGGAAGTAAAGTCGCTTCTGTGCCCTCTTCACCAGTGACGTGGTGTTCACAGACCAGGTGAGTTTGTCTGTGTTGTGCACCCCCAGGAACTTTGTGCTGCTGACCACCTCCACAGCTGAGCTGTGATCTTCTGACTCGTTAATCTCAATCTGGTTTACCCAAGAAGTAAAATGGCGTCAACATGTAAACAAGCCAATGAAAATATATTCTGACTGTGATGTCAGTAAGATCTAGGTGAAATCTCCAAGTTTGCAGTTTTATTTTGGAATGTGTGCCGTGCATTTCCAGGCCTGACAGAGGAGATCTGCATCAACCATTTGATATGTTGAAGCGGCTGGCATGTTAGACTTAGACTTAGACAACTTTATTTGTCATTTTGTATGCACAGAGTGCATACAGAATGAAATTCCGTTGCATACAGCTTGTAAATTGCAGTAAAAATTAAATTACATTATTAGGTGCAGCAGTGATTTAAAAGTAAACAATTTAAATGTAGACAATGCAGGAGAAGTCACAGTGTACAGGTGAGTATTTTTTAGAAAACAATTTGTATGTGCAGAATTGATTGTGCAAGGGCATTTGTGCATGAATACAGCTTGTAATTTACAGTAGATTTAAAATAAAGTATAAGGTGCAGCAGTGATTTAAAAGTAAAGCAATTGAAATGTAAACAATGCAGGAGAAAGTCACAGTGTACAGGTGAGTATTTTTAAAAACCATTTGTAGTTACAGAATTTGATTGTGCATAGGGCATTTGTGCAAGAATGCATTTAAAAACTAAGAGTTTGGCAGCATTTGTAATGCTAGATGTAGATGCAATGATGCAAAATGTGGAAATATGCAGAAAAGCCGGCAGACTCATATTTGCCCAAAAGATTCACCAGCCTACCATGAAAATGCTCAATATACCAGATTACCAGTCCAGCTGTGACGTAAGACAGTAACAAAGCTAATAACAGCGAGCTTGGCATATTGACAAAAAAAAATTACTTCCTTCATTTTCTGTCACAAATACTGCAAAATAGTACATTCAAACATAAGAAAAATCTTGATAACTTCTACTTTACAAACTGTTATCTTCTTCGGATGTGTAGGAGCCATACTTTGTTTTTCTGTATGTCTTGTGCTCTTCTGACAATAATATCCTCTCTATGGGTGTATGGGCACCCGCATGTGACGTCACTGGTATCTGTGGGTGGCACCGTGGGTGTGGTGTCATCTGTATTAGTTTGTTTGCTCACCTGAGTTCAACAGCGACCTGGATTACGGCGGCTGGGTGAGCTTGGGGAGAAACTTTCTGTTAAACGTCATCAACGCACGGTTTGATGTATCCATGCACGGCTCATGAATGTAAGTAAAAGTTTTGTGTTATGATCGTGAGATGGAAAAATAAAACGACATCAACGTATGTAATGGTTCAGCGTGACGCGTCGTCAGTAGCCATTACCCCTTGTCTCAGCCGGCCGCGGCGTTTGGATAAGTTTTTAAATTGATACGCCGCAATATTTTGTTAACAGAAACTTTGTTGAAGCGCAGATTTAGGCGTATTGTCATTACAACGCTGGGCGTTTTTTGGTTGCTTTCATAAAGTTGTAAATGATAGATGTGAGCGCACGCTGGATTAGACGCCCATTCATTCACAAATCTATTGCTGCTACTCAGCTCGTTCTGTTATCACACTTTCCTACGGTGAAAACAGACTGCATCATTTTGGATTGGATCTGTTGTGTTTTGCGTGATTATATTCCCTGCTAGGTTCAGCGGTACATTCACATAAGGTGATGTACTGGTTTTGTTTGTTTGGCACTTTTTGTAGTGGTTTGTTTCGTGTGTCAAGCGGGTGAAGCATTGCGCTTGGGAGTGCCGCCGTAGTTCTGGTTCCAAGACGGTCAGTCTGGTTCAAGACTATCGGTAAACAGGCACATAAATACCCACCGCTAGTATACACAGAAGACTAGGGTTGAGTTTAGTTTAGCCCCGCTGGATAGTTAGAGGGAATGATTGACAACGCGTTGCACCTTGTTTACGTAGAACCTAAGCCATAAATTAAGCCGCTGTGTGAGTGTTACAAGCAGAAATTTTTGTGGTTTGTGATTTTTGGATCGTTTTGGCGAATAAAAAAATGGAGTCTATGGATACCAGATCAAATGTTGGAAATGAAACGAGAGAGAAAAGACAAATAAAACTTACACCCAAGGCTTTTGAACTTAAAGTGGAGAAGCTTCAAGAAGAACGGCAAAGAAAAGTAAAACATATCAAAGGTGTAATAAAAGAAATTAAAGACCTAATCAAAAGTGCTGACAGCATAGAAAAAGTAAAGTCATATCTTGAAAAAATTTCAAGTATGTTTGAAGAGGCAATACATATGCATGGTGTTCTGATTGCCATGCTCCCTCCTGAAGAACAAGAAAAACAAAATGCTTGGTTTTACAGTATTGAAGAACATAAAACCGCTTTTGTGGAAAAAACTAATAAATGGCTATTTGATGTGCAAGAGGGCGCTGTCGTAGCATGCTTGGGGCCTGCTGTTTCCAAAGATAACATTGATAATGCAGTTGAAGATGACATAAGACCAAGTGACAGTGTTTCTAATGTGTCCGAAAGATCAAAGAAACGCAGCACGGTGGTGAGTAAAACGTTGTCCTCTGCATCATCAGCCAGGCTGAGAGCTGAGGCTGAAGCAGCTGCTCTTATGGCTCGTCAGAAGCTGCTGAAGGAGAAGCATGCTCTGGAGGAACAGCAGGAACAGCTGAGGAGAAAAATGGAGGAACAGCAGGAGCTGTTAAGAAGAAAGAAGGAGGAGCTGGATTTAGACATGGATCTGGCAGCTTCTATGGCTAAAGTGAGTGTGTTAAAGGCTTTAGAGGGATCTCATGTGTCTCACATGTCTGCCAAATCAGATGGCATGAATTCCTATTTAAAAGAAAGTAAAAGAACACAGCTAAATGTTGATGCTGCAGCATTTGTATCTAAGTTCACCACACAGTCATCGGCTTTGGAGGCTGTAGATGGTGTTTTGCCTTTAGGTTATGATGCTGTGAGGCCAAAGACACACAAAATGGAGATGCCCACTCTGCCTATGCTGCCTGCTAATATGACTGGTCTCCCTACTCTGACCACTGTTGTGACTGCAGTGCCCAATAGGTCCACTGCTGATCGTATGCCAGCTGTTCTGACTGGGGTTGGTGAGCCAACTCTCTCCACGCTGCCCGTTGCTGCTGGCCTGCCTGCTGCTGTGACCGGAGCTGATCCGCGTGTAATACCTGGAGGTGCTTTACATCCATCAGAAACTCACCCCCAGTTTGACCCAACTTTACCTGTAAGACAGAATAACCCTGATCAGCGTTTCCTCACAGTTTTAGAGAGGCAAAATCAAATAACATCGTTATTGGTTGAACAACAGTCACTTTTCCTTTTACCTAAGCGAGACCTGCAGATATTTGATGGAGACCCACTGCAGTACCAGACCTTCATACAGGGATTCGAGCACAACATTGAAGGAAGAACACAAAGTCATAAGGACTGTCTGTATTACCTCGAACAATATACTAGAGGTCAGCCCAGAGATTTAGTTCGCAGCTGTCAACATCTGCCACCTTCTAATGGATACATTAAGGCAAAGTCACTACTTCTTGAACATTTTGGTGACCCATTCAAAATAGCTTCTGCTTATATGGACAAGGTGCTTTTATGGCCAATGGTTAAAGCTGAAGACATCAAAGCTTTACAGGCTTACAGTCTATTGCTGCGTGAATGTTATAACGCTATGGGAACTACTGCAAGTGACTTGAATGTGCCTACAAATATGCAAACCATAGTGAAGAAGTTGCCTTATAAGCTGCGGGATCGGTGGCGAAGTGTGGCCTGTGATATTCAGGAGAAATTCCATCGTAGAGCCACATTTCCTGACATTGTTGAGTTTTTGGAAAAGCAAGTCAAGATTGCAAGTGACCCTTTATTTGGAAACATACAAGATGCACCTGTTACAGGAAAAAGAGATGCAAAAATTGTCAAGTCTCAGACTAGCTCAAGAGCCAGAGGCAGCAGTTTTGCCACTAATGTAGCACCTGCCAAGAAGAAAGTGGAGACTGGAAACAAAAAAGGTAGCTCACATGATAAGGTGTGTCCGTTTTGTGGAGCTGGACATGATTTGGATGTTTGCCTTCTCTTGGATAAAAGGACTCAAGATGAGAAGATGTCTTTTTTGAAGGAAAACAAGATGTGCTTTGGATGTCTGTGCATTGGGCACATGAGTAAATATTGCAGAAAACGTTTATTGTGTAGAGTATGCAACCTTAAGCACCCCACATTGCTGCATGTCCACTCCAAAGCAAAACAAATGAGCGCAATACAGGCTAATAATGACTTGGAAGTGGCTAGAGAAGGTGCTCTGATGTCTGTGCAGTCTAGTGGCTTGACTGGGGCCGGTAGACTGGACTGTACGCTCTCTATCCTACCTGTACAGGTGAAGTCCAAAAGGGGAAACGAGACTGTGGTCACATATGCATTCTTGGATCCGGGGAGTACTGCCTCATTTTGTACAGAACGACTTATGAACCGGCTGAATCTGACAGGAAGGAAGCTGGGAATACTCCTCAGGACTATGGGTCAAGAAAAGGTTGTGGACAGCTACATGTTGTCTGGTTTAGAAGTTGCTGGGTTGGATTCAGACAACTTTTGTAGCTTGCCTGAGATGTTTACACAGAGAAGCATGCCTGTACATCAAGGGAACATACCACACTCAAAAGATCTCATAAGATGGCCACACCTTAGTGATATAAAAATCCCAGAGATCAATGCGGATGTGGACCTTCTGATTGGGACCAATGTACCTCAAGTTCTAGAGCCATGGGAGGTGGTTCGTTCAGTGGATGGAGGTCCTTATGCAATCAGGACCATCTTGGGTTGGACAGTGAATGGCCCGCTCAGAGGAGACTACCAGATCAGTGACCAGTATGTGCTTCCTGACATTAGAGTGAATCGGATCTCTGTGGCCAGGCTTGATGAGCTTTGGGAGAACCAGCTGAAGGTTGATTTCCCTGAGACCGTGCATGAAGAACAATTTTGGCTATCAAGGGAGGATCAGCGCTTCATGAAGTCTGTTTTAGAGTCGGCCAAGCTCATTGATGGTCATTACAGTATTGGTCTGCCAGTAAAGCAAAGACATTTTAAAATGCCAAACAATAGGACAGTTGCAATACAGCGTGCATTGAGTCTCAAAAGACGTTTGAATAAAGATCCGTCTTTTTGTATAAACTACACCACATTCATGTCTGAAATGCTGGCTAATGGCTATGCAGAGAGAGTTCCAACTGAGCAGCTGGCCCGTTGTGATGGGAGGGTGTGGTATATACCGCACCATGGGGTATATCACCCAAAAAAGAAGAAGCTGCGGGTAGTTTTTGACTGTGGTGCCACATTTCAGGGGACATCACTGAACTCACAACTTCTGCAAGGACCAGACCTCACAAGTTTGCTTGTAGGAGTCCTCACAAGATTCCGTAAAGAACCTGTGGTGCTCATGGCAGATGTTGAGGCCATGTTTCATCAGGTCAGAGTGCCAGCTGAGGACTGTGATTTGTTGAGGTTCTTGTGGTGGCCAGGAGGAGATTGTAGTCAGGAGCTGGTGGAGTTCAGAATGGTGGCACATCTATTTGGCGCTACTTCCTCCCCTAGTTGTGCCTGTTTCGCTCTGAAGAAGTGTGCTGAGGACAATCGTGAGCATTTCAGTCCTTTAGCTATTAACACAGTCTTACACCATTTTTATGTTGATGACTGTTTAGTGTCTGTTTGCTCTGAAGAGGAAGCTGTGTCTTTGTGTGGAGAGCTCATCATGTTGTGTGCTAAAGGTGGGTTTAGACTCACAAAATGGATCAGTAACCGACGCACAGTTCTTGCTACTATCCCTCAGGAGGAGCGAGCCAAAGAAGTGAAAGATCTGGATCTGGACAGTGATGCCTTGCCTGTTGAGCGTGCCCTTGGTGTGCAGTGGTGTGTACAGTCTGACTCATTCAAGTTTAAAATCATCCTCAAAAACCGACCAATCACAAGAAGAGGAATATTGTCTGTGATCAGCTCGGTCTATGACCCACTTGGTTTTCTGGCACCCGTTGTTTTGTCTGCCAAGATATTCCTCCAAGGCCTTTGTCGGAAGCGTCTGGGATGGGATGACCCTTTGCCTTGCTCTGTCACCAGAGAATGGATGTCCTGGCTGGAGGACCTTCATCACCTTGAGAATTTCAAAGTCAGTAGGTGCTTAAAACCTGTTGACTTTGGTGACCTTGTTTCTGCTCGGCTCCACCACTTTGCAGATGCAAGTGAGGAGGGATTTGGAACTGTGACTTACCTACTACTCCAAGACAACAAAGGACATTTTCACAGTTCATTTGTGATGGGGAAGGCACGTGTCGCTCCTTTAAAACCTATCACCATTCCCCGTATGGAGCTTACTGCTGCAGTCGTGGCTAGTAGGATGGACAAGTTGTGGAGACAGGAATTGCAAATGGACCTCCAGGAGTCAGTTTTTTGGACAGACAGCACATCTGTTTTGAAATACATCAAAAATGAAACATCAAGATTCAAGATATTTGTTGCAAACAGAGTGTCTGAAATACTAAAGCTGTCTGACATCTCTCAGTGGAGATACGTGAACACATCTAACAACCCTGCGGATCTTGCCTCCAGAGGTGTTAAAGTTCAGTCCTTTCTGAAGACTGGTGTGTGGCTCTGCGGTCCTGATTTTCTATGCAAGCCTGAAATCAGGTGGCCCGAAAACCCTGAGATCTTGGAAAGTTCTCTTGTTGGAGACCCAGAGGTTCGGACTGAGTTGGTAAATACTGTTCAAGTTGAGCAGGTCAGTCCAATGGAGAAGCTCATTGGTTACTTTTCCTCCTGGCTTCGTCTCAAAAGGGCTGTGGGTTGGTTTCTCAAGTTTAAGACCGTGCTGGTGTCTCTGGTACAACATCGAAAGCTGCTGAGAGAAACTCTTATTCAATCTGACCTGAATGCCGAGCAGCTGGAGAAAGAAGTACAGGCTCAGATGAAAAATGTTAAAGCTCAATTGCCAAAATGTTTTCTGTCCATGGAAGACATGGTTGTGGCCGAATCAGCTATAATTTGTTTTTGTCAAAGAACAAGATTTCCAGAGGAACTGGCCAACTTGGAGAAAGGGCAGGGTGTGAGAAGGACGAGTCACCTTTTCAAGCTAAGTCCGTTCTTGGAGGGTGGTCTTATTAGGGTCGGGGGGCGGCTTAGTAGAGCTTCTATGCCAGTTGAAGCTAAGCATCCAGTTATACTGGCAAAAGATCTGTACATCTCTAATTTGATTCTCCATCATGTACATGAAGTAACAGGACATGGTGGACGAAACTACATGCTGTCTCATCTGCGTCAGAAGTATTGGATTCCTGGCGCCTGTGTTGCCATAAGAAGAATTCTGGCCAAGTGTGTCATCTGCCGTCGTTTGTCTGCTGCTCCTGGACATCAAAAAATGGCCGATCTTCCTCATAACAGAATTACTCCTGATGAGCCTCCTTTTAGTAGAGTTGGTTTGGACTGCTTTGGACCATTTGAGGTCAAGCGTGGAAGAGCTGTGGTCAAGAGGTATGGGCTCATTTTTACCTGCCTGGCGATACGAGCCATACACCTTGAAGTGTTATCATCTTTGGACACAGACTCATTTATTAATGGTCTCAGAAGATTTATTGCACGTCGTGGTCAAGTCCTGGAAATCCGTTCAGATAACGGTACTAACTTTGTGGGCGCTGAACGAGAATTAAGGAAGGCCATTGAAAAGCTGAACCACAAACTCATAAATGACGTGCTGCTACAAAAAAATGTGAAATGGGTTTTCAACCCTCCAGCAGCATCACACCATGGAGGTGCTTGGGAAAGGTTGATCCGTTCAGTTCGTAAGGTGCTCAACTCTATTTTGAAGACTCAGACCTTGGACGAAGAAGGCTTGGTGACTGTGTTTTGTGAGGCTGAATCTATTGTTAACAGCCGTCCAATAACAAAAGCATCAACAGATCTTCAAGATCTGGAAGCATTAACACCTAACCATCTACTTCTTCTCAAGACACAGCCGTTGTTGCCACCTGGAGTGTTTGAGAAGGAGGATCTGTACGCTCGTCGTCGGTGGAAACAAGTGCAGTATATGGCGGATCTATTCTGGAAGCGCTGGGTGAAGGAGTATCTTCCTGAGCTTCAGGAGCGCCAGAAATGGAATACTGCACGGAGAAACTTCGTTCTTGGAGATCTAGTGGTGCTAGTGGATGATATGGCACCGCGCAATACTTGGACTACAGGAAGAATTGTGGACACTGTTCCAGACAAAAATGGACTAGTTCGGAGTGTACGGATTAAAACTAAAACAAGTTGTTTGGACAGGCCGATAACCAAAGTCTGTCTTCTGCAGGAAGCAGAAGAGCAGTGAAAACCTGTGGATTATTTGGGCATGAACTTTGAGCTTTTGAATGGACTGGTCTGACTTTATTAGACTGCTTGGATCTAAGACTATAAATTGGACTTTGATGAACTTGTGTGTTCACTTTGAATGTGCATTGGTGTCTCCTACAAGGTGATGGTGGTGGTGAATTATTATCATGAAATAATTTGGGGCCGGAAATGTAGGAGCCATACTTTGTTTTTCTGTATGTCTTGTGCTCTTCTGACAATAATATCCTCTCTATGGGTGTATGGGCACCCGCATGTGACGTCACTGGTATCTGTGGGTGGCACCGTGGGTGTGGTGTCATCTGTATTAGTTTGTTTGCTCACCTGAGTTCAACAGCGACCTGGATTACGGCGGCTGGGTGAGCTTGGGGAGAAACTTTCTGTTAAACGTCATCAACGCACGGTTTGATGTATCCATGCACGGCTCATGAATGTAAGTAAAAGTTTTGTGTTATGATCGTGAGATGGAAAAATAAAACGACATCAACGTATGTAATGGTTCAGCGTGACGCGTCGTCAGTAGCCATTACCCCTTGTCTCAGCCGGCCGCGGCGTTTGGATAAGTTTTTAAATTGATACGCCGCAATAGGATGATTATTATTTTTTACGAGCAGATGCATTAAGCCTAAACCAGGTTTACAGAAGCGGAGGAAACAGAGGGAAGGCCTCAGAGCGTTTGTTCACATCACATGAATCCTGGTTGTTTGGCTGACTCAATCATCTTTGGTTCCTTTACATACTTTTTGGACATCGTCTACGCTGTAATTTCAATTAAATTTCGTTTTATGGTTCAGCTGTTTAAACCATTGCTTAAAAAGTCGCAGAGACAGCTCCATCTGTCTCACCTGCTGTCCATCTCTCAGAAGAGTTAATTACATTACACCAACAAGCTACAAAGGCATTTTTATTGGGGTTCATGTGTAACAACAAAGTGGTTTTGGACATTTATTTGCAAATGGTTGTTGTATACGTTACAGGTAATATAAATTGTAAAGGTATCTTTAAGTCAGGTTCAAAAATAGTAAAAGTATTTATATTTATATTTAGAAAACTCTTTCTTGTGTGTGCATGAATTCTATCCATCTATTTTCCAACATGCTTATCCCTATTGGGGTCACAAAGGGTGCTGCTGTCTAATCTCCAGCTGTCAGTGGGCGAGAGGCGGAGTCACCCTGGACAGGTCACCAGTCTGTTGGAGATGAATTCTAATGTCTAAAAAATTAAAGACAAAGAAATGTAGGATTTTCTGGACTTTTACTGAAAAGTAAACCAAATTTATAAGGGTGGATTCAACAGAAGAGCTCCAGCAAAAACATACACCTTACAGTATTTTTTGTTATATACATTAAGATAATAATGTCTGAAGAAAAATAAGCCATTTTAATCAAAGGTAATATAAAAATAAAATACAGACAAAATAAACAGTACACACTTAGCCAAATTTTATTGAAAGAAAATATATAATTTACCCCAAAACAAAACAAAAAAATGTATGAAATAATCAGGCAAATATTAACACGTCTAGAAATTAAGTCTAGATATTTAATCATCAACATCATGCAAAAACTATACCAGCTGTTGTAGTTAACATGTGACAACTAGAAAGATTAATGTATTGGTAATTAATTGGATCAGAACCATTTAACACATTAACACCACTTACTACTGTTGCTCTAACTGGCCTAACATCTCCAATTGTTTTATCCCCATTTAAATCTGATTAATATGCAACGTTACCTTTACTTTCCCACAAATATTTTCCTCCAGAACAATAATGAAATGCATCATTCTAATAAAACATTACTGATGTCTGATGAATGTATGAGTTAATGTGAAGCTAAATTTGTAACATCAATCATTAGTGATACAAGAAAACCCAGAAACCAGAGATAACATGAATTGAGATAAAATGTGAATTTTGCAGATAAACTCCATAAATCAGAATGATTGTGTTTAAATGGTCAGTTATGATTTATCGTTCCAAGATTTTCCAAGAAAATATCCATGTTAGTATTAGACTTTTTTATGATCTCAGCACTTGTGCTGGGCTGATCATCCACTCTACACAGTCTGTTCATTACAGACTTAACAGCATTAGGACCAGTTAATGCATGGCTGTGCAATATTCACGAATTTTAAAACTAGAGTCAGAAGATATCTGTTAAATTAGATTAATTACTTTCACCAATAACAGAAAAAATGGTGGTGTTTCATGTTTCAGTGCCAACATCAATAACCTGCAGAGACAAAGAGAAAGATTTAGTTTAAAACAGGAGCTGGAACTTAGTTCATTTACTCTAATAACATTAACTAAATTCTGTCTTTTAAAACCTACAGAACCCAGTCACCCAAAGATAAATTAAAAAACAGAATAGCCTCAAATTCAAACTGTTTCTCCCATTTCTTTTTATTTTCATTTCTTCTGTTTTGCATTTTCTGCAGTGAGGTGAAAGCTTTGAGTTTTCTCTGCTGAGACTTTCATGTCTTCATTTCTGGACTTTTCCCTTCTGAACATTTTGTTTAGATTCAAACAAAAAGTCGATTTTAAAATTTTCTTTTTCAATATTTAGGTAATAAAACATGTTATAAGTTCCTGTCTTGTACTACTTTGTTTACCATTTATCAACTCACTTCTTTGTTTTCGTCTGTTTCTGTTTTTTCAGGCTTCAAGCAGAAACTTGGTTTTCTCTGGGGGCTCAGCGTACTGCACAGCTGTAACAGTAAAAAGGGTGAAGAATGGTAAATGTACTTGTATAGCGCTTTATCAAGTCTGACGATACCAAAATACCTGTAATTCACCCATTCACACACATAAATTCACACCCTGACGGTGGTGAGCCATGTTAGTAGCCACAGGGATAAACTCATTAGGAGGGCCAGTGCTGTCATGGGATGCCCCCTGAACCCATTGCAGAAAAATAATATAATTAATGGACAATGTATCAGATGTTAATGTACATTTGAATATGGTTTATCTACTCTGGGGTGTTGCTTGTACAATCATATATATTGCATACATTCATATATTGATATATTCTGACATTGTGTAAATTGGCTGCTGTATTTCCTCTGTTTAACTTGAATATTGCATTTTTATCCAAATATGCTGCAATATGGTGTATTATCAATAACTGTGAAATACTTATTTTCATTTTTTGTCTTTCTGAAGTTCATTCTCCGTTGCTTTAGAACTAAACTTTAGACTAGCTTGTTTTTCATTCCTGATCTAGTGAGTAACTGTGTTATTGCCACGGGCATGTTAAAATTTTCCCATGCAACCTGCTGGGTTTCCTTAGAGAGGAAACTTTCTGACCAACCTGGAGGATTTGATTGAATTTGACTTTGGAAAGTGACTTGACATGATATGTATCATGAAGTGGCGCTGCAGAAATAAAATTGAATCTTTTGCTGTTTTGGATGTTTTTCTGACACTAAAAACCATCAGCATATTTCTTTCCAGTTACTGTGATTGTAAGAGTGCTTTTTGATTTCCGAGTGTTCTAAATGTGTTAATTCAGTCAATGAAGTGGATGGTTAAATAAAGTCTAACATATACAAAAACCTTAAGAAAAATAAAACTGAAACCTTTTATTGAAACTGAAATTTATCTCTTCTATCTTTGAAATATACTTTTATAATGACCCCAAAAGGAAAGTTACTTCTGTTCTAAGCCCTAAATTTAAAGTAAATCAGATACAAGTTTGACATCAGTAGATGTTCACCTATAAACATATGTGGCTCTTTACTGGGTTACTTACTTTCAGGGTTCATTCTTGTTTTCTCCAGTCTATGGACGATTTCTTCTTTGACGCCAGAGAGCTGAAACACACATTCATACTTGTTCCAGTCTCTTGTTGTAACTGGATGACAGATCGATGTCAACGCTCATCTGGAAGGTCCCATCATTGTTAGGGAGGATCTCTCCTTTGACCACACCATCATGAACCTCCTCTCCATCTTTCCTCCAGAACATCTCTGCTCTGTTGGGGTAGAAACCTGTAGCGTGGCAGCTGACTGGAGACGAGGAAGACTTCTGGAGGAAGGAGACTAATGGAAGATCTGCAGATGGAGACACAAGAAGTTCAAACTGGTTATAATTCGGAGCTGGAGACCCGCCTCAGAAAAACAAACAGAACTGAGTCATTTAGTCAACAATAAGGTGAAGAAATCAGTATTTAAACGAGAGTTAGAATATTCCCATAGGAAAGTTCTAATAAAATATTCAAATAATCAATTCATACAAATATAATCAGGACATGTGATTTAATACCTGTTCTCATCAGAGAGCTCCATCCATAGTCAACATACTTCTTCAGCCTTTCAGGGCATATCTGGTTCAGGTAGTTCTTGTACTTCTCCAGATCAGCTCCATCATTGTTCCATCTGTTTGTAGTAATTTCAGCCTGTTGTTTTGCAGCGATCCATCTGTTTTCCATCGTGTCCCATGTTAGGAAGTCTTCTCCATCATAGCCATACTGTCGATAACCAGTAACCTCTTCAGTCTCATCATCCCACTCACAGCCGTACATGACCTGGTTAATGTGGACACCTAAAGACAAAGAATGCAGAACACTAAAATGGGATTTTGTATTTTTCTCTTTTAACATCAGTTTATATTAATGAACACAAAACTACTGTCTTTCATACAACACAGACATCTTAAAGGGAAATTGAAACCACTAGAACCTGCAGATAAAAAGTTGTTATTTATCATCCATAAAAACCTTTATCATGTTCAGATTTACTGTCTGCAGTTTATCTCCACTGATTAAAGGTAGTTTAATTTAAAATGACTTAGATGAACATTGTGGGCCTTTGAATCTCCTGGGTAAATTAGCTTTACATACAGACAGGCAGCTGGTTGACCAGCCTGATAGGAGACGTTAGCGACCACTGAGAGGTTCTGTTCACTGAAGGACCGTTCAGGTCCAGGTTCTCACTCTGCAGCTTCAGCTTCTAGTCTCTATTCTCCAGCAGTAGCTCTGATCTTTCTGCTCGGTCAGCTCCTCTCAGTCAGGAACCTTTCAGCTGATCTTCATCTGTGTTTGCAGCAACAAGTAACCTGATGACTCTGTGATAAAATCTGTTCCTGATCAGTTTGACAGTCTGAGCTTCTTAAACCTAAAAGTCTTTTCTCTTTAAACAACATGTTCAGTCATATTTTACTACTTTTAGTTGTCATGGCTCATGATGTTAGCTGTGTCTCTTAATTATTTTCATTGTTTTACATGTGAAATTTAAAATATAGTTTCCATGTACAGAACATTGCTCTGTGGATGTCAGGAGAAACAGATTGCTCACAATGTTCTGTTGACACTAATTAATAAAGTTTAGCTTCAAGGTTTTCTAGTAAACTGAAGCAGAAATTAATCATGAGTGGAAATCCTCCATCTTTACACACCAGACAGATTATCTAATAAATCAGAGAAACACCATATGGACACTTAAAAAAACTCTAAACTACTGAAAACATCGCCAAGCTATACTAATTATCATCAGTAAACATTAAAGATATCCAGTTTACAGTTTACTTTGATAGCTTTTTCCAACCATACAAATTGTTGGGAACAATATTTTATATTATTAAATGCCCCCTCCAGCAGAATCCTGGAGGGGGCATGGGAGTTTGCCCAACCAGTCTACATGTGCTTTGTGGATCTGGAGAAGGCATTCGACCGTGTCCCCCGGGGGATCCTGTGGGGGGTACTCCGGGAGTATGGAGTACCGGACCCTTTAATAAGGGCTGTCAGGTCTCTGTACGACCGGTGTCAGAGTCTGGTCCGCATTGCCGGCAGTAAGTCGGACTCGTTTCCGGTGAGAGTTGGACTCCGCCAAGGCTGCCCTTTGTCACCGATTCTGTTCATAACTTTTATGGACAGAATTTCTAGGCGCAGCCGAGGTGTTGAGGTGATCAGTTTTGTTGGCCTTAGGATTGCGTCTCTGCTATTCGCGGATGACGTGGTCCTATTGGCTTCATCAGGGCGTGATCTACAGCTCTCACTGGAGCGGTTCGCAGCCGAGTGTGAAGCGGCCGGGATGAAAATCAGTGCCTCCAAATCTGAGACCATGGTCTTGAACAGGAAAAGGGTAGAGTGCCTTCTCCGGGTTGGGGAGGATGTGCTGCCCCTAGTGGAGGAGTTCAAGTATCTTGGGGTCTTGTACACCAACGAGGGGAAGATGGAGCGGGAGATCGACAGGCGGATTGGTGCAGCGTCTGCTGTGAAGCGGGCGCTGTACCGATCTGTTGTGGTGAAGAGAGAGCTGAGCCAAAAGGCGAAGCTCTCGATTTACCGGTCGATCTACGTTCCTACCCTCATCTATGGTCACGAGCTTTGGGTCGTGACCGAAAGAACGAGATCCCGGATACAAGCGGCTGAAATGAGTTTTCTCCGTAGTGTGTCTGGGCTCTCCCTTAGAGATAGGGTGAGGAGCTCAGTCATCCGGGGAGGACTCAGAGTAGAGCCACTGCTCCTCCACGTCCAGAGGAGCCAGTTGAGGTGGCTCGGGCATCTGGTCAGGATGCCTCCTGGACGCCTCCCTGGTGAGGTGTTCTGGGCACGTCCCACCGGGAGGAGACCCAGGGGAAGACCCAGGACACGCTGGAGGGACTATGTCTCTCTGCTGGCCTGGGAACGCCTTGGGATTCAACTGGAGGAGCTGGCCCAAGTGGCCGGGGAGAGGGACGTCTGGGCCTCCCTACTGAAGCTGCTACCCCCACGACCCGACCCCAGATAAGAGGAAGAAGATGGATGGATGGATGGTTTCAGACTAAGTAAAGGTATAACTGTTTCTTACACAAACAGTATGACCTTGTAATCAAAATATGATCGCCTGTTTTCCCTGAAATTCTTGTTACATAAATAAAGATGTTGTTTCTGTTCTTGCTTTTATTTTTATCTGCCAGTATTTGCTTTTCCCCAGTATTTTTTGTTTTCAATAAATGAATACATTTACACCCTATTCCTACATGATTACACAATACAAAGCAATTATTGTTCAACTCAAAATGTTAACTGTACTGGTATTGGTCTGTGTCTATGCACATTAGATCATTAGTAACTAAGTTTTAAAAAAACTCACACAATAAACCAAAATACATCAATAGGTGTTTACTTAAGTCTTTCTGGTAGTTTTCTACAGGCAGCTTTACTGCAACCGTAGAATAAAATCCTGAAATTATGGCTTTTAGTTTCAGTGTGCCACCCCAAGAGTTTTAAGTGGCCCCATCTGGCCACCCCTATGAAAAATTTCTGGAGGCACCCCTGGCTTTGGCTAAGAATCTGAACTTTTAATAGCCTACACAGTCTTTGCTTTTCCATCTTTCCTGCAGTCTTCAGAACTCCTGCCTAGGGGTGGGCGATATGAAAAAAATCTAATATTTCGATATCTTTGGGCTATATCACGATACACGATATATATCACGATATGTTCAAATAACCTTGAATAACAAATGTTTTTAGCCAAATAGTGCCTAAAGTTGCATTGGTATATCTCATATTAACGTGTCATCTTTTTTTTCCTTGAAAAATGGATTGCAAAATAAAAATGAATTTAAAAGGTTTTATTTTAGTCATTTTTTTTCCACCACAGCTGCACATAGAAGCTTTTCACAAATGACAATATTGTCACAGTAAAGCTCTTTCATGGTCAACACTGGACCTTAAAAAACAAAACATGCCAGCTGCCAAAAGGAACACCAAGGAAAAATCTGACAAAATACACCTGAAATAAAAGGTATCATAAAAATGTGACAATCCCAAAAACAAAAGCTTGTATAGTAACTATAAAATCAACTGACCAGTCTGGTTTCAACAGTTTTATGGCTGGTTTAATTAAGGATCCCTTCGGTCGGTGTGTGTGTGTGTGTGTGGGGGGGGGGGGGGGGGGGGGGACTCTCCTCCATACCAGGAAGAGTTCTGGTATGGAGGAGGAGCGAGTGATGCGTTTACAGCATGGGGGAAAAAACTAAACTGACAGTGGCTCAATCTTGCCATGAAAACTTACACGCGATGGTCGCGATAAAGTAATTTTAACCATCGAACGGAGGAAAACTTGAGATACATCGAGTATACTTGATATATCGCCCACCCCTACTCTGAATCAGTAATTTTTCAGGGGTGCTGAGCTAAGATTTAGGGGTGCACACCTAAAAATGGCCTAAATACGCTACTGGTTGAGAATATATCCCCCACCCCCTCCAACAACTAAGTTTAGCATAGCCTCAACAGGGGATTTTATTTTCTGTAAAACAATGTATATCTTCTATCATTACAGATCAATAAGTCCACAATAATAAATTAAAACGTACTTACAAAAACACAGTTTATTTACATAAACATCAGGTTTTACAGGATAAAAATATTCTTTATGAATATGAACAAAGAAGACTTTCACTAGTAGTTTCCCAAAAGATCGAGCTGTTTAAGATCACTAGCATCCTTTCCCTTTTAGGTTCTGGATTATATATATTTATTAAATACTGCCTTTTGCCATTTACACACCAGGAAGTACAGGTATCTATTTTTTTATATTTCTGGAGTTTTTAAAGAGTTTGGCTAAAGAGGCTAAAAGTTCTTGTTTGCACCATATAAGATTTTCTGATCTATGTCATCTAGATAACCTTTTTGATTAAAATCCTTTTCATTCCTCCTTGCTTCTCTCATGGCATTTCCAGGCTTCATAAGCTTTTAAAACACCTTTATCTGCCTTTTAGATCCTCTTGGAGTTTATCTCGCTCTTCTCTGTAGGTTCCTTGTGTGAGAACCAGAAACCAGTTCAGGTTCTTTTCCAGGAATTTCTTCAGCAGAGTCCAAGTCTTTATCAGAAGAAAGTTCCTTTTCACAAGCTTAGGCTCAAGGTAAAATGCAATGATAAAATATTTAAGCTATTACAAAACCATTATTGTAATACTTTTGTTTCAAGTACATTTATATTTAGGCTGTGAGTATAAGTCTTTAGGAAAACCAATGAATTTAATGTACATGTCAAATTCAGGGTCTGTTCAAGTCTTCATGTCTGATTTAGTTCTGAATTGTTAATCAGCAACGTGTCAGACGTCTTCTGTCCAGGTTAGCTTCAATCAGGAACGTTCTCCGTCTGCAAACTTTAATCCACCATTGAAGACGAGGCCTTACAGCGATTTCAACTCTGACGCAGCATCAACTTTGGGCCGATGTCCATCCTGAGCATTTGTCCATCAATGGCAGACGACTCAAAGAGCTTTCTGAGCTTTGGAACAAAGCTTAGCGTAGCCTTGATGGGTGATTTGAATGACTTTATCTCAATGTGTATCTTCCATCATCAAAAATCTATTGGATCAATGGAAGAAAGCTAAAACAGACAGACAAAACACATCATAGTTATGTAAAATGAACATGGCCTTTACAAGATACAAACTAAATATTAAACAAATGTTCCTCGCTGCTTTAATCAGGGGGTTACCACTTTTAAAGGGGAAGTCCGGTCAACAAGGAAAAATCAGGGTATCATTAGCTATAACTAAAACTAATACGTTCGTGGTTATTTAATGAACTTATCTTTAATCAATAAGAAAATAAAAACATAAATTGTCGTCTGAATCACTGTGTATGGGGGCTGACATTACTGCCCATATTTGGGCAGTAAGGGGCGTTTGACATCACATCCTGCGACGTAGAAAAGCGGAAGCGGCGACAGTATTTCTCTCCGCTTTCCATGCAAAGTCAATAGGAGCCGTTCTACACAGCTGCGATCATCAATAATTATTTCGGATTTCCAGAGGACTTCACCGCTGACGTTCCCAAGAGCTATTGCTGAAGCAACAATGCCCACGTGCATGGCCATCGGATGTTCCAACACAACTGGTAAAAGAGGAAAAAACATAGCTTATTTCAACTTCCCGATTCATGAGCCACCGGGCTCGGCGCTGGATTGCCAACTTGAAGAGCGGATTTGCCATCTAACTTCTGGCCAGAGAGAAAACACGTCATATGCAGTGACCATCTCGAAGAAGAATGTTTTGAACATGACATGAGGGCGAGGATTTTCAGTAAGTTATTTTTAAATTTTCAATTTTTAATTTAGAAGTTACGGGGATGGTTACCGACCAGAGGGGCATGTGCTGGAATGCTTTTATATTTTATTATTTATACAATAATGACCACCTGCCCTATTTGCTAGGGGGCAAATATATAACTTAAGTCACTTCAGCGCGATCTCTCCTCCGCTGTGTGTGTGTGTGCGCGCGCTCCGCTGCAGCGCCGGCAAAGCCGTGCTGCGCGGAGCGCGCGCACGCACACACACACACACACGCGTGTATAGATATATACTGTAGGACCCGACTGAGTTTGATCTTGGAAAATAGTGCGCCGTGACAAACAGAGCGTTGAAACTTGCTCAACAGCGGGTCCGCCGAGTGACGTCAAAAAATGGGTAGTGACAGTACTATTCTTGACCAAGATGGATTCCTCCACATAAACATGATTAAATGAGAATTATTCTTAATTAAAAAAACGTATAATTTTTTGCACAGTATGTAGTAGTTTTATATTTAAAGTACTTTCAGCAGTTTGAATTCTGATTTTGACCGGACTTCTCCTTTAAAAACTTCTTGTGTCTTGAAGACAGGCATCAGAAGTGATCTCAGCCATTCATGCTAAACTATGTAATAATTCAGGCTTTAATAAAGATGTTCTAATAAAAAACATTTTTTATAGGTGTGGAATAAAGTGTGATTGTTTTGGCTGTGAAACAAAATACCAGGGTCCTGTCCATATTTTTCCTTTTCCAAAAAAACAGTTTTAAAACTAACAATGTCATAAACAAGTTTGATAATAAATGTCAAAGATCAGACCTTTTTTTCATTTTCCAAGCACACCTTCAACTATCACAGGTAATAAAACATCTTACATACATGTTTTATGTTTATTAAAACAGCTTTTTTTAATTGATCAACTCACATCTTTTTGTTTGCCTGTTCCTGTTTTTCAGACTTGTTGAAGAAACTTGGTTTTCTCTGCGTGTTTATGGTTCTCCACAGCTGGAAGGTAAAAATGTGTGTAAACAAATGTTCTGCTATAAACTAATGTATAATGTACAGAAAACTTCCTGAAAAAAATCTCCAGCAGCATTAAGAATAGAAAAACTTTTAGAAAAGGAAGAGCTAAGAATAAAGCCAGATCAGAGCCGTGAGTGACTGTACTTACGGTAAGTTGGACGCTTGGCTGAAATAAAGGAAAAACAACTTTAGATCTTCCTTTAAAACAAATTCTCCCTGAGGAAAGGTCATCAATCAAAATAAAGGAAAAGGAAGATAATATAACCATTTCTTACCGTTCTTATTCTTGTAAAGGATGAATCCAACCACACCAATAAGACCAAGAACAGTCACACCAACAACACCAAGAACAGTCACACCAACAACACCAAGAACAGTCACACCAAGAACAGCAAGAACAGCCATAGCAACAACACCAAGGATGATCCTCATATTTGCTGTTGAGAAGAAAAATCAGGTCAGACTCAGGCAGAAACAGGTTTGTTCGTGTCTTTTCTCAGTTTATTTGAACACCATGACCAGGTTCTATCTTTGTTCATCTTTTACTTGTTCTGGACATTTTTCTTGCTCTAAACACACATCTCCAACAAGCTTTCGCATATTTCTTTACAGTTACTATAATTGTGAGAGATTAATTCAAGAAAAATGCTCATTGATTTCCAAGTGTTATGAAGCTGTTAAACAAATGTAGTCAATGAATAAAGTGAATAAATAAAGTCTAAGACTTCTTTGAGCTTTTCCCTTTTAGGAGTTGCCTCTAAAGCAAGATTTTAAAAATATTGAGATTTTTCTAAATAGATATAAAAAGAGAGTATATATTTTTTAAATTTAGATGGTTCGTGTTGTATTAGAATTATACTTTTATGAATTCCAGTAAGATATTTTAGATTAGATTAGATTCAACTTCATTGTCGTTACACAGGTACAGGTTTTCAGCTGTTTCTCATATTTATCTATAGTTGTTTGTTAAAAGAAATGTGTCTGTGAGGCATTTAGGATGAAGCTTTGATTCAGAGATGCCTTTTTATAATCATTTTATGGAAAGAAAAACATATTGAGATAAATATCACATATCGGCATTCAGCTTAAAAATATTGAGATATAATTTTTGGTCCATATTGCCCAGCCCTAGTAGCTACAACAAGTCATCTATTTCCATCTAGCTGTATCATCTCCTTCTCTCACACCAACTACCTTCATGTCCTCTTTACCTCCATCCATTAATCTCCTCTTTGGTCTTCCTCTAGTCCTCCTGCCTGGCTGTTCCAGCCTGAGCATCCTTCTACCGATGTTCTCACTATCCTTCCTCTGAATACGTCCAAACCATCTCAGTCTGGCCTCTCTGACTTTATCTCCAGACCATCTAACATGAGCTGTCCATCTGAGGAACTCTTTCCTGATCCTCTGCCTCCTCTTCACTCCCAAAGAGAACCTCAACATCCTCTTCTCTGCTACCTCCAGCTCTGCCTCCTGTCCCTCCTCAGCACCTCTGTCTCTAAACCAGACGTCTCTGGTTTCACCACCATCTTTTACAGCTTTACTTTCATTCTCCCTGAGGATCTTATTCCACATTTAAATCTAGTGACATTTTCTGACCTAAAGCATCTTTTTAACAGATATCTAAATGTTTTCTTTCGTGAGATCCGGGGCTGTTCAAAAAACATCCATGACATCAACCAATTTCGGTAATGTTAATAGAGTTTTACGTGATAAGATGGAATAAACATAGTTAAGGAGTCAGAGGAGAGAGGCTTACCTCTGTGACAACAATCAGGTAGAATTACAGATACTAGGGTTTAACAATAACAATAATAATAATAATAATCTTTATCGTCATTTCAACATACATTCCAACGAAATTTGTTGTCTTGTAATCACTAGGCTACCACTACCCCTGAGTATATCTAAAAATATTTCTGTAGAAATGGAAGTATCAATTCAAGCTTTTTACTAAAGTACAAAAGTAACAATTTCAAACCTATTTAAAATATACAAATAAACGTAATTTAAGAAAGAAAAATTCTAACCAGGACAAAAGTTTAGGTCACAACACAGAGGACCACAGTTCACTGATTCTGAACCATTCACACTTTATGCCAGTAACTCGTCAAAAATCCAACGTCAAAAATCCAAATCTGAGAACTGAGCATGTGAGCATCCTGGTGGTAAATGTCATTTAAAACTGGGTTAAGCAGCCTTGGAGAGGTTTCATAATGAAGGTTAAAGTAATTTTTTGTTTATTCTCTGCTATTAGACCAAGCTTTAGAGAATGATGGAAGGAGGCTAAAGTTTGGATATCTGGGTTTCTTTCTGTTTAGAACTTAAAACAAATTTAGATAAAATCAAACCAAACACAAAATACTTGTCTTGTTTAACTGTAAAAAAAAATATTTTATTTTCTACGGGTTGAGAAAAACTAAATAAGTTAAAGCAGCTAAAAAAGTATTTTTTAGCTTCTCTTTTTAAAATTTGATTTTTAGAAAAGAAATGAGTCCTTTCTCCTTTCTTTTCAGTTCAGATGTAGTAAACATTATTAACAGTAAACTGGTGTTAGCAGATAAAAGCAGAATTTGTCCACATAAGCAGAGTTATGGAGCTTTCCTCAGCCTGTTGCTATCAGTATGCAACAGTTTTCTTCCTATTTTGACTCATCAGTCCCTGATGTTTGTCCTCAGGTTGTCCTTGTGAGTTTCTAAGTTGCTGAGATCTGCACACAGCTTTGGACCATAACCAAGGAGCAATGACCAAAGATCACTCTGCTGATGAAGGAAAGCAACCAAAACACGGCTGCATAAAACACGCAGGATTGTAGACAGTGGAGATTAAAGTTGTATGCATAACAGTAGCAGCAAAATAAACCGTCTCTGTTTTCTCTGCAGGAACTTTATAATCTCAGTAGAAAAGAAGAAAGCAAAGTTTTAAATCTTTAGCTCATGAGAAGTTGCCTTTTTGAAAAATGTCAACAAGCTAGACATAACTCCTCCTTACCTGGCCTGATCTTTATATCATCACCAGTTCATCTGCTCCCCTTTTGTACTTTTGTGAAGACAAGTCTGAACTTGTTTTTGATCCATTTCACGATTTTCACCCTCCATTCTGTTTCTCATACCTTTTGCACGCACTTACAAATCTACCTCTAGTAGGATTTTGTGATCACACCAACATTGTATTCGTTAAATCCAATTATTTTTTTTATTTTATTTTTTGCCTTGGGGAACATGGGCATGTGGCATGGGAAAGCAACAATTGGACCCTTAATTTTCCAGAATTTTACCTCGTGAGATAAAAGTTATTTACAGAGCACCTTATGCCTTAAAGGGTAACTCACCCCAAAAACAACTTTTTTTGGCAATAAATGGTTAACATGGTTGTCTTATAGTATGGTCCACATATCCTGGTCATTATTTTGAAAGATTAGTGCATATTTGTTGAAATCCTGCTTTTGTGTCTAAAAACGTCTGTGTGGTGCCCTACTAGGGTTTAACAGGTCTCGCATTGAATTTCAAATTAACATTACTTATGGTGGCTTTGACGTAATTCTGATCTAGTAAAGTCGGTAGCTCTGCTGCTGTGGGGTATAAAAGCAGCCCATTTAAAAAAAAAATAAAAAAAAATCACAGCTCCCTCCATCTTGTACCTTCGTAGCGAGCACTTTTGCACTTTTTAAACCATCTAGCGACATTTTTTTTCTTAACAAAAGAGGCAAATTTATGTAAAAGCAACCAGTTGTTCTGCTGTTAGTGTCTTAGGCAGCTGGTATGGAGCTGCTGTGAGACCGCGGTGAAGTTAACATTGGGTTGGACATTGGATATTCATGCTCCACGGCTTCAGCAGCCAGCAGAAAGAGAGCGGCAGTCCTGGATCAGCCTTCGTGTATCGACTTGAACAGGAGGCAGACGCCGCTGAAGCCACGGAGAACGAATGTTCAATGCCCAACCTGGAACTAAGTTCACTGTGGTTGCTGGAACCTTCCTGTCTGTCTTCCCTCGTATTGAAACCTGCTGCAGTCAGAGCAAAGAGAAGGTCAACCAGGCTTTGTGTCCACATTACAGATGAATCATGATGCACAAAGCTGCTGGTGATCCCGCCTGGATTACAAAGCAGGAAATAAATATGATATATAACTGTACCTATCCTGTCCTCCACGGCCTCTGCAGCATCGAGTTCTGGCTTCACTGAATCAGCACCTTGAGCCATCAGCTGAGACTGATATGGCTCTGGCCTGCAGGGCTCCACAAGCTTCCCTCAACCTACCAGCATAACTCTGTTCACTCTCCATGATTCAATATGGCAAACCAAGCTAGCTGCTGATACCCCCCCGCCCCCATCCTTGACACAGCCCCCTCGCAGGGGGTGTTTTTAATCAATATTCTATATTATCAAGCTTCCACAATGGAGCAGATTCAGCAAGATTTTAGAAAACAAACTATGTGTGCTGGGCTTTGCTCAATGTCCACAGGAAACAATAAATAATGGGAACAAAGAAAATACAAATATTATTAAATATTTTAAATACTTACAGAGTAGACGTGTACGCCCTGAAATAAACAAAATGACATAATTATTTGTTCATAATATAAATTGCTATCACTACTAGAGATAGACGCATTTAAGCGTCAAACTGAACCTTTGATAGGTTCACACAGTGTCAGATTGTTTATAGCTTTCATGTTTGAATCAGATACATTTCTCAAGGATTAAAACAGGAAAATGAAGATAAAATATCCGTCTCTCACTGATCTTCTTTCTGTAATGGATGAATCCAATCACACCAATGAGACCAAGCAGCACCAAATTAGCAACAGCAGCAGGGATGATCCACATGTTGCCATTTGCTGTTGAGAAGACAAACCAGGTCAGACTCCAGCAGAGTTACATTTTTTTTGTCTTTTATCCCAGTTTATCTGAACATCATTACCAGGTTTTAACTTTGTTAATCTTTTACTTGTTCTGGTTTCTCTGCATAAATGTATTTATTTTCAGTTTCTATAATAATGAGTAGCTCATAAATGCACACATATATATTTTTTTTTAAGTTTTATAAAGCTGGTAATTAAATGAATGCATTGAATGGTTGGAGTCTAACATTCACTAAAACCCTCAAAATTAATAAAGTTGAGAGTTTTTATTGAAACTATCAATACAATTAAGCAAGCAACTGGAGCAAATTGTAATAATAGCAAATTACTTCTTTTGACATTCTTATTTATATAAGAAGCTTTTATAATCATCCCAAGAAAAACTGCTTGTTATCAAATCAGTGAAACTTAACATAAATCTAAAATGACAATCAGAGCAAACAGAACAATGATATCAGCAGATATTTACCTATAAACACATGGTTCTTTTACTTACATTCATTGCTCCTGATTCTTGATCTCTCCAGTCTACGGACGATGTCATCATTGACCCCAGAGAGCTGAAACACACATTCATACTTGTTCCAGTCTTCAGGTGCAACAGATGACAGATCGATGTCAACGCTCATCTGGAAGGTCCCATCATTGTTAGGGAGGATCTCTCCTTTGACCACACCATCATGAACCTCCTCTCCATCTTTCCTCCAGAACATCTCTGCTCTGTTGGGATTGAAACCTGTAGCGTGGCAGCTGACTGGAGACGAGGAAGACTTCTGGAGGAAGGAGACTGATGGAAGATCTGCAGATGGAGACACAAGAAGTTCAAATATAAATGGTTTATAATGATTCATGTCTAATAAAAAAGTAAATAACTTGAAATGTTTAAGAGCTGGAGACCAGCCTCAGATACACAAACACAACTGAGTCATTTAGTCAACAATGTATTAAAGAGATCAGGATGTTGATGAGTGTTAGAAAATTACCTCTGAGCAATTACAGTAAAATAAAATATATTTTATAAATCTCTTCATACAAATAAAATCAGAATATGTGACAATACCTGTTCTCATCAGAGAGCGCCTCCCATAGTTGACATACTTATTCAGCCATTCAGGACAAATCTGGCTGAAGTAGTTCTTGTCCCACTCTAGCCGAGCTCTGTCATTGTTCCATCTGTTTTTAGTAATTTCAGCCTGTTGTTTTGCAGCGATCCATCTGTTTTGCTCCATGTCCATTATTAGGAAGTCTTCCCCATCATAGCCATACTGGAAATAACCAGTAACCTCTTCAGTCGCATCATCCCACTCACAGCCGTACATTTGCTGGAAAATATGGACACCTAAAGACGGAGAATGCAGTAAACTAAACAGATTGCATTTTTGAATATTAATAAACACAAAACAACAATCATTTAAACAACACAGACATCTTAAAGAGAAAGAGAACCCACTAGAAACTGCAGATAAAGAGTAATGTTGTTTATTATCATTTATTAAAACCTTCATCATCTTCAGATTTACTGTCTGCAGTTTATCTCCCCTTATTAAAGGTAGTTTAACTTAAAATGACTCAATGAATATTGTGGACTTAAGAATTTCTTGGTTAATTTTTCCTTTTCAAACAGACAGACAGCTGGTTGACCAGCCTGATATGAGACGTTATAAACCACAGAGAGGTTCTGTTCTCTGAAGGACCGTTCAGGTCCAGGTTCTCACTCTGCAGCTTCAGCTTCTAGTCTCTATTCTCCAGCAGTAGCTCTGATCTTTCTGCTCGGTCAGCTCCTCTCAGTCAGGAACCTTTCAGATGATCTTCATCTGTGTTTGCAGCAACAATTAACCTGATGACTCTGTGATAAAATCTGTTCCTGATCAGTCTGAGCTTCTTAAAACTTAAATCAAGTCTTTTCTTTTCAAATATGTTCAGTCAGATTTTATTACTTTTAGTTGTTGCTCATTATGTTAATTGTGTCACTTAATTATATTATTTTTTTATTTCTGAAATGTTAAATATAGTTTCCATGTATAGAATGTCGCTCTGTAGACGTCAGGACAGACAGATTGCTCACAATGTTCTGTTGATACTAACTAATAAAGTTTAGCTTCAAGGTTTTCCAGCAAATTGAATCATGAGTGGAAATCTTCCATCTTTTTAAACCAGACAGATTATCTAATAAATCAGAGAAATACAGTATTTACAGATGATAAAACTCCTACACTACTTAAACATCATCAGGCTATAATAATTCATATTTGTAAAAATAAAGATATCCAGTTTAGTTTATTTATATTAATTTCTACAACCATAAAATTGTTTGGAATAATATTTAACAAAATTACACACCATTTTTATTATTTGATGTACCAGTGACTGCTAGGCAAGAGTCAGTTTTCAAGTTGATTCTATAAAATAATATTTATTCTATTATTGCGTTAAATTATGTCTTTATCAAAGTTGTTGCTACAGCATTTATCAGATTTGAAAACTAAAAGAAGAGCTAAAATATTTAAAGTTTCATCTTCTAGCCTGTCTACATTATTTTTATCTTCACTCTGACAACCAGTCTCACTAAAAACTTTACAAACCTTTACACCTGCGTGATTCCAGAGGATTTCCTCAGCAATAAGGAAAATAAAATCCTCTGATGAAAAAAGAAAAATAAATGACACTAAAATTTAAACCCTTAACATGGACAATATTAGGAAATCATATAGTGTGAAATATAACCGATAAACATTACTGATTATATCACAGCTGTTACTTAAATATTAGTTTAGGTTAATAAAGGTAGAGTCACCGTAAATAAAGATCATATAATTTTAGTAGTTGTTTTATTTTAGATATATTCATGGATAAAAAAATGTTAAGCAGAGTCTCTTCATTGTCTCTTTCTTGTTGGTGCGTGTTTCTGTGTCATAGTTGCTATAAACAACAAAAAGATCAATAAATAGTGAAAAACAGACAAACCTCCAGTTTGGGTGAAGCGAGACTTTGCAGTTTCAATATTGCCTTTGAAGCTCTGCTGGTAACCCTGAAGGATTCCAGTCTCTCTCTCCCAGTACTGCTCATCAGAGTTCTTCTTCATCCAGTCCTGTGTCGGCTCACATCTCTGGGTGATGCTGTCATAGTAACTAATCTGAACATCATCAACCAAACCAACAGCCACAAACTCTGGGAAGTTTTGGACTTGAGACGATCCCGTGTAGAAATACTTCAGGGAGTGGGTCACTGGGAGAAAAAAAAAAAAAAAAAAAAACAAGGTTGTGATTTGAGCTGAGAAAATAAAACCAAAATTATTTCATTCACCCCTTCACCTTATTTGTATACAAGCAACATTTACAACATTTATTATATATACCTTCAATCTGCATAAAAAGATCCTCCAGAAAGTGTTGGTTCTTTAAGTTTTCCATAGAATGTAATCATTTGATATAAAATATTATATGAATTAAATATTTTTACATTTTGTTTATATTTAATATGAACTTTTTTATTTTACTTCTTTATGAGGCTTCATATCCACTCACTGTGCAACACATTTTACCATTTGTTGTAGTTTAACAATTTTAGAATTTTAGAAAAAAAATTAAGTTGTGAGTTTATGTAATGATCTCCTTTACTAAAAAGGTTGTTGTACATATTCTATCGTTATGTTATATTAAATAATATCAATGCTCATTGACCTCAACTCCATAAACGTCTTGTACTCTGATAAAATTTCACTTTGATTTTAATTAGATCTCTATTGTTTTTTTGTTGTAAATAACGTTTTTTTATAAGAGTATATAAAGACAAACTTTATGCAAGAACCTTTTCAAAATATATTCATTTTGGGCACTATGATTTAAAATAATCAGCTGTTCTTTATACAGAAAACTAAAGCAACAAATTAGGTTAACAATACTATCTCCACTCAGCAAAGAATAAAAGCTTAAAAAAAACAGTACAATTAATGTCAAAATCAATTTGCTTTAAAAATACATTTTTAATGATGTGCTTATGGAAATTAATTAAAAATATATTGGCTCCAGTTGATATTGTTAAAAGCAATGTCATGATCATGCTTTATACGACAGCTTTCAGCATCTTATTGAAGCAACAATCAGAACAACACAGCAATAGGTTTCATTCCTGCTAAAATTCACCCCCAACATTCCTCCTTTGAGCCAGGAAAACAATGAACCAAACGATTCTCCATTGTTGGGGCGAACAGTTCCAGGTGAATCTAAGCTCTAACGAGGCCTCGCCTGCTAAAGTCACTACAGTCAAGGTAACCGCCACTTCGAAAACGGCAGTCAAGCCAGCCTTCACTTGGTTTTGTAGGTCACGCAAAAACTAAGCATTACGGTGGTAACGTCTAAAATTACTTTTCAAAATAAAAGCAATGTGTTTGGGGCGTATCAACCTAGTTTATTTTTTATTATTACACATTTACTTCAGGTAGTTGAAATATTTTTTTCTTTTTTTTTTTTACTAATGTAAGGTAATGTAGACTAATAATGTAATATTCTTTATTAATCAGGTCTGGTGGTGATAATGGAAATATGTCTTGTCGTCAGTGGTGTCAAAAGTACACACATTTGTTACTTAAGTAGAAGTATAGATACTGCAGTTTAAAAACACTCTGGTAAAAGTTGAAGTATCAACTTGACCTCTTTACTCAAGTAAAAGTGAAAAACTATGTGCTCCAAAAACTAGTTAAAGTATAAAAGTATAAAGTAACCTTTAAAAAAATGCCACTATATGAATTGAAAGCTTAATTTAAACACTGATTAGTTCTACATGTGGCCCAAGACACAACATAATCATTAACCCATTAGTCAAAGACAAAGTCACTGAAGGAGCATGTTCACTCTCAAACTTTATTGGAATTCAATTCCAAACAGACGTAGTATTCAAGCCTGCAGAACTGCCAGAACATAAATGTGTGAGTTCCATCATATACCTAAGGTAAAATATACCCTTTAGTGCAAAAACATTCTAGGTAGTTTGTGTGTGGAGATGGAGAGAGAGAGAGAGAGAGAGAAAGAAAGCGAGAGAGAGAGAAAGAAAGCGAGAGAGAGAGAAAGAAAGCGAGAGAGAGAGAAAGAAAGCGAGAGAGAGAGAAAAAGAGAATAGCTATAGAATAGCTAACCAATGAGTGTTTGTGTTATATGACTCATCCAATTACACTAGTTCTCACTAGGTGTGGATGGCGCCAATGATCTGCATTGGATGGCGCACATTACGTGAAATAAATATTTATAAATAATAAACTGAAGCCAAGAGTAACGAGTAACGTTTGTTTTAAAAATGTAAGGAATAGAAAGTACAGATACTTGTGTGAAAATGTAATGAGTAGAAGTCAGAAGTAGGAAGAAAAATAAGTAATGGAGTAAAGTATAGATACCTAAAAAGTGTACTTAAGTACAGTAACAAAGTATTTGTACTTCGTTACTTGACAACTCTGCTTGTCGCCACCCTCTTTAAAACAACCTTTTTCCCCCAGCTGACAGATTCAATTCAATTTCAATTCAATTTTATTTATATAGTGCCAAATCATGAAACATGTCATCTCAAGGCTCTTTACAAAGTTAAGTTCAATCATATTATACAGATTGGGTCAGATTATACAGATTGGTCAAAAAATGTCCTATATAAGGAAACCAGTTGATTGCATCAAAGTCCCGACAAGCAGCATTCACTCCTGGGGAACCGTAGAGCTACAGAGAGAGTCGTCTGCATTGTACATGGCTTTGCTGCAATCCCTCATACTGAGCAAGCATGAAGCGACAGTGGGAAGAAAAACCACCCATTAACGGGGAAAAAAAACCTCCGGCAGAACCGGGCTCAGTATGAACGGTCATCTGCCTCGACCAACTGGGGGTTACAGAAGACAGAGCAGAGACACAACAAGAGAGACAAAAAGCACAGAAGCACACATTGATCTAGTAATCTGTTCTACATTAGATGGTAATAGTCGGTGATCTGTCCTCCCTGGATGATTTCACAGTCAACAGAACGTCAGACCAGGTGTACCTACTATGAAGAAAAAAGAGAGAGAACAAAAAGTTAAAAGCTGAAATGACAACAGTCATTTCAATGTAATGCAATGCAAATCTGGAGAACAGTAGAACTCAGTAGAGTGAGAAAAATAGGCCCTGATGTCCTCCAGTAGCCTAGGCCTATAGCAGCAAAACTATAAAGGTAGCTCAGAGTAACATGAGCCACTCTAGTTATAAGCTTTGTCAAAAAGGAAGGTTTTAAGATTAGTCTTAAAAGTAGACAGGGTGTCTGCTTCACGGACCAAAACTGGGAGTTGGTTCCACAGGAGAGGAGCCTGATAGCTAAAGGATCTGCCTCCCATTCTACTTTTAGAGACTCTAGGAACCACCAGCAGACCTGCAGTCTGAGAGCAAAGTGCTCTGTTAGGAACATACGGGGTAATCAGAGCTCTGATATATGATGGAGCCTGATTATTAAGGGCTTTATACGTTAGAAGAAGAATTTTAAATTCTATTCTTGATTTAACAGGAAGCCAATGAAGGGAAGCTAAAATTGGAGAAATATGATCCCTCTTGTTGATTTTCATCAGAACTCTTGCTGCAGCATTTTGGATCAGCTGAAGACTTTGAACTGCATTTTGTGGACTTCCTGATAGTAAAGAATTACAATAGTCCAGCCTTGAAGTAACAAATGCATGGACTAGTTTTTCAGCATCACTCCTGGACAGAATGTTTCTAATTTTGGCGATATTCCGGAGGTGAAAAAAGGAAACTCTGGAGACCTGTTTAATATGTGATTTAAATGACATGTCTTGGTCAAAAATAACACCAAGGTTTTTTACTTTATTACCAGAGGCCAAGTTAATGCCATCCAGATTAAGTGATTGATTAAGAAGTTTATTTTTTGAGGACTCTGGCCCAAAGATTACAACTTCGGTCTTGTCAGAATTTAGATGCAGGAAATTTAAAGTCATCCAGCTTTTCATGTCATCAAGACATGACTGCAGTCGAAGTAATTGATTGGATTCATCAGGATTTATGGATAGATATAGCTGAGTGTCATCAGCATAACAGTGGAAATTAATCCCATGCTGTCTGATAATTTTGCCGATCGGAAGCATATATATAGTAAAGAGATGATGATCTCTAGAAGTTACTCATCAAAGTCCATCTACATGATGTGGAATTTAAAAATAAAGGCCCTTCAAAATCTCTACATTAAGTACATTTGACCGAAGTTGCTGTAAATATTGCTATAGAACTGGACGTTTTCAGTGAATACTATAACTTCAGCATGACAGTAGAACACCTCCAGATGTTGCTCACCAAATTGTATCCAATTCTGACACTGAGCTGTATAATACACTGGAGTGTTAATCGCCCGCTGTTAGAACAAGTCGCTTTGAAGCCACCAGCCGCCATATTGGTACTCCCTATTTTCCCCCAGTAACTAGGGAATATGTGCGCTACAGCCTCGGATTATGTCATGTTCTAAAACTATCAACTACTGAGAAAGTTATGTGCTGAAATATTTTGCATATTATATATATATATATATATATATATATATATATATATATATATATATATATATATATATATATATATATATATATATATATATAAAACATTTATAAATGTATAAATAACAATATACAAAAACATTTACATATATGTATACATATATACATATACACATACTTATATATACATATTTATTTATTTAATATGAATAACGTAAAATATTTCAGCACATAATTTCCTAGTAGTTGATAGTGTTAGTACATTCACATACTGTAGAATTACCTGTGAATTCTGATGTGGAATTTCAAAATAAGAGCAATGTGAAATATATATATATATATATATATATATATATATATATATATATGTACAGTAATTTTGACCAAAGTGGCTGTCAATGTTGCAACTAAACCATAGATATTCAAAGGAAGCTATCACTTTAGCAGGACAGTAGAACACCTCCAGATGATTCTCAATAAGTTTGTTTGATCGTTTTTTAGGCTAAAGGGTGTGACAAAAATATATATTTCCATTTTCACCAACAGACCAGAAAATAAAAAAGTCACATAAAGCATAAAAAAATAATATAACTGATGTAAATATATGTTAAAAAAAACTTGGTCATACACCGCAAACGTAATGCTTAGTGTCTGCGTGATCTACAAAACCAGGTGAGGGCGGGCTTGACTGCCGTTTTCGAAGTGGCGGCTCACTTGACCGCAGTTCACTTGCAAGTCCATAAAGCTCCACACTTTTTTCTAAGAATAAAATCTACTGCTAACTTACCAGCAGTCGTGCTGTGTATTCCCAGGAGAAACAAAAAGGCAAATGTAGTCATTTTGTCCATCAGACACTCTCCCAACGTCGTTGTCTTCCTCAATCGACTGACGCTCTTGTTCTTGTTCCTCATCTAGAATCTAACAAGGAGCGGCTACATGAACCGCATACATGAACGGTTACATCTGAACCAATAGAAAAATACTTTTACTGCTGACGTCACATAAATGTAGAATTTAGGTGCTGGGGTTGTGAACATTATGGCAAGCCGTTTTAACATAAATTCTGTTTCATCTGACTATCCGTAATTACATTCCAGATATCTTAAATTTCATTTTGACTAGACAAAACTACATTTTGACTATCCGGAATGGTATTTTAAGATATCTTTATTTACATTCTGACTAGGAAGAATAATAATTCAAGATATCTTCAATTACATTTTGACTAGTCAGAATTCCTTTCAATATATCTCAAATTACGTCACCGGATTCGTCATTGAAAGCGTCACACATCCGTAATTGTAATTTAAGATATCTCAAACGTAATTATGACTAGTCAGAATTACAATTTAAGATATCTGAAATAAGACATTGCGTGTAAGCCCCTTATTGGCTGTAAACTGTCCAAACAATTGCTTAAAGATTCAATGGCGCTAGCAGTTTTGGACAAAATTGTGAGAAAATGCGACAATATTGAAAGAGCTTTTCATTATGGGATATGCGGAGAGCGCGAAAAACGTGTTATTGAAGAATGCCTAAGAAATTTGCAAAGAGTTTCTGATTTACTTTCGGCCGACACACGCAACGCACTGAAAAACAGTTTAGAGGAGCTGAAAGCGCTACTATCGACTCATGTCCAAGCTGGAAATAATGAATATTCCGCAGCCCGGGCCAGTTCAGGTAATAACCAGATGTAGTTTTTATACTGTGGTAAAGCTATCTGCTTCTTCGGAAATTATAGTAAAGCCAGCTAGCTCTTGATTTTGACATGCTAGACGGCAAAAGGCATTACAGCACCCTCCATTAGCTCCTCTAAAAATAAAAGCGCTCCTCCGGTTCATGTCTGATTCACACTTTAAGTTGCTTTCCAGCGTCTATAAAAGTTTAAAGCTTTGTGTTTATGCATTTGCAACAGAAAAATATGTATATCAAAATAAATGTATACATTGTGTGAAATGCATAGTTTCACCCTTAGGGGACACAGGGATACCTCTAGACAGATATAGACAGACAGAGAAAAACAGATGCATAAAGTAAAGATTATGCTGAGGCATTTGAATATGATTCTATTTTAGGTGGTTGAGGTAGACCAGCTATTCATATTACAAGAGATCAGATCGACTTTCTTTTGGCCCAAGGACACACAGTCAAGAGGATGGCAAACATCGTTGGATGCTCAACATCATTTATTTATAAGAAGTCCAAGGCACTTGGTGTACCAATCAGGGGAAGGTTGGCTGCAGTGACTGATGAAGACCTTGAAACTAACATCAGACAACTTCAATCCCTGTATCAATTCTGGGACTGAGGTATGTAATCTAAATATAGTTTCTGAACAAGTAATATGTTCAACAGTGGTGGTGCAGGATATTAATTATTTTATTGTTAAATGTTAAGTGTTACTGTAGGAGCCAATTATTTTTTGTTGTTATTAATTAAATTTGTATTTTTCGTGTATAATCTAGTTAAGGTTATTTATTTTACTTTATTGTTTGATATTTGTTTTGAGATTATGTGTTGGTTATTTAGTTTTCTTTGCTTCTGGTTAGCTATGAGCAATTTGGTTGGATTAAGTTTATAAATAGGCTGTCAGTGGTAGGACCAGCATGCATCTGGGTGGGCGTATGGTTTTTTACCAGCGCAAGAGAAGCACAGAGGAAAATGTTTGTCAATTTCTGTTTGCTTGCTTGCAAAAGAGAAATAAACCACAAACTAAACCACTTTACCTGGAAAATGGATTTATTTTTGCCTGCGTAAATTACTCGTCCAAGGTGCATCTGTGGCCCTTGTGGATTTTTTGAAGATGTCAAAGCTGGGCCACAACATAAGTAAAAAACCAGCCCTGGATCAAGAGGATTGATTGCAATCATCAATGGATTTTTTTGGACGTACTGGATCAAGTTGAAGATCTGCGTGTGGATTAAAAGGAATACAAGGATCTTTGGATGATTAAGGATCACGCAGGATGCGCCGCAGCCAAGGCAAGGCTCACACAAAAGATCTGACGCCGGAAACTCAAGTAAGCCGTGAAAGGACTCTTCAAACTGTTATGTGATTATACTACAATACCGTAAATGAAAACGGGTGGAACTATTGGAGTTTCAAGGAGAGTATATCATTACGCACTATAAAGTTTGAAGTTTTGTCTGAGAGGAGCTCAAGATCTGATGTTCTTTGCTTCATAAAGTGTGTGGCAAAATAACGTTCATTGTTGGGAAGTTTTAAAGAAGTCAAGAACAATACAAAATGTCCGACACTAATGCCAAACAAAATGATGTTAAAATGTCTGAAACAAAAAGATCTGCTAAGTTTACCGAAAAAGGTTTGGCTCTTCACATTAAAACATGTCAAGAGAAAAGAAGTTTGAAATTCAAACAAGCTTCAAGGTTCATGAAAAACATCTTCGGGTTAATGACATCTAACGAAAACGTCAATGCTGTGGCCGCTGAGTTTGCAAAGTTTAACAAGTGCTACAAAGATGCAACAGAGATGCAAAAATCTTTCTTAAGCTTGAATTTGCCAGAAGAAGATGTGACAAGACAAACTGCCTATTTTCAGCATAACGTGACAAAGTTCAGTGAGTTTATTGAAAAGACACGGGCATGGTTGATGGACATGGGTTATAAGTACACCGAATCAAATATCTCAGATGATCAAAGTGTTGCCGATTCCGAGGAAATAAATCCTGAGGACAGTGCTTCTAATATTATAAATGTGCAAATGTAATTCAGTGGTGCGCTCCCAGCAATCACGGACATCTTCTACGTTTTCTGCGCGCATTAAAGCGGAGGCAGAAAAGGCGGTGCTAGAGGAACGTGTAGCTGCATTAAAGAAAAAACATTTAATCGAAGCTCAAGAGGAGGAGCTGAGAAAACAAAAGGAGCAGCTAGCTTTGGAAGCGGAGTTGGCAGCAACAAGTGCCAAGCTCCACGTCTTGGAAATGAATTCATCACAGTGTGGCTCAAAACGATCTGATGGAATGAATTCATATTTAGATAAGAGTTACGAACGAAAGGCGCTCCTACTGAATCCTGATGCCCAAACGTTCGTCTCTAAAGAAAAAAAGGCTGAAGAGGAAGAAGCTCATGCGTCAAATCCTCAACCACAGGTGGTTAGGCCCAAACAAATACAATATAAAATGTCAATGAATAATATACTGACAAAAATGGATGCGTCAGCTCAAGTGACACAGTCAGTTGCTCAAAATCAGTCAGAATCTCAATCCCCTGTATTAACTGAGAGCTGTCAGAATGATATCATCAACATCATGCAGAGGCAAAATGACATAACTGCACTTTTGGTTCAGCAAAACTTATCTTCTGTTCTTCCAGCAAGAAATATCCCTGTGTTTGACGGAGACCCCCTTCAATACAGATCTTTCATAAGAGCTTTTGAAAATGGAATAGAAGCTAAAACTGAGAATAAAACTGATTGTTTGCACTTTCTTGAGCAATACACAAGGGGGCAGCCAAGAGATTTGGTGCACAGTTGTCAACACTTACCCCCAAACCAGGGTTATAGTAGAGCTAAAGATCTGTTGGCAAAACATTTTGGAAATGAACATAAAATCGCTTCTGCATATATGGAACAAATTGTTACCTGGTCTCCTATAAAGAGTGAAGATGTAAAGGCACTACAGTCATTTTCTTTATTTCTTAGAGGATGTTCCAATTTAACAGAGCAAATAGTGCACATGAAGGAGTTGGACCTGCCAACTAATATGAGGACCATTATTCTGAAGCTTCCTTATAAATTAAGAGAGAAATGGAGAACTGTTGCATGTGAGCTGCAAGAACAAAGGGGCCAAAGAGCAGTGTTCACAGATCTGGTCAACTTTATTGAAAAACAGGTCAGAATCGCTTCTGATCCACTTTTTGGCAACATTCAAGACATGCACTCTGGGACCAACCTGAAGGTTTCTTCTTCCACAAAGTCAAGAAAAAGAGAAAGTACTTTTGCTACAAATATTACTGCATTAAAAGAAGTTAATTCTCATCCTGCAGAAAATAAGACCAATTCCTCTTTTATTTATGGTTGTTTGTTTTGTGAACGAAGTAACCACTTACTGGATAACTGTTTGCAGTTTAAAGCAAAGTTACATAGAGACAAAATAAATTTCATCAAGGAAAAGGGAATTTGCTTCGGTTGTCTGAAGATGGGTCATACCAGTAAAACTTGTAAGAGTCGTCTGGAGTGCAACATGTGTCATCAAAAACATCCCGGGGTCCTACATATAGATCGACAGGATAAAGTTGCATCTGTAGAGCAAATCCAAAAGAACCCTCATGTCAGTAAGGCAACAGCAACAACCCAAACTTGTGGTCATATTGGGGCCGGTCATGGAGATGACTCTGTTTTTTCCATTGTTGCAGTTCAAGTTAAGAGCAAGAAGAGCAACAAGATTGTCCAGACATATGCCTTTTTAGATCCCGGAAGTTCAGGTACATTCTGCACGGAAAGTCTGGCAAGGAGGTTAAATCTAAGTGGTAAAAGAACAAGCATTTTCCTGAGAACCATGGGTCAAAAGAAAATTGTCAGTACTCAGATCATATCTGACTTGGAGGTGTCTAGTCTGGAAGGCAATGATTTTATTGACTTACCTGATGTTTTGACGCAAAAGGACATGCCTGTGTCTGCAATAAATGTTCCCCGGCAGCAAGACGTCAGTCAGTGGCCTCATTTAAAAGGAGTCAAGCTTCATGATATTGATGCTGAAGTTGATTTACTCATTGGAACAGATGCTGTAAAGGTGCTAGAACCGTGGGAGCTGATTAACAGTGTGGAGGATGGACCTTATGCTGTCAGGACCCGGGTGGGCTGGGTCATAAACGGTCCACTTCGTGTAGGCAGTCACAGCAAGAGTAAAACCCGCTATCATGCAGTAATAGCCAACAGAATTTCTGTTGAACATTTAAAGGAAATGCTGGTCAAACAGTATAATCATGATTTTCCTGAAAAAACCACAGAGGAGCAGCTTGAAATGTCTAATGAAGATGCTAAGTTCATGGAGATTGTCAACAATTCAGCTGAACTGATTAAAAACCATTATCATATTGATTTACCTTTCAGACAGGAAAATCCCAATTTGCCAAATAATCGCTCCATTGCAGAACAGCGCCTCCAGAGTCTGAAGAAAAGGTTTGAAAAAGACAGTCACTACAAAGAGGAGTATTCTGCATCTTTGAATAACACGATAGATCAAGGATATGCTGAAGTTGTGCCGATAGAGGAGTTAAAACAAGGTGATGGAAAAGTGTGGTACATCCCTCACCATGGTGTTTTACATCCCAGAAAAGGCAAGATGAGAGTTGTATTCGATTGTGGAGCAACATATAAAGGAACATCTTTGAACTGCCAACTTCTACAGGGACCTGATCTCACCAATTCACTTATTGGGGTCCTCATTCGTTTTAGACAAGAGCCTGTCGCTATAATGGCTGACATTGATGCAATGTTTCATCAAGTTCATGTTTCTCATAAGCACATCAATTATCTGCGTTTCTTGTGGTGGCATCATGGTGATCCCTCCCAGCCTGTACTGGAATACAGAATGAAAGTGCATTTGTTTGGAGCTGTATCATCACCAAGCTGCGCAAATTATGCTTTGCGGAGAACAGCAGATGACCATGCACAGGAGTTTTCTCTGGAGGTGGTCAGCACAGTGAAAAATAACTTTTATGTGGATGACTGCTTAAAATCTGTGGCTTCAGACGAAGATGCAGTAAAGATGATAAAGGAACTAAGTGCGCTTTGCAGGAAAGGAGGATTTAAACTTTCAAAATTCATCAGCAACAGTCGCACAGTACTCACATCCATTCCAGAGGAAATCAGGACAAAGGAAATCAAAGAACTGGATTTGGATACAGACCATCTTCCAGTGGAAAGGGCGCTGGGACTTCAGTGGTGCATTGAAACTGATGAGTTTAAGTTCAAGACGTCAGTAAAGGACCATTCACAAACCAGGAGAGGCATTTTGTCAGTGGTTGGCTCCTTATATGACCCCCTGGGAATTTTGGCTCCTTTTACTTTGCGAGCCAAGATGTTGCTGCAAGAGCTCTGCAGAAGAAATCTCGGGTGGGATGAAGCTATTCCCCATCTTCTCTCCAAGCAATAGAAGGAAGGAACTTTGTGCCGCTGCAAACCTAAGTCAACACAGTTTGGACAATCAAAAGCAAAAGGTGGAGAAGGAGATGCAGAAATTTAAAGTCACACTCAAAGGACAAATTTTGACTCCAGAGGACTGCGACAAAGCAGAAAAGGCAATTATTCAGTATGAGCAACAACAAAGATTCAGAAAGGAAATTGCTTTAATGGGTGATGGCTCTAAAACAGTTTCTAAGGAAAGTCCACTCTACAAGCTTGACCCAGTATTGGATGCTGGAATTGTGAGAGTGGGTGGTCGGCTAAACAAAGCAGCAATGCCAACAGAGGCCAAACATCCGGCTATCTTAACCAAAGACATGCATATTTCTGCACTGATTCTGCGCCATATCCATCAGCAGCTGGGCCACACAGGAAGGAATCATATGCTGTCCAGGTTAAGACAAAAGTACTGGATCATAAATGCAAATTCTGCTGCCAGGAAAGTTATATCTAAGTGTGTTGTTTGTAAACGCCACAGAGGAAAGTTTGTCGAGCAAATGATGGCCGATTTACCAAAAGAAAGAGTGTTGCTGGATCCAGCTCCATTCACTGATGTGGGAATGGATTATTTTGGGCCCATACATGTAAAAAGAGGACGAAGTTACCTGAAAAGATATGGAGTGCTTTTCACTTGCATGACTAGTCGTGCTGTTCATTTGGAAGTCGCCTACTCCCTGAATTCAGATTCCTGTATAAATGCAGTCAGAAGATTTGTTTGCAGAAGAGGACCAGTTTCATCCATCAGGTCTGACAATGGCACAAATTTTGTTGGCGCGAATCGAGAGCTGAGAGAGAGTTTGGCTGCTTTGAATCATTCCAAGATCCAAAGAGGTTTGATTCAGGATGGCATAAACTGGAAGTTCAACACACCTGCAGCTTCTCATCATGGTGGTGTTTGGGAGCGCCTGATCCGTTCAGTAAAAGGTGTGCTTACCTCTATTCTTAAACAGCAGATTCTGGATGACGAAGGACTTCAAACTATCTTTTGTGAGGCTGAAGCCATTTTAAATGACAGACCCATCACCAAGGTCTCAGATGAATCAAATGATCTTGAAGCGCTCACACCCAATCATATTCTGACGCTTAAGAATAAACCCATCTTGCCACCAGGCTTGTTTGAGCACAATGATCTGTATGCCAGAAAGCGATGGAAACAGATACAATACATGGCGGAGCTCTTTTGGAAAAGATGGCTTTCTGAGTACCTACCAGTGATGCAGGAGAGACAGAAGTGGACTGGACCTAAAAGATGTCTTGTTCCTGGGAACATTGTTCTGGTCGCAGATGCTACAGCCCCAAGAGGATCGTGGATGATGGGAAAGGTTTTGAGTGTAAACAAAGATGCAAAAGGCCTTGTGCGATCTGTTCGGCTTCAGACGAAGACCAGCATCTTGGAGAGGCCAAAAACGAAGCTCTGTTTGCTGCTGGAGACAACGCTCTAGCATCTAGGACTCCTTTCTTTTCTAAATTCTTTCTTTTTGCCTTTTACAGATTTTCTTGGTAAACACTGTTGGAGAATAAGAGGGAAATAAAGGGATCACACTAGTAGTTTTTGTTTGTATTTTGCAGTCGTTTAGTAGTTTGTTTCTTTGAAAGTATGGCTCCTTATAAGAATAACAGTAATTGTGATTTAAGTGTAAGCACAATTAGGGGCCGGAGTGTAGGAGCCAATTATTTTTTGTTGTTATTAATTAAATTTGTATCTTTCGTGTATAATCTAGTTAAGGTTATTTATTCTACTGTATTGTTTGATATTTGTTTTGAGATTATGTGTTGGTTATTTAGTTTTCTTTGCTTCTGGTTAGTTATGAGCAATTTGGAAGGATTAAGTTTATAAATAGGCTGTCAGTGGTAGGACCAGCATGCATCTGGGTGGGCGTATGGTTTTTTACCAGCGCAAGAGAAGCACAGAGGAAAATGTTTGTCAATTTCTGTTTGCTTGCTTGCAAAAGAGAAATAAACCACAAACTAAACAACTTTACCTGGAAAATGGATTTATTTTTGCCTGCGTAAATTACTCGTCCAAGGTGCATCTGTGGCCCTTGTGGATTTTTTGGAGATGTCAAAGCTGGGCCACAACAGTTACAAATGATGATAAAAAAAATTTATTTATTTTTGACCAGATGTGAAATCTGAAACCTATAATTTGTAAAAGATTACTTTCATAATGTTAAATTTTATGGTGGTTCGAAATAGTAAGACCACATGTCCTTCCTTGAACCAGATGATGCGAGGCTTGTTGCATGCACAAGGACTAGTGGTTCCACGGCGTAAGGTCCGTGACATGATGGCTCGAATCAACCCAATGGCAACTGCAAGGAGGTGGAGCAGTGCAGTGTCTCGACGTGTCTATCATGTGCCATATCCCAACAGTTTATGATATATTGATGGCAACATGCGTCTCATAAGGTATCTGAAAATATCAAGGATGTTTTTCAGAGTAGATGTGCTATAACTAAATTCACTATACACATTTGCATACATTACTCATACATTTTTGTATTTCCATTTAGGTGGAGCTTTGTGGTCCATGGTGGCATCGATGGATGTTCTCGCTTAATTACTTACTTGAACTGTAGCACAGACAATCGCGCCTCAACAGTGCTGTTTCATTTTCTCAAGGCAACAGGCCTCTATGGCTTACCTTCAAGAGTGAGGTCAGATCATGGTGGCGAGAATGTGCAAGTGGCACTGGTGATGAACCTCCTTCAGGGCATTGAACGTCGGAGTCATCTAACTGGGGAATCCATCCATAATCAGAGAATTGAGCGTCTTTGGAGGGATGTGTTTTTACATGTTCTGGAACCATTTTATAGCACGTTTTATAATCTTGAAGATTCAGCTCTCTTGGATCCTAGCAACGACGTGCACAAACTTTCTCTTCACACAGTTTTTCTTCCTGAGATTCAAAGCCGACTAGAACAATTCAGAGAGGCATGGAACCACCATTCCTTGCGTACAGAAACCAATAAAACACCAACACAAATCTGGGCTGAACGGATGTTGGCAAACATGGGAGCCAACAGCACAGCAACTAACAACGTGTTTGGTGAAAATTCCAACACACCAGAAACTCTTGAAGAACTTCTGCAACAGCATGGCCTTAGGCCACTACCAACCACTGATGCTGAAGAGGTTCCTAGTGTAGTTGTAGAACCACCCCAAACCAGGCTCAGTCAGCAGCAACTTCAATCAGTTAATCTTGCAGTCAATCATATTTCAGATCTGAAGGAGAAATACCAGGCCTGTTGTGCAGAAATTGCAAATGCTTTATTGATTTAAGTACATATCACTATGTTTGAGGAGTGACAAACATCAAGAACATTTGATCAAATGCATTGTTTTAAAGATACAATTACTACAAATAAAACTTGGAATTGACTTGAGTAGGTAACCTTACAAATTTAATTATAAAATGTTAAGGTGTTTAAAGACATGACAAATTAAATATACATTCTGGAGAGGGAAAGAACAATAAAAAATTCTACTTTTGAAAATGTTCATGTATAAATAAATAGTATCTCCCAACCCCCATTTCAAATGCATCTTTTTGACCCTTTGAGCTTCTTTAGAATTTGATTTTGTTTTTAAAAAAGTGGTTAATAAGACATCTATTCTTTGTAACAACAAAAAAAGCAAATATTGTATTTACATTTCAATATTTTCCAAGTTTGGCCATTACATTAACCGTATTATAATTTGCTTTAAAACACTTAACTTTTCAAAACATTCCAACTCTTTTTTTAAAGAACTGCTTATTACACTTATTAGCTGATTATGCAACACCAAAGGTAGGTGCCTGCAGCACCCCATCTGTCATGTACTTTGTGAAAGACTCATAGTCCGGGGGTTTACAGGAAGGCGGAGTACTATAAGGCAAGTATTTGCTTCTGGGAAGACTTTGTTAGCCTCATGGAGGAATTCAATTTGTGGACGATGGGGAAAGCCCAGTGGAGGTACCTTGGATGCTCCAGAAGCGAACTCGAGTATCATTTCAAGGGTAATGGGACTGCATTCTCCTTCTGAAAGACAAAATGTTGAAATTATGACCTTTGTTATAAGGTATCCAGTGTACTCTTAAAGACATGCAAGAAAATGAGTTAAATGTCTATCTTTGTTCCTTCTCAATCTTATAGTCAGGTCCATAAATATTGGGACATCAACACGATTCTAATCTTTTTGGCTCTATACACCACCACAATGGATTTGAAATGAAACAAACAAGATGTGCTTTATCTGCAGACTTTCAGCTTTAATTTGAGGGTATTTACATCCAAATCAGATGAACGGTGTAGGAATTACAACAGTGTGTATATGTGACTGCCACTTTTTAAGGGACCAAAAGTAAAGGGACAATCTGCTGCTCAGCTGTTCCATGTTGAGAAGTAAACCTAGCTCAGACTCAGGCAGAATCACAGGTTTGTTTGTCTTTTATCCCATTTTATTTGAACACCATGACCATGTTTTATCTTTGTTTATCTTTTATTTATTCCAGTTCCTGTTCTGGACATTTTTCTTGCTCTGAACACACACCTAAGCTCTAGCATATTTTTTTTACAGTTACTATAATTTTTATTTATTGAATAAAAATGCTCATTGATTTCCAAGTGTTATGAAGCTGTCAAATAAATGTAGGGAATGAATAAAGTAAATAAATAAAGTCTAAGGCTACGTTCACACTGCAGGCTGAAGTGACCCAATTCCCTGTACGGCCAAGTCGCATTTATCCGACCTACACGTCACTGATATTTGACAAATGTCACTAACGGTGGACCTGGCTATGCCAAACATAGACATTATATACGTATACATGTCTGTGATGCCAAAGAGGTTGACTATTGTGCGGTTTCTGTTCTGTCTCTCTTCGAGGTCGGTCGGTTTTTCTCAGCTCTCTAGAGCTCCTTATCTGCCATTTACCTTCCCCTTCTCTCCTGCTATTTGCTTCGTCTTGTGTCTTTTGTGCCATTTCTTCATAGCAACCGAAAGCTCTAAGGCAATTATGGATCTCGTCAGCTGGTCTCTCAACGCTATTGATCAAATTTTTTCAACTGGAAAGCAAAGGACCGGGGAGCGTGCCTGTCCCGACGGAACTTTTTTTGCGGGATACATCTTGGACCCGTGGCAGAAATGGTCCACGGTGTGCCTCTCAATTCTTTCTGTTGAGGGCGTCGAAGATGTCTACTTATTCGGATTTACGATACTTGGATTCCTCTTTTTTGGCCTTGGAGGATATTTAATGTATCAACACCTTCAAAAGCTGCTGGCGGTAACTATGGCCCTGATGAGACTGCCAGCAGCAGTCGACGCGATCACGAGGTCGTTGAATGAACAAAACGGACGGCTTGATAAGCTGACCGCGGTTGTGTTGTTATGGCGACATCACACAAATCCTTTGTCCCCCCCCCCTCCACCCATTCCCTGCTAAGACATCTGTGGAGGCGTCAAGCTGGAGCTGCGAAATGATAGACTTTCCATCAAGGACACTTGCCTGCCGGAGGGACAGCCTTCATGGACATACACATTTCCACACAACATGCAGACACACATACTGATGCTCACAAATACAGATGACTTTTACCCGACCAGCAGTCAAATGTTTACCTTTCAGCATATATGTGTCTCGTAATTAATTGTGCTTTTCGTGCAAATGAGGTTTTTTGTCGGATGCTTCACATTATGTGTGGAAACAAAAATTGTGCAGCACCTGTCTTTTTTATCTCCCTCCACTCCCCCAGTGTTAATCTTTCTTCAACAGATCTTCAAGGGCAGCGCCTGTGGACTCCGTGTAAAGCGGGGTCTGGGGCAGTTTGGAGGGACGCTCCTAACGGCTTGTGCTCATGTAGCAGCGGCCGACTGGCTGCGTTTCCTTGGCAACGCAAGGCCTCAGTCAATCGTTCCCCCAAAATGTTTGTTAAGTGTATGTGATGGACGGTTGTACTGGAACTGAATTTTTGATTGCAATGCAAATTGCAGTTGACAATAAAATTGATTGATTGATTGATTTATTGGTAACAAACACCTGTTGCAAGTCCATACAGCCCCATGGCAACACGTTTACTCGCTGCTATGGCCGCTGAAGATGTGTGTTTTTACGTGAGAGCGCTAAAGAGATCTGTTCAGACGCACATAAAGGTTGCCTTTGTCATTTAAAAATTATGATTGAAGTCTGTATCTGTAAAGCCACTCCGTCGGCAAAATTTGGCTCTCTTCCTTTTCGATCTTCTTAAAAAGATTGCGTTGGTAATGTGCTGCTCCGGTTGGAGAATAATGTAAAGAACGCAAGATACGCTGCAGCGTTACGATCCATCTTTACTACCGCAAACAATGAGCACGCTTGCTACGTATGACGTCATGGCATCCTCTACTGCGCATGCGGAACACTTAGGTGTATGAATGCAGTTCACATAGGAGATCACATACAAGTCACATATATTTGGAAATGTGAACGGACACGCAAAAAAATCCGATTTCACAAAAAAAAAATCAGAATTGAGCATCAAGGCCTGCAGTGTGAACACAGCCTAAGACTTCTTCCTTGAGCTTTTCCCTTTCAGGAGTTGCCTCTAGGGCGGGGCAATATATCAAGAGTGTAAAAATATTGAGATTTTTCTAAATAGATATTAGATGAGAGTATATTTTTTAAAATTTAGATGGTTCATGTTGCATTAGAATTATACTTTTATGAATTCCAGTAAGTTATTTTTCAGCTGTTTCTCATATTTATCTATGGTTGTTTGTTAAAAGAAAGGTGTCTGTGAGGCATTTAGGATAAAGCTTTGATTCAGAGATGGCTTCTTATGTTTACTTTATGGAAAGAAAAACATATTGAGATAAATATCACATATCGGCATTCAGCTTAAAAATATTGAGATATCATTTTTGGTCCATATTGCCTAGCTCTAGTTGCTACAACAAGTCATCTATTTCCATCTAGCTGTATCATCTCCTTCTCTCACACCAACTACCTTCATGTCCTCTTTACTCTATCCATAAATCTCCTCTTTGGTCTTCCTCTAGTCCTCCTGCCTGGCTATTTCAGCCTCAGCATCCTTCTACCGATGTTCTCACTATCCTTGCTCTGAATACGTCCAAACCATCTCAGTCTGGCCTCTGGCTTTTTCTCCAGACCATCTAACATGACCTCTCCCTCTGAGTAACTCATTCCTGATCCTCTGCCTCCTCTTCAATCTAAAAGAGTACCTCAACATCCTCTTCTCTGCTACCTCCAGCTCTGCCTCCTGTCTCCTCCTCAGTACCTCTGTCTCTAGTCAGTCAGACGTCTCTGGTCTCACCACCGTCTTCTACAGCTTTGCTATTATTCTCCCTGAGGATCTTATTCCACATTTAAATCTAGGGACATTTTCCGACCTAAAGCATCTTTTTAACAGACATCTAAATGTTTTTTTTTGTAAGATCCGGGGCTGTTCAAAAAACATCCGTGGCATCTACCAATTTCGGTAATGTTAAAATATAGGGTTTTTTTCCCACAAGTTTCCTGCTTGCCACCTCCATTTTGACTTCCTCCTTTCTGATCTCTCCTGCTGTTCGCTCAAGCAGCACACTGCATTTCCAGGATTTTTATGTGATGAGATGGAATTCACATAGTTAAAGGTATACTATGCAACCGGGGTTGATTTTCCAGCGAGGCTCCCCCCACAGGGCGAAAGTAAAAGTGCACTGACATAAAGATGCTCAGCTGTTCTGGTTTCTCCGTCAAGCTAGGCACGGGTGTTTTGAGCTTAGCAGACAGGCGAACGCAACGAAAAGTAGAAAAAACGGCAGCACACTCATATAGGCCATGGTAGGGGGGGGTGGGGGGAAGACGTCTGGGGGGGGCTTATGTTGTGTGGGCCTCACCTCGGACGGCTCCCTTCACCTCCTCTCCCACTTAGACATTGAGGGTTCTGGGCAGTCACACGGAGGGGGTGCGCTGGCAACAGCTACCTTCCGGAAGGGGGGTGGGCTGTGCCGTGCATCCCCTTCGGCGCTCCCAGTTTTTAAACGCACTTGAGAACAACATGCAACAACACAACATTTGAGCAGGCGTAGGGAGGGTCGGGGTCTTCTGCACACCCCCGTTCTCCGATGGCGGCAAGGAGTCTGGGGCCTGGAGGAGGTGCGGGCCACTGTGTCCGGGGTCTTGGCGGGGGGCTGCGGTGTGCAGTCAGCGGCTTGCCAGGTCTGGGGCTGATGCCTCTGCTCCCCCCAGGGGGCGGGGGGCAGGGATGGCAAGGGTAAGGTGGGGGGAGGGAGGGGGTTTATTAGGGGGAGGGGGGGGCTCTGGCCGGGTGGCTCGTGCGGGTCGTGTTGGCCCGCCCTCTTGGGGGGGCCCGGTCCGGGGGGCGTCTGGTCTGGGGCCGGGGCCGGGGGTCGGGCACAAGCAGTCGTATAGTCGATTTTGGTCAGTGTTGGATGTGAGTGTTATGTGGGAATGTGTGTACAGCGTCTTTTTTTTTTTTTTTTTTTCTCTGTGTGTGGTGAGTGGGGCACAAGGGAGGGATGGGGTGAATGAGTTTTTTTTTTTTTTTCAGGTATGGGTGTGGTCCGCTCCCTCTCCCAAGAACATCTCAAGTCTCCGCTAGGTGCGGAGCCCATCCCCCCACGTCCTGCCCTCCTCCACTTCGTTAGCGGGCGCCTTGGCCCTCTGGCGCGTTGGTTGGCTTCGGGTTTGGGGCGGGTTCCCGGGCGTGCGCCGGCCCACTCCCGGCGGCCTCTTCGCGGGGCCTGGCCCCCCGGGGGGCGGCCGGGGCCCTCGTCGCGGGGGCGGGGCGCCCCTGGGGCCTCTGGCCCTCAGGGCCCATGGCCGGGACCACTTCAGCGGGGCTAGCTGCCGGCGGAGCCCACGGGCTCGTCTCCGCGGCTCTTGAGGGCGTCGGCATTGCGGTGGCTGGGGGATTTCCTCGGGGTCGTCTCTGCTCCTTCCTTGGGGGGGGGGGGGGGTTGCAGATATCCTGTGTCGGCCCCTCCTGGGCGACCTGCTTTGGGGGCCCCTTTGGGAGTCCGGGGTTACGGGTCCCCTGACGCCTGCCTCTGTGCTCGGGGAAGGTGGGTCTTCGGTTTTCCACAATCACTATCAAGCTATTTCTGGATAATCTTCACCTAAACTAGTGCACTTTCACATCTCCCACAGGTGCTGGGTCCCAGGTATTAAGTGTTCACTTATATACAGTAATCTTATAATTTATTTATTTATTTATTTATTTATGTTTTTTCACTTTCTTTTTTCAAATATCACATTACACATGTCAGCTTACATAATGATATATATGATTTAGCAATGGCATCTAGGTGTTATTCGAGTGTATCTGTTGCTTTATGTCTGTTGGTTGTGCTGTTCTTTTTGTGTCTCTTTCCAGGTGATGGAGCAGACAAAGAAGGTTTTATCACTCTCTCCCTTTTATCTCCTCTTTCTTTCACCTCTACTCTTTTTTTCTTTTCTTTCACTTTTTGTTCTTCCTTTACTCTCCCACTGTCATGTCCATATAATTTGAAAATCTCCTTGCAGGAATCATAATAAAGCTATTTACAAGCATAAATCAAGTGGAGCACTATGGCGAAAGCTGTTTGCTCCACTTGTAAAAGCAAAATCTGTCGAGCTCTATCTGGCATTGAGACATCAATTCCTATTGCCATATTGCTAGACAGGACACTGGGAAGAAAAAAAAAAAAAAAAAAAAAAAAAGACGATATTCTCTAAGACAAGTGAGGCGATTTTCCAATGAACATAGATGAGTTTACTGCGGTCAAGCCACCCGCCACTGAAATTTTTTTATAGTTCAGGCCTCCTGGTGAATATGGAAATATATATTTTGGTCATAGTCACTGTTTAGCCTGAATAATTACTAAAAAAAATAGTAAACAGCCTTAAACAGGCTTGCTGTTGCAATGACTCAGATAACTGAAAATTTGCACAGGGATATTAAAACAATTGGTTTTTCCAAGTGACTACTTTTAAGATCTTGAGATCTTAATCATTTTTCATCAAAATCTTTTTTCATCAAAATCCACATACATGATGTGGAATTTCTAAATTAAAGCCCTCCAAAATCTCTACATTAAGTCAATTTCACCTAAGTTGCTGACAGCGTTGCTACTAAACGGTACATTTTCAGGGAATACTGTCACCTCAGCGTGACAGTAGAACACCTCCAGATGTTGCTCAACAAATTTCATCCACATCTGATGCGGAATTTCAAGGTGAAAGCCCTTTAAAATCCCTCTAATATATTCACTTTGACTTAAGTTACAGATAATGTTGCTACTAACCCTTATGTTTTAAGGGAAAAGTTTTGATTCAGCATGACAGTAGAACACCTCCAGAGGCTGCTCAACAAAGCTCATTAAGATTTGATGTGGAATTTCAAAATAAAATACTGTTCCAACATAACTTTATACACTATATTGCAAAAGTATTCATTCCACCATCCAAATTATTGGAATGAGGTGTTCCAATCGCTTCCATGGTCACAGGTGTATAAAAACTATGCATGCAGACTGTTTTCACAAACATTTGTAAAAGAATGAGTTGCTCTCAGGAGCTCAGTGAATTCCAGCATGAAGCTGTGATAGAATGCCAGCTGGCAAAAACCCAGTTGTCAACTTTCCTTGCTCCTAAATATTCTTGAGTCAACTGCTGTATCATAAGAAAATGGAAGTGTTTGGGAATGACAGCAACTCAGCCATGTAAACTGTCGAAGCAGGCTCAGTGGATGCTGAAGCACATAAAGCGTAGAGGTTGCCAACTTTCTGCAAAGTCAAACACTACACACCTCCAAACTTCATGTGGCCTTGAGATGAGCTCAAGAACAGTACAGAGAGCTTCATGGAATGGGTTTCCATGGTCGAGTAGCTGTATATAAGCCATACATCACCAAATGCAATGCAAAGCGTTGGAGACACGTTCTTTGGAGTGACAAATCATGCTTCTCCATCTGGAAATCTGATGGACAAGACTGGGTTTGGCGGTTGCCAGGAGAACGGTGCTTGTCTGACTTCATTGTGTCAAGTGTAAAGTTTGGCAGAGGGGGAATTATGGTGTGGGGCTGATTTTCAGGAGCTGGGCTTGGCCCCTTGGTTCCAGTGAAAGGAACTCTGAATGTTTCAACAGACCAAGACATCTTACACAATTGCACGTTCTCAACATTGTGGGAACAGTTTGGAGCTGGCCCCTGCCTCCTCTAACATGACAATGCACCAGATGATGCATTAATGTGGTGTACATTGCCATTTGTGGGATGGACATAAAAACAGGCTCTTCCCTGGTGACGGTGAGGGAACTGCTTACAGCCTTGTTTTCCAGGAAAGAAGGATGTCGAAGAAACAGTGAGGGTAAGTAGGCCTATGTCTTTACGATACAACAGTTAGATTCTGTTTCTTATTTTCAATATGAGAAGCCATATCATAAAGGATGAGCAAAGTTTTATGAATACCAGGCTTCTTGAACTGCAACATATGGGCATTATTCAGCTTTTTTGTATATTTGTCAAAGCCCTAGATTTGACATGTGCTAACCTCCCCTCCCTTTGAAAGGTGCGTTTAACATTGATAGCATTCTTCTTCAACAATAGCTGCATGCTACCCACTCAGAATATTAACAGTGACAACAAAGGAAAAAAAGTCATGTTCATTAATAAATGGAGGGTCAACACAGTTAGGCTGACAGAATTGTCACCCAAGAACTAATAATACTTTTACATAGATGTTTATGTTACCGTAATAATCTGTAATATACAAACACTTACTGTTATTTTTTCTTATGTTCTCTAAAAATATTAAATTCTTTTGGGGAAGTTACCTTTTGTGGCAACAATTATTACATTTGTTCCAATACTGTTCCCTTAGAGTTTTACAGTTCTGGCTGTTTGGGGTTAGTACAAAACATTTTTTTTTATCTTTATTGAAAATGTTACATTTTTTTAAGACTGACCAACGTTTTCTTACAGCAAACTGTTATTAGTCTGTTCTACAGAACAAAAAGAAAAACATAAAAGGTAACCTTTTCATGGTTACCTTTTTCTATTTCAGTTTTTTCTGGACCTTGTTTTATTTTGTGTGTGTAATTGGTATGTACATAGTGTGAAAATGAAAACCTCAGCAATTTGGATAAAGAGAAATGTAAAATCTTAAGTTGAGTTGCTTTTTTCAGTTGTCACTAAAAACGTAAGGGTTAGTAGCAACATTGACAGCAACTCAGGTAAAAGTGACTATATAGAGAGATATTGAAGGGCCTTTATTTTGAAATTCCATATCAGATGTGGATGAAATTTGTTGAGCATCATGTGGAGATGTTCTGCTGCCAGGCTGAAGTGACAGTATCCCCTGAAAACGTACCGTTTAGTAGCATCATTGACAGCAACTTAACATAGATATTTTGGAGGGCTTTAATTTAGAAATTCCACATCATGTAGATGAATTTTGATGAGTAACATCTCAAGATCTAAATCTGACATCTGTAAGTGAAAGTAGTCACTTGGAAAAACAATTTGTTTTTGTATCCCTGTGCAAATTCTCAGTTGACCAACATCGCAACAGCAAGCCTGTTTAAGCCTGTTTGCTATTTTTTTAGTAGTTATTCAGGCCAAAAAGTGACTGACCAAAATATACATTTCCATATTCACCAGCAGACCTTAATAAAAAATATTACATAAAGATGTGAGAAATTATTTCAATTAACTGAAGTCGATATTTGTAAAAAAAAAAAAAAAACAACAACAAAGAATAAAATAGGTTGATACAGGTCAAACACGTTGCTTTTATTTTGGAAAGTCGTCTCAGGCATTACTACCATAATGCATGTTGATCGCATGACCTACAAAACACAGGGCCGCATGACCACAGTAAACTCAGCCATGTTCATTGTAAAATCGTCTCACTTTTCTTGCGGAATATCCTCTTGCTCCCCCTCTCACATGGGAGATCTGCACTGATATTTTTATTGATGACGAGCCTTGTTTTGATGTGTCTAAAATACAATCTGCGTAAGGTTTGAAAGACATTTTATTCTGAAAAATTTGGTGCTTTTGCCAAACATACGTGACCACTTCCGGTCTCGGAATATGAACAAACGAGACTTTTTTTCGTTTATGTTTAAAAGCATTTTTGTTTTTTGTAAACCGAAATGGAAATTTTAATTCAAATAATTTTTCAAATTTTATTTTTCCCTTTTTGACAATAAAAAAGAGAAACGCTTTGTATTTCAATTTTCATTTTTGTATTTTAAAACAAAAATCAAATTGCCATTTGTTTTTGCTTTTTAAATTCGTGTTTCTGAAACAAAAATCCAATGACCAAAAGATACACGGGCCGATTATGCACGGATTTTCTGAGAAGCAATAGTTTCATTTTCGTTTACGACCCCTTCAGCTATATTTTACCCCGATTTAAGTGACGTCACCAGTGAGATAATTTTTTTCATTGGCTTGTTTACATGTTCACACCTTTTTTAGATTCTAGACGAGGAAGCAAGGTTTTCTGAAGCTGAAGATCGGTCTGTGAGGGTTACTCTCGTATGAAACTTGAGGGTGTTCTGATGGACCAAAATGTTAATATTTATCTGTTTGCTTCTCTTGGAAATACACAGTACAGCTGCTGGTAAGTTAGCGGAATATTTTTTCCTTAACTTGATCTATTCCCTTGCTACAAATTATATAAACCAGGAGGAAAAAAATATATACACTTCCCGTTATGTACTGCGGTCATGCGAGCCGCAACTTCGAAAACGGCACTCAAGCCAGCCCTCACTTGCTTTTGTAGATCACGCAACACTAAGCATTACGGTTGTAACCGCTGAGAATACGTTTCAAAATAAAAGCAATATGTTTGGGACGTATCGACCTAGTTTCTTTTTTTCTTTTTACACATATTGACTTCAGTTAGTTGAAATATTTTTACTACTTTATGTAATATTGTTTTATGAATCAGGCCTGCTGGTGATTATGGAAATATGTATTGTTTTCACCCTCTTTAAAACAACTTTTTTTCTCAGGTATAGATGACAGATGATGATCTCCAGATGTTACTCATCAAAGTCCGTCTACATGATGTGGAATTTCAAAATAAATGCCCTTCAAAATATCTATATTAAGTCAATTTGATCTAGGTTGCTGTACATTTTTCTTCAGAACTGGACGTTTTCAGGGAATAGTATCAAGTCAGCATGACAGTAGAACACCTCCAGAGTTGCTCAACAAATTTCATCCAGACCGGATGTGGAATTCCAAAATAAAAGCCCTTCAAAATCTCTACAGTTAGTCACTTTGACCTAAGTTACTGTCAATATTGCAACGAATCGGTACGTTTTCCGGGGATACTGTCACTTCAGCATGACAATAGAACATCTCCAGATGTTGCTCAACAAATTTCATCCAATTCTGATGTGGAGTTTAAGAATAAAAGCCACTGAAAATCTCTACAGTTAATCCATCCATCCATCCATCCATTTTCTGACCCGCTTAATCCCTCATGGGGTCGCGGGGGTTGCGGGTGCCTATCTCCAGCGTTCACTGGGCAAGAGGTGGGGTACAATCTGGACAGGTTCTACAGTTAATCACTCTGAACTAATTTGCTGTCAATGTTGCTACTAAACTGTCAGTTTTCAGTGAAATTCTAAAAATAAAGGCAACTCAACATAAGATTTTCAATTCTCTTTATCAAAATTGCTGAGATTTACACTTTCACACTATGTACACACACACACACACACACACACACACACACACACACACACACACACACACACACACACACACACAATAAAACAAGTTCCAGAAAAAACTCAAATAGAAAAAGGTAACCATAAAATGTTCAAATTATTAAGAGTATTTACATTGTTTGCTGAGACAGAACTTTGTTTTTAACAACCCAATGGAGAGTTATTCCCTCCGAGCTTTCAGGACATCATCCAAACCTGAGCACTGCTGATGGAACCACCTGCCACACGTTACACTGTGTCTGCAAAACAATTTACACACTATACACATTGGGGGGACAAGGAGTTGGCTTTTGGTGTGTTCATACAATATTTTTATTGTCAAATTTGGTTAACAAACAATACAGATCAAGCTATGTTTCAAAAAACACTTTTTTTATCAAATCAATAACTGATTAAAATTTGGAGAAAAAAAACTCAAATAAGATTGCCACCACAGACAGCTCAACAGGGAAGCATAACGAAATTAACTCAAAGAATTTCAAATGTATTGTTTTTTTAGATTTATGTAAAAGTAAATTCATCCAAACACTGACTTATACGGCCAATCAATATGCTACCTTTGTAAATCAGGTAAGTTAATTTTAAAAGCCACAGCTGTTTCTTTTGCAAAGTTATCTCAGGATTATGCTAGTGAAGATTCTCATTCATCCAGGTCATGGTCTTTCCAAAAAAGTAAAAAAAAAAAACTGAACTTTTTCCTAAGTTTGAAGACTTTGGAAAAAGGGTTTAAAAAAGAAAGGATTGATTCCGTCCAATTATCACCACAATCCTCCCCTCCATGCAGGTGATCAAAATATCGCTCCTGTAAGCCAGGCCAATAACGACACTAACGACTCGCCATTGCAGAGGCGTGGACCTGTTTCGGTTCAATTTGCATGTTATCTAAGCCATTACAAGGCCTTTGTTGGGCAGTAGTATATAGCTTGATATGCCACACTACTCCAGACATCTTGAATTGAGAAAGCTTTCTGGATAGGATGCAAAACTTGTTGAACACAAAGTGTAACCAACAAACAAGTCTGGTATTAAACAGTTTGACTGCTACTTAAAGGTATACTATGCAACCGGGGTTGATTTTCCAGCGAGGCGCCCCCCAGAGGGCGAAAGTAAAAGTGCACTGTCGTAAAGATGCTCAGCTGTTCTGGTTTCTCCGTCAAGCCAGGCGCGGTTGTTTTGAGCTTAGCAGACAGGCGAACGCAATGAAAGTCGAAAAAACGGCAGTACAAACAATGACTAACACAGTGAAAGTATGAACATCAGGGTTTCCCGCAGCGCTCTCTTGGTGAGGCGGCTGCCTCGCCAAACTCACGCTACCGCCTCGCCAACATAATAAATAAATAATAATAATAAAAAAGCACTTGCATGTTTATTTGACGTTAACACGCAGTTCTTTGTTGTTGCTTTCGCGCGTGCATATAGTGAATAGCAGGGCAAAAACACATGGAGTAAAGCAAGACCGACTCTTGCACGAGATTATTTGTGAACATGACTTTTTTACTTTGTTGTGACAGTTAATATTCTGATTAGGTAGCATGCAGCTATTGTTAAAGAAGAATGCTTTAAAGATCAATGTAAAACGCGCCTTAACATTTAGATTTGTTAAATACTTTCTTTTGAAAACATAGCAGATTTGTTACTTTTAAAAATGTGAAATTGGTTAAAAACATAAAACAACCGTAAAATTTATCAAAACCATGTTTCCTGGCCATCTTTCTTTCCCGGAAAACAATACATTTTCACTTTCCAATACATTGAGAAACCTAATATACACCATATTGCCAAAAGTATTCACTAACCTGCCTTCAACTCTTCTGGGATGGCTGTCTACAAGGTTTAGGAGTGTTTATGGGAATATTTGACCATTCTTCCAAAAGCACATTTGTGAGGTCAGACACTGATGTTGGATAAGAAGGCCTGGCTCTCAGTCTCCACTCTTATTCATCCCAAAGGCGTTCTATCGGGTTGATATCAGGGCTCTGTACAGGCCAGTGAAGTTCATCCCCACCAAACTCTGCCATCCATGTCTTTATGGACCTCACTTTGTGCTCTGGTGCTCAGTCATGTTGGAGGAGGAAAGGGCCAGCTCCAAACTGTTCCCACATGGTTGGGAGCATGGAATTGTCCAAGATGTCTTGTTATGCTGAAGCATTCAGAGTTTCTCTCACTGGAACTAAGGGGCAATGCCCAGCTCCTGAAAAACAGCCCCACACTATAATTCCCTCTCCGCCAAACTTTACATTTGGCACAATGAAAACAGACAAGTACTCTTCTCCTGGCAACTGCCAAACCCAGACTCATCCATCAGATTTTCAGTTGGAGAAGCGTGATTTGTCACTCAGAAAACACGTCTCCACTGCTTTGTAATCCATTGGCAACATGTTTTACACCAATGCATCCAACGCTTTACACTTGGTGATGTAGGGCTTTGATGCAGCTGCTCGACCATGGAAACCCATTCCATGAAGCTCTCTGTGTTGTTCTTGAGATAATCTGAAGACCACATGAAGTTTAGAGGCGTGTAGTGATTGACTCTGCAGAAAGTTGGCAACCTCTTCGCACTATGCGCTTCAGCATCCATTGACCCTGATCCGAAAGTTTACGAGGCCTAAAACCTCGTGGCTGAGTTGCCAAACACTTCTATTTCCTTATGATACAGCTGACAGTTTACTGTGGAATATTTAGGGTAGCGCTGTTGCCTTGCAGCAAGAAGGACCTGGGTTCGAGTCTGACCCTGGGTCTTTCTGCATGGAGTTTGCATGTTCTCCCTGTGCATGCGTGGGTTCTCTCCGGGTACTCCGGCTTCCTCCCACAGTCTAAAAACATGACTGTTAGGTTAATTGGCCTCTCCAGATTATCCTTAGGTGTGAATGATTGTTTGTCCTGTTTGTCTCTGTGTTGCCCTGCAATAGACTGGCAAACTGTCCAGGGTGTACCCTGCCTCTCGCCCATTGACAGCTGGAGATAGGCACCAGCACCCCTCGCGATCCTACAAGGGACAAGTGTGACGTAAAACGGATGGTTTGTTGCCCAGGTGGCATCCTATGACAGCTCCACACTGGTATTCACTGAGCTCCTGAGGGAGACCCATTGTTTCACAAATGTTTGTGAACAAAGTCTGGATGCATAGGTGCTAGTTTCTATACACCCGTGACCATGGAAGTGATTGGAACACCTGATCTAATAATTTGGATGGACGAGCAAATACTTTTGGCAGTATAGTGTATGACTCATACACTTAATGTTCAAACTGTCTTTTATTTTGAAATTCCGCATCAGAATTGAATGAAATTTGTTGAGCAACATCTGGAGGTGTTCTACTGTCAGGCAAAAATGAGAGTATCCACTGAAAATATAAGGTTTTGTAACAACATTGACAGCAACTTAGGCCAAAGTAACTATATAGAGAGATTTTGAAGGGCCTTCAATTCTACATTAGAATTGGATGAAATTTGTTAAAGAACATTTAGAGATGTTCTACTGTCAGGCTGAAGTGACAGTATCCATGGAAAACATACGGTTTAGTTGCAACATTGAAAGCAACTTAGGTCAAAGTGACTATATATAGAGTTTGAAGGGCCTTTATTTTGAAATTCCGTCAAAAGGGGATGAAATTTGTTGAGCATCTGGAGGTGCTCTACTGCGTCGGGAGAGTGTTTGAAATCAATAAAACTTTTAACCTCCAGCTTTGTGAAGTCTAAATATTTTTATACATCACATTCTAATAAAATGAAATAGATTTTTTAAACTCCTAATACATTGTTCTATTTTTAAAAGCGACATATCTCCTATTCTTAATATGGTTAATATCTCTATATGGTTCTTGGTTGAATTAAAAACTTATTAAATATGATAATTTTGGCTGTACCTTTATTCAGTGTTCATTTGATCTCACGTGAAATCCGCTTTATATGATCCATTCATGCGGGTCAAAAAATAGAAAAAGAAAAAAGACGAACAAGCAGACAGCTGTGATGGACTCAGGAAGGTGGTTTGTGGTTTCAGCCAACAGACATGCGACAATCTAATAACATAAAGCTAATATTTTCGTGACACGTGTAAATGACCACAGAGCCGTTTTCTGAGTGATCAATCGAGTTTTAACCGACATTACAATCCTTTATGATAGCACTAACAGTTTTTTCACACTAACTGAACGATAATGTAACGACACCATTGCTATATTTCATTAAGAAAAGTAAAACATCTTCATTTCCACGCCTAATTGGTTGGAAATGAGGTGGAGTTGACTGGATTCATTCTTCCAGCTGAATGCGCTCTCGGCGCAGGGAATACAAATTATGGCGGGGATAAGTCGTTTGGCACAAAGACACCTGTCGCCTGTGCTATCCTAGCGCAGCAGGTCTTGGTGATATCACAGTAAAATGGGCAAAGGTTTTCGCTACGATGGACTGCCGACCTGTCCAGGGTGAACCCCGCCTCTCGCCCATCGACAGCTGGAGATAAGCACCGGCACCTCTCATGAACCCAGCAGAGATAAGCATGTTAGAAAATGAGTGATGGATGGTCTGGGCTATTTCTTTTTTCTTGCCATCAAGATCTCTCTCAACTGGCGCCAGAAAATGCTATTTTTGGGCTTTCTTCGTCTGGAAACAAATGTTTACAACCCTTTACGGGCGCAGCCATGATGAACTGATGAACTCGCACAGCTGACAATACAGCGATCTGATTGGCTGAGCAGCAAAAATTGAATCACGTGACCTCTTGGACCGGAGTGTAACTGTTTAGATTTTTTTATCAGCAATAACTTATTAATGTGCAAGTGAAAACGTGGGAACATTGGTGTTTTGAGATTACTGCTATGTGTAGCAACTTATCCCGGTGGAAGAAAGTTGCCCCCTGACAGTTCATACGAAAGTTCTTAAGGAGACGTCCTACAGATTCTGGCCCACGGACTAATTATCCAAGTCTTAGCAATTGGACAGGTGTGTAAAGGAGAGTGGAGGGGTTGAGCAAAGCTGCAGCAGCCTCCAACCAGACCCACAGGATGAGGATGTATAGGGGCAGGTTCTGTTCCTGGTAGTAGCTCGCCATCAAGTGACCCACAGCTGGGCTCACCTGGCCTGTATTAAATAACCAGGACCCATGGGTTAACCACTACTCATTTCATTTGTCTACTAGCTAGTGTTATATTCTATGCTCTGTGTACACATTAGGAGTATCTACAATATATTTCATTCAATACAATTGATATTCATGCCATTCAATATATAAACAAACTTCTTAAATAGTTAACAAAACCATAGCATTGAGAACAAAGTGCTAGGTTTGGATTATCATCCATTAATTCCAGTAAAAACTCAATAGGAACAAATGGAGCACAAATGCAACTAGCATTGCTAATGCTACCGGCCACCAACTCTAACCAACTGTATGATTGGTTAGAGTAAAAGTGTGTGTCTTGTGGTGTGTTCAGGTACTGAGAAAAAATTGGGACCAAGGAATTTTAACCTGGTTTAACCTAGGTTACACAACAATGCCTTCTAAATGGAGTCACAGAAGAGGAAGATTATTTCAGTGGAACTGGATTTTCCGATACTCCACTCACATTTCTCAGTTTCCCACCACAGATTAAGTTCGTATAACACACCTCTATGGGTAAATTTAGGACAGTGAGAGTAAGAGTGCTGTTAATGTCAATGTTGATGGAAAGTTCTGAATTATCTTTTCTGTATAAATTCTGTGGAGCCGTGATAACTTGGCAATGCAGTTAAGGAGGTAGACTTTGACCAAAGAACAGATCTGTTATTCACTCTTATACAATTTTAAGACATTAATTTGGATGTTCAAAATCTCACAAAATAAATAAATAAAGCAGAATACCACGAATCCTCCCTAAGTGTCTTTTCCAGTAAGGAAATTGATTATCTTTTAAATGATGCACACATCTGTCAGCTTTTTATTTCTAGACATCTAAAAATTAATTACTGCAGTATTAAGTTATCACTATAGTTGTAGGAGCCTTTGCAATTTTATTGGTATGCATTATGGTTAATGTTTTGTGTTTTGTTTTTCTTGCTAAATTTACTTTTCTTGAAATTATTAGATATTATTGGTAATTCATATTAATATGGGGAATTTGTAATTTAGCTATTGTGGACATTTTGTTATTATTATCATTATTTCTTTGGTTTAAGGATGCATACGTGTCACTTTTTTAAGACGATGCATCATGGGAGTTTGGTGGTTGTGTATCTCACAGAGTGGAGCCAAATGGTTTTTTGACCTCTGACGCCCATATATTTTGTATGTATGTTTGGCACCCTTTTTTTCTTCCATCTACTCACTAAAACGTTTTTAATGCAATAACATCTCCATGGATTTCTTGGACGAATCATCTGGATAACTTGTGTTGGAAATGTTGAGGGCACAGCGAATCAATTGTATTCACTTATTTTTGAACCCTACAATAGTTGACAAAAGACATCCATGGTTTTTCTGTGTTGTGTACCATTTTTCAAAATCTCAAAATGGACTTACTATCATGCAGTATCCGTAGCATCACTACAGTGAGAATTGCATTTACACCTAAAGGATGGGGGCCGGGTGTGTCATTCTTTTGCTGAGATTTAGGTCCCTTTTGCTTTGACTACAAATCAGGTATGGCATTTACACAAGTAGCTCAGAGTTCATGTGTAACTATATATATATATATATATATATATATATATATATATATATATATATATATATATATATATATATATATATATATATATATATATAATTTGATATTACATATGTAGAGGGTGCATTTTTTAAATATCATCCTTGTTTTAAAAGTAACATTTAAAATAATTCATTAAAAAACAACCACAGGAGTATAGAATTAAATTTGCATAAATACTAAGAGTAGAATAACTCAGATATCACAATACATTCAAAGGCATGGCTGCATTTCTGATTGCACATGATCTCCACAGTCTTATTGCTTTTCACCTTAACAATTAAATTTTTCATTTTAACTTTATCGGTTCTTAAAAGAATGTAGTTTTTCCAAAAGGCAGTTCTGTTCCCAGAGTTAAATTTCTGGCTTCCTTGTAGGTTTTTTCAATGCAATATTTGACAATAAATTATGAAATAGGTAAATGTTTTTTATAAAAATATAGGTAGAAAAGTTAGAAAAGTAAGACAGCTAGTTCAAAAGATTGCACTTTATCAAAGACCTGTTCAATACAGGTACTTATCACATAGTTTATTAATTTGGTGCTGTTTGTTGAGAACTATTTTTTTTTTAAATACTAGCTGTCAGATTGTCTTTTAACTTTGTAGAAACTATTGCGATCAACTTGAAGTTAATATCCAAACAATGTGGCCGGCTAAGACAAATAGTATAGGCTAGGACCCATGGTCACATGGTGATGTCCTTTTATTTCTCAATCTCATGAGCTTAACACAAAACTATTACTTAGATTATGAGCCGCGCATGGATACATCACACAGTGCATAGATGACGGTCAACAGAAAGTTTCTCCCCAAACTCACCCAGTCGCCATAATCCAGGTCCCTGTTGAACTCAGGTGATACATCCATACATCCATAAAGAGGAGCTCAAGAGCTAGAGACGGCAGTTTTGCCACAAGTGTAGCAGCTCCCAAGAAGAAAGTGGAGCCTGGAAACAAAAAAGGGAGCTCACGTGAGAAAGTGTGCCCATTTTATAGAGCTGGACTTGGTTTAGATTTTTGCCTTCTCTTGAATAAAAGGACTCAAGACGAGAAGATATCTTCTCGTCTAGAAAACTAGATGTGCTTTAGGTGTCTGTACATTGGGCACATGAGTAACGATTGCAGAAAACGTTTATTGTCTAGACTATGCAATCTTAAGCACCCCACATTGTTGCATGTCCACTCCAAAGCAAAACAAAGAAGCGCAACTCAGGCTAATGATTGCTTGGAAGTGGCCAGATAAAGTGCCGTGGTGTCTGTGCAGTCCAGTGGCTTGACAGGGGGCCGGTAGACTAGACTGTACGCTCTCTATCCTGCCTGTACAGGGGAAGTTCAAAAGGGGACTTGAGACTGTGGTCACATACGCATTCTTGAATCCGGGGAGTACTGCCTCATTTTGTACAGAACGACTTATGAAACGGCTGAATCTGACAGGAAGGAAGCTGGGAATACTCCTCAGGACTATAGGACAAGAAAAGGTGGTGGGCAGCTACATGTTGTCTGATTTAGAAGTGGCTGGGCTGGATTCAGATTACTTTTTAACTTGCCTGAGATTTTTACACAGAGAAACATGCCTGTACATCAAGAGAACATGCCACACTCAAAAGATCTCAGAAGATGGCCGCACCTCAGTGATAGAAAAATCCCAGAGATTGATACAGATGTGGACCTTCTGATTGGCACCAATGTATCTCAAGCTCTGGAGCCATGGGAGGTGGTTCGTTCAGTAGATGGAGACCCTTATGCAATCAGGACCATCCTGGGTTGGACTGTGAATGGCTGCTAGAGGAGACTGCGAGATCAGTAACCAGTATTTGCTATCTGACATTAGAGTGAATTGGATCTCTGTGGCCAGGCTTGATGAGCTTTGGGAGAACCAGCTGAAGGTTGATTTCCCTGAGACCCTGCTGGAAGAACAACCTGGGCTATCAAGGGAGGATCAGCGCTTCATGGAGTCTGTTTTAGAGTCAGCCAAGCTCATTGATGGTCACTACAGTATTGGTCTGCCAGTAAAGCAAAGACATCTTAAAATGCCAAACAATAAGACAGTTGCAATACAGCGTGCATTGAGCCTCAAAAGATGTTTGAATAAAGATCCATCTTTTTGCTCTGACTACACCACATTCATGTGCGATATACTGGCTAATGGCTATCCAGAAAGAGTTCCAACTGAGCAGCTGGCCCATTGTGATGGAACGGTGTGGTGTATACCGTACCATGGGTTGCATCACCCAAAAAAGAAGAAGCTGTGGGCTGTTTATGACTGTGGTGCCACATTTGAGGGGACGTCTTTTAACTCACAACTTCTGCAAGGACCAGACTCGATCTGGACAGTGATGCCTTGCCTTTGGAGCGTGCCCTTGGTGTGCAGTGGTGTGTCCAGTCTGACTCCTTCAAATATTGTCTGTGGTCAGATCGTTCTACGACCCACTTGGTTTCTTGGCACCTGTTGTTTTGTCTGCCAAGAAATTCCCCCAAGGCCTCCTGGGAGGTGTCAGGGATGGCCATGCTCTGTTGCTAGAGAATGGATGTCTCAGTCAATAGGTACTTAAACCCTGTTGACTTTGGTGACCTTGTTTCTGCTCAGCTCCACCGCTTTGCAGATGCAAGCAAGGAGGGATTTGGAACTGTGACTTACCTACAACTCCAAGACAACAAAGGGCACTCTCAGTTCATTTGCGATGGGGAAGGCATGTGTTGCTCCTTTAAAACCTGTCACCATTCTTCATATGGTGTTTACTGCTGCAGTTGTGGCTAGCAGGATGGACAAGCTGTGGAGAAAGCAATTGCAAATGGACCACCAGGAGTTCGTTTTTTGGACGGACAGCACTTCTGTTTTGAAATACATCAAAAATGAAACATCAAGATTCAAGATGTGTCTGAAATACTCGAGCTGTTTAACATCTCTCAGTGTAGGTACGTCAACACATCTAACAACCCTGCAGATCTGGCCTCCGGGGGTGTTAGGTTCAGTCCTTTCTAAGGACTGGTGTGTGGCTCTGCGGTCCAGAATTTCTTTGTGAGCCTGAGAGCAGGTGAACCGAAAACCCTGAGATCTTGCAGAACCCTCTTTTTGGAGACCCAGAGGTTTAGGCTGAGTTCGTAAATACTGTTCAAGTTGAGCAGGTCAGTCCAATGGAGAAGCTCATTGGTTACTTTTCCTCCTGGCTTCGTCTCAAAAGGGCTGTTGGTTGGTTTCTCAAATTAAGACCTTGCTGCTGTCTCTGGTACAACATTCAAAACTGCTGAGAGAAACTCTTATTCAATCTGACCTGAATGCTGAGCAGCTGGAGAAGAAGTACAGGTTCAGATGAAAAATGTCAAAGCTCAATTGCCAAAGTGTTTTCTGTCCATGGAAGACATGGTTGTGGCCGAGCCAGCTGTTATCTGTTTTTGTCAAAGAAAAAGGTTTTCAGAAGAACTTGCCAACTTGGACAAAGGAGAGAGTTTGAGAAGAACGAGTCACATTTTCAAGCTTAGCCCGATTCTGGATGGTGGTCTTATTAGGGTTGGAGGGCAGCGTAGTAGAGCTTCTATGCCAGTTGAAGCTAAGCATCCAGTTATACTGGAAAAAGATCTGTACATCTCTTATCTGATTCTCCATCATGTACATGAAGTGACAGGACATGGTGGATGAAACTGCATTCTGTCTCATCTGTGTCCGAAGTATTGGATCCCTTGTGCCTGTGTTGCCATAAGAAGAATTCTGGCCAAGTGTGTTATTATCCATATATAATGGATATTATACTCTCTTTATCTTGCAAAATCTTTGTCTTTTTTAAAGACATGCTGAACTGTTCAATTGAACATGAAACAATAGATGACAAGTCTACATTGATTCTTTAACTACTGTTAAAACAATAACAATGACACTGTTTGACACAGTATTTTGTGTATAAAAACAGTGCTAAAACATCCTAAAACAACAGTGCTAAAACAACATAAAACAGTTGTATGTGTATGACTAAATGTTGGACAAAAATAGAAAACCTCTAAAAACAGTCAAATTATGAAGTTTTACTGCAGGTAGCAGCAAACCTGACTTCTTAAATGCAGAAGTCGGGTTTGATCCTGAATCTTGTTGCATCAACTGTTTGATTTGGAATTTTTGACTTTAGGGGCGCGTCCCTGTTGAATGCAGCATAGACGTTATGGGCTACTTTTTCTGGTGCATTCTGGTAGTCGTAGTTTTACATAAAATTTACCAAAAAAGTATATTTATGCTGTTCATGATACATCTGAAAAAATGCTAACTTTGACGTATGTGTGACATGTGTTCATAGAGATGTTCAGTTAGATAGCTACATGTTTTAACAACTGTTTCAGCATAATACTGATGGATTTTAGGCTATATAGGCTCACCTTACCAAAATCCAACCTTTTATGAGGTTGGATTTGTTCATTAAAAGGTCTGATGGTGCAGCTACATCATACTATTGGTCTTTTATTTTTACAGATCACAAACACAAATTCTTAGCACCATTGCAAAGATTTTTAATCTTGATCCTACAACATGCTGGAAATATTAGACACTTTGATATAACACAGCTAAAATATATATTTTAAACATGTTTTGACCAAGTTTGGCTTACCATACTGAAATATTAACTTGAAGGTTAATTAAATTAAAAAAATCGCAATGTTCCACAATCGATGTACACCAGGTTATTACATTGCAAATATATTTAAACCAAATATCCATTGCATCTCATAGTTTAAAAGAAAATGTATTAAACCAAACTTTTTGACATTATTGGTAAATGAACTATTAGAGTTTATCTTTTCCTGAGGGAAAAAGGTGTTGCTCACCTGCCTAATTCATTGTTTTCATATAAAGAAAGCAAGCTTCAGTTTTTCAAATAATTTTGCTCAAAATTATTAAATATGAAAAAGAGTATTGCATAAAGTTTGCCTTCCTATATTTTATTTTCTTAATAAGTTGATAGAGCTCTAAGTAACCTCAAAGTGAACCTTTGTTAAAGGAAATAAATGTTTCAAGAGTGCAGGTCAGCATTTATATTATTGCTTCATATAAAAATAATAACAGGATGTGTACAACAACCCTCTTAGGAATGGAGGACATTACAGATTTAAAAAATGTGGAAAAGAAACAACAAATAAATGTTCTGAATTTGTTGAGCTGTGAAAATAAAACATACGGTTAAACATGTCACACTTCTGCATATTCTTTTAATGCCAATTTCAGCTATTAATCTATGGCTCATTTAGATACGTGGGAAAAACGAAGGAATGGAGTTTTTTTGTTTTTTGTTTTTTTGCATAATATCAAACTTACAATCTTGTCTTTTTTCCAGTGACCCACTCCCTGAAGTATTTCTACACTGGATCGTCTCAAGTCCAAAACTTCCCAGAGTTTGTGGCTGTTGGCGTGGTTGATGATGTTCAGATGGTTTCCTTTGACAGCAAGACCCGGAAAGCAGAGCCCAGACAGGACTGGATGAAGGAGAACTTTGATCAGCAGTACTGGGAGGGAGAGCTCAATACATATTTAGGTTACCAGAATACCTTCAAACTAAATATTATTATTGCAAAGCAGCGCTTCAACCAAACTGGAGGTTTGTTTGTCTCTTACTACTTATTGATCGTTTTTGTTGTTGCTTAATGCAAGCACAACAGAGGAGCACAGACATAAAAAGTGTCCTTTTGCATCAACTACCTCTGCTGGAGAGACAAATTAGCATAATTCTGTTATCACAGTTTGGGGGGGTTGTACATCCTGTTGTAGAGTCTCATACAAAAGAAGTTCCATAAGCGATGACATTTCTGTGAATCTTCAGTTGTGATGTTAAAGGTAGAATCAGGCCTTATCTGGGTCTGCTGGTCCAGAATCCTGGTCAGCCTGGTTCTGGTTCTGGTTCTGGTCCTGCGGGTCTCATGAAGCTCCGTCATCTTCAGCAGCTGATGTTGGTGGAACCAGAGAGTCTCTGTGAAGAGAGGAGACGGAGTTAGGATCTGACTCTGACAGCTGCTCTGAAGTCTCCACATGTTGCAGCAGAGACACATCTCTGTCCTCTGATTGGCTGCCTGGGGAACATGTGACCTTCAGTCTGATGGAGTCTCTGTGCTGAGATGTTCCTGCAGTCCTCTGCAGACGTTCTCAGCTGCTCACATCTTCCTCAACATGTTTAGCTGTGAAGCAGCGATGAGCCTGCAGAGGTCAAAGGTCACGGTCAGAGAGGCGCTGATGGAGCAGATCTCCCAGAATGCAGTTCACTGACGGACAGAAAGGAGACAAGGCCGTTTGGATGCTTCATGGTTACAGGAAAGAGTCGACCTGGTTCTGCTGGAGGAGAACCAGCAGAACCAGACGATGACCCGGTTCTGCTCTTATGGACTGAAGAACAGAACCAAAGGAAAAACCTCCCACACCTGAAGACGCTCTGAGATCAGAACCACTGTAGAGTTCTGCCACAGCGGTTCTGTTCATCTCACATCAACCAACAGATTTTAGGAACACTTTCCCACCAGAACCTTAACTAAACCGCCCCGCCCACAGGAACCTGCTCCATCAGAACCAGATTCTGGGTCGAGCCGTTCTGAGCGGGATGGAGATGCTGCGTGATCAGCTGTGTGTTCTCAGTGGAAATGAGTTTAAACCAACTTAGACAGAACGTCACTAAAATGGTCCCATTTGGACCCAAATAAACCACCAGCAGAACTTTACTGAGCTGAACCCAGTTTGTTTGGTGAATAAATAAAAAGTCAAACTACAGATTAGATTAAATCAGGTTAAAATGACTGATGGCTGTCGCTGCTGTCAGGATGATCAATGATCTGATTGATGGAAATTAGCTGAAATAATTTGGTGATCAGAAAAATCTGTTTATGGCTAAAATGACATTAAATCTAAATATAATTTCTCCTCTAATCAATAAAACATGTTCTGAACTGTTTAAATATTGAGGTGAGAGAATAAAACAATGAGCAGATAAATCCATTAATGATCCAAACGAAGAATAAAAGCTAAAATGGAGTAAAAAGCTGATATTTAGATGATTTCCTCTCTGTGTCTCCATCACTGCCAGTCAGCAGAAAACCTTCATGTCAAACCTGGAGACATCAGACCCGCTTCAGGAAAAGGTTCTGGTTCTCCAGCTTCCTGACATTTACCTGCTGGTTCTGGTTCTGCTGCAGCCGCTCCCACCTGAAAACACTGCAGAGCCTCACGTGTTTTCATGCTGATCTGGAACCAAACGGGTCAGAATATGTTCTGGTTCTGTTTTAGTTCAGAGGCGTTTGGACCGTAGCTGAGAGCCAACATGTGTCAGACGGTCTGACCCGGTTAAAGCTCGGTTCTGTCCATCATCTCCACTGTTGAGCTGCTCTCAGTCTAGCAGGGATTTTATTGTGGGTCAGAAACGTTCAGTGAAGCAGAACCAGAACCGCTCTGATCCAGAACATCCAGCTTTTCTCCTCCGTCTGTTCAGAGACGGACAGAAACCAGACGGGGACGGATTATTTGTCTCCTCGGTGCTGATGGAGAAGAGTTGGACCTCTGCTGCTGTAGCAGAACCAGAACCATGAGAGGAACGTTAAACCCAGGCGTGGTTCTCCTCTCAGTAGCTGTAGAACCCAGGAGAACCAGCAGAACCATGGTCCAGGAGGCAGAGGTCCAGCTGCATCCAGAGTGTTAACAGTGAAGCTCAGCAGTGAAACAGAACCTTTATTCAGGGGGAACCAGAACTTTGAGCAGCTGGAAGCAGTTTTCCCTTCAGGTTCTGCAGGTCGGATGAAACTCTTGTAGAAAACCCATAAAACGGTTCAGACGGGGTTGAGTGTCTCTGCTGCAGCTGCTGTGATGAAGCTGCATCTCCAGGAACCGTGTCCTTCATGTTCTCCAGAACCTGGTTTCACCAACGTCTCAGCAGCTCAGAGCAGAAACCCAGTTTGTCTGCTCAGCAGGAAGCTTCATGAGCCTCAAGCAGGTTCTGCTGCTGCAGTCGTCTGGCAGCAGCAGCAGAGAAACGACGACATGAGAGCAGCTGAACTGGGTTCATCCAGACGCAGCTGGAAGAACGGACCGATGGCAGCTGGAAGCAGCTCAGAGCGTCCAGATGATCACAAACTCAGTTTATTGTTGTCTGGACTGAAGGTTCATCAGGTCTCCTCTGATCAGGAGGAACATCTTCACCAACGCAGCAGAAGAACCATCAGGTCCAACAGCTGCTGTAGATTTAGCTGCTTTCTAGAGGAGGAGCTGCTGGGTCAGAGGTTCTGGTTCTGGTCGGTATAGAAACTGAGCAGACAGAAACAAACTGAAGGAGGAGAAACACAGAGAGGAGCTGACCGAGCAGAAAGATCAGAGCTACTGCTGGAGAATAGAGACTAGAAGCTGAAGCTGCAGAGTGAGAACCTGAACCTGAACCTGAACGGTCCTTCAGAGAACAGAACCTCTCAGTGGTCGATAACGTCTCCTATCAGGCTGGTCAACCAGCTGTCTGTCTGTAGATCCACATGATGTGAAACTAAGTTAATGATTATGAGATTAAACTGTTTAAAGTCCACAATGTTCATCTGAGTCATTTTAAGTTAAACTACCTTTATTTAGTGGAGATAAACTACAGACAGTAAATCTGTTCATGTCTGTAGATGATGAAAGTTTCAATAAATGATAACATAACCTTTTCTCAGCAGTTTGTTGATTTCGCTTTCTCTCAAAGATTCAAAAACACAATCAGTTTAGTTTTCTGCATTCTCTGTCTTTAGGTGTCCATATTTTCCAGCAAATGTACGGCTGTGAGTGGGATGATGAGACTGAAGAGGTTACTGGTTATTTCCAGTATGGCTATGATGGAGAAGACTTCCTAATAATGAACATGGAGGAAAACACATGGATCACTCCAAAACAACAGGCTGAAATTACTACAAAAAGATGGAACAATGACAGATTTCAGCTAGAGAGGGACAAGAACTACTTCAGCCAGATTTGTCCTGCATGGCTGAAGAAGTATGTTGACTTTGGGAGGAGCTCTCTGATGAGAACAGGTATAGTCACATATCCTGATTTTATTTGTATGAAGAGATTTGTAAAATATATTTTATTTTACTGTAATTGCTCAGAGGTAATTTTCTAACACTCATCAACATCCTGATCTCTTTAATACATTGTTGACTAAATGACTCAGTTGTGTTTGTGTATCTGAGGCTGGTCTCTAGCTCTGAAACATTTCAAGTTATTTACTTTTTTATTAGACATGAATCATTATAAACCATTTATATTTGAACTTGTTGATTCTCCATCTGCAGATCTTCCATCAGTCTCCTTCCTCCAGAAGTCTTCCTCGTCTCCAGTCAGCTGCCACGCTACAGGTTTCTACCCCAACAGAGCAGAGATGTTCTGGTGGAAAGATGGAGAGGAGGTTCATGATGGTGTGGTCAAAGGAGAGATCCTCCCTAACAATGATGGAACCTTCCAGATGAGCGTTGACATCGATCTGTCATCTGTTGCACCTGAAGACTGGAACAAGTATGAATGTGTGTTTCAGCTCTCTGGAGTCAGAGATGACATCGTCCATAAACTGGAGACAACAGGAATCAGGAGCAATGAAGGTAAGTAAAAGAACCATGTGTTTATAGGTAAATATCTGCTGATATCATTGTTCTGTTTGCTCCATTTGTCTTTTTAGATTTATGTTAAATTTCACTGATGAGATGACATAATTTTTTTTCTTGGGATGATTATAAAAGCTTCTCATATAAATAAAAATTTTAATTTTAAGTAATTTTTCTGCTATTGCAATTTACTCTAGTGGCTTGCTTAATTGTATTGATAGTGTCAATAAAAACTTTCAACTTAATTCATTTGGAGGGTTTTAGTTTATGTTAGACTAATTTAGTTACCAGCTTTATACAACTTACAAAAAAAAGATCTGTGTGCATTTCTAAGCAACTCACCATTATAGAAACTGAAAAGAAATACATTTATGCAGAGAAACCAGAACAAGTAAAACATGAACAAAGTTAAAAACTGGTAATGATGTTCAGATAAACTGAAATAAAAGACACAAACAAGCGTGTAACTCTGCTGGAGTCTGACCTGGTTTGTCTTCTCAACAGCAAATGGCAACATGTGGATCATCCTTGTTGTTGTTGTTGTGGAGCTCCTTGGTCTCATTGGTGTGATTGGATTCATCCTTTACAAGAAGAAGAAAAATGGTGAGAGACTGATATTTTATCTTCCTTTTCCTGTGTTTTAATCCTGAGAAATAGATCTGATTCAAATATTAAAGCTATATACAATCTGACACTGTGATCCTATCAAAAGTTCAGTGACTGGTGTCTTTATTGGTTAAAAATGACCAAACTACCAAATGTTGAAACAGTGACGGGGCAAAATGAGCGCCATCTCAGGAAAAACTGAACTTGTTGTAGTTTATGTAAGAAAGTGAAAGATGTTTTGACAGGAAGTCAGAATAACTCATTAACCCTTATTGTTTTCAACATTTTTAATTCATTTTTATTTAACTTTATCTTGAGAGGAGCAACTACAGGTAAAATGCTAAAGGTGTTCTCAAAAACTCTAAACCTACTGAGGTAACAGTAGGTATATATTTTGATATCTTGTCCCTGTCAAATATAACTAATTGCTAAATATCAATTTTTTAAATAGTTTTTGAGCTTATTTAAGTGCTCAAATGCTTCTAACTCTAGTAGTGATTTATATTATGAACAAATAATTTTGTCTTTTTTTTCAGGGCATAAACATCTAGTCTTTAAGTATTTAAAATATTTAATAATATTTGTACTTTCTTTGTTCTCATTATGTGTTGTTCTCTGCGGACATTGAGTTAGGCCAAGCACACATTGTTTGTTTTCAAAGATCTTGCCAGATCAGGGGTCCGTTCTTCGTACGTTGCTTAAAACATCCGAGACCAAATGAGACATCCAAGATGATTTCATCCGGCTAATCATGATCTGGCTAATTGGGTTCTTCGAACACACCTGTCGGTTATGATTAGTATCGCTGGATTGTGTTATCTGAGATAACTCAATCCAGCACATAAAAGAAACAAAAGGATAAAATAAAATGGTTGATCCTCATCATCAGATTCAGTGAATCCTGCTGCCACCCCGCCCAGCATTGGGGGGCTGAACACAACAGGGCAGACATATCCAGCTGAGTGAGCACACAGAAACTGGTAGAGGCATGATGGCAGTATGCAGGAAACAAGACAAAATGTTCTGGCAGAGAGTGAATGAATATAAGTGGGGAGATGAACAGGTAAGCATAGTTGACTCTAATTAGTGCAGCAGGTGGATCTGATCAAGAGCAGAGTGTTGGCTGAGAGGTGACATGGCTGATTCAAGAATAGTCCAAAGCAAACAAAAAAAATCTAAATCATGACATTTCTCCACCTTTTATTCAGGATTATTAAGGATTTTTTTCTATTATTTATTGATCCTCAGTAAAATTATGTCACTAGAGCCACAACTTTAACCCGTCTGGCCACTGAAGCCAATTAATTTCCTTCTATGGGGATGATAAAGTTAATATTATTTGCATATTAATAATTGTATGATTATTAAAGAACTTTACATGCTCATTTCCTCCACTGTTTAGGCGGTCGATCAGCCAATCAGCTCAGCTCTCTGTTTTCACCACCTTCCCTGCCTCAGACACTCTTAGGCTCACTAAAAGTCCTCCTCACTGTTCCTGATATTTTTGTCACTTTAGGAGCTCTCTTAAAGTGTAACTCACCCCCACGTAAAAGCAAATTCCCATTCCAGACAAATTTGAAAACCTCCATCAAAGTAAGCAGGGATACGCAGGAATGGGAGGGGGGTCTACTTTCAGGAATGGTGGGGCGGGGGGGAGCAGCAGCTAGCTTGGTTTGTCATATTGATTAATGGAGAGTAAACAGAGTTATGCTGGTAGGTTGAGGGAAGCTTGGCCAGAGGGAGTGTTGGCCTAGTGTTTAGAGCAGTGCGCTTGCACTCAGAGAAGGATGCAAGTACCCGGTTCAATCCCCAGTGCCTGCACTCTTGGTCCCTGAGCAAGACCCTTAACCCCAGACTGCTTCCCAGGCGCCGCACATGGCAGCCCACTGCTCCCCAAGCGGATGGGTTAAAAGCAGAGAAAAAATTTTGTTGTAATTTATGTTTCAATGACAATAAAGATGATATTACTATTACTATTACAGAGCCTTATCAGTTTAAGCTGATGGCTCAAGATGCTGACTCAGTGAAGCCAGAACCCGATGCTGCAGAGGCCGTGGAGGACAGGATCAGTCCAGTTATATATTATATTTATTTCCTGCTTTGTAATCCAGGTGGGATCACCAGCAGCTTTGTGCATCATGATTCATCTGTAATGTGGACACAAAGCCTGGTTGACCTTCTCTTTGCTCTGACTGCAGCAGGTTTCAATACGAGGGAAGACAGACAGGAAGGTTCCAGCAACCACAGTGAACTTAGTTCTAGGTTGGATAGTGGACATTGGCGCTCCGTGGCTTCAGCGACTCGGCCTCCTGTACAAGTCTACACAGGGAGGCTGATCCAGGACTGCCGCTCTTACTGCTGGCTGCTGATGTCATGGAGCACGAATATCCAATGTCCAACCCAATGTTAACTTCACCACGGTCTCACAGCAGCACCTTCCAAGCTACCTAAGACACTAACAAACTGGTAGCTTTCACATAAATTTGCCTAGAACACATAAAAAGTTGATAGATTTGTTTCTTGTTTCTTTTTTTAAGAAAAAAATGTCGCTAGATGGTTTAAAAAGTGCAAAAGTGCTCGCTTCGGAGGTACAAGGTACCGTAGGTTTTTTTTTTTTTTTTAAATGGGCTGCTTTTATACCCCACAGCAGCAGAGCTACCAACTTCACTAGATCAGGATTATGTTACAGCCACCATAAGTAATGCTAATTTGAAATTCAATGCAAGATCTCTGTATAACCCTAGGGTAAAATTTTAAGAAAAAACTAAGTATTCTAAGATCATTCCTAAAATAAAGTCTCAAGATGTTACTATTTGTAGGCTGAGGATTTTTAGTTAATATGTTCACTGATGTTTGTTGAAGCAGCAACAACACTGAACAATTTTACAAGAAAATCTCTTGACACCGTTTGATATTGGTTTTTTGGTCTTTGTTTGAGAAAGAGCTAAATTGATTTTCTGGTTAATTTTCCCTCTGAACAACCATAGACCACAAAGTTACGCTTAAGACCAGAGATTTTGTTTCACTAAATATTTTGTCTAACAATGTCCCTCTCGTCTGGTTATGTTAGTTAATAGTTTACTTCTGTGTGGTGTCATCTTCATTTCCTCAGCCTCGTCTTTCACCCCAGTTGTCTTATATTCTGTTTGTTACTAACCTGATTTTCACCCTGTTATTTCACAGTGTATTTAAGTTTCTGTGCCTGTATTCACAAAGAATCCTAAGACTAAGGCTGCATCTAAAAATGTCTAAGAAGTTAGGATTCTTTAGCCAAAGCAGAAGTCTGTCAGCGGTCGCCATGATAAAAGCTGTCCAGATAGTGCAGTAAGTGACTAAAAAGGTAGAAAATGTAGCCTGTATGCTCCTTTAGCATAGGAACCTCGCAACATCCCTTACCAGTACTAAGAAGCCTAGAGGTATCCCACAATCCTTTGCGTGACATGATGTATAAACACAGCAAATATCAATAAAATCAATGAAAATGTCCAGAGAGAAGAGAGAGCGCACTTCATAGTTTATTTTGGGAAGGTTGTAGGCCTGGATTTGACTAGAATCCTCTATGAGTGTTACTGTCATGTAATTAATTCAGAGTTATAGGCTGAATTCACCACAGCGATCTGAAGCACCTTTCTTCCCCACGATAAAGTTCTGACTGTTGACCCCATGAAAGGTCAAGGAAGAAGAGCTAATAGCTGTTATAAGAATGTTTCGGATATAGCCTAAGTTTGACAGATGTATGAGACATTTCTACTTTTCCAACTTAATCACAAAGTTATGTTTCTCCATTGCTGGATTCTCTGTTAACCTGTTGTTGTCTCCTTAAGCTTGTAAGTTTTGAGTTAATTAAAAAAAAGCTTTGCTCATTATGTCTCTGCGTCACTCCTGCTGCACTCAGCTCAAGGCTTTTTTTAAATCATACTAAAACCTCCAAAAGAACATTTGTTTTTTTAAATTATTTGACTAGCATTTTTTCCTAGATACTGAATATACCAAGACTGCGAAACCTCGCTCAGACGATCATCAAGGCAGTTCCTCGTCTTTAACTAGAAAAGATTCAGACCAAGGCAGTGCCTTGTCAGACGAACGATTGCTGCCACGGTAAAGTTTCATTCTTGTAACTTGTTTTCTATCAGTGCCTTGTGGGGATAATTGAAACATTGTAGGTACATAGAAACATTGCATAAATAATATTTCTGCCTTTTTTAATGTCTCATTAGTAATTTGACTGAATAAGGAGGACTCTGGACACCAGGATCTGAATGCATCAAGATCTATCCATCTCTTCCTAAGTTTCTTCATCTAAATAAAGCATCAGCGGAACATCTTCATTAAACTATTTCATATTGTTTGGCTTTACTTTTCAAATATTTTTTTTGCCTGTAAGAGGTTTGGAATTTACATTGCTTTTTAATTTTATTTATTGGAATACAACTAAAGTTCAATATTAAAGAAAATATTTTGTCCTAATAATAGCAATAAAGACTAGATACTGTTTTTCTGCTGATTTTTCACATTAAAGGTTTAAGGTTTAAAACCTGGATGATAAAATTTAACACATGCAGCTGCAACATTTGTTTGCAAATGGTTCTTATAAGAAATCTCGATAAAGCAATTCATTTTAAATTAATTTTCCAATAATTTACCTTTTGATATAATGTTTTTTTAAAATATAATTTTGCTGATATTGAATGTAAATAATGCATTGCTTTTTGTAAAGTGTTACTTTTCTTTTTGGCTGTTAAATTGTTTAATTTTTTTTACTATATAGCCTAATATAACGATCAAAAATCACTCTTTAAAATCAAATTTAATATCGTGGTTATTGAGCCTGTAATTAAGCATTTTTTTTTCATTCTGATCCACAGAGTAGCATAATTATACAATGTTATCTTGATAGGTCAGTGGTATTTCTGCTTGCTAGCCTACCAAGGAAAGAGGAACAGCTGTTTGTCCACAATTTTTCTCAAACAGGGGTCCGTTCTTCGTACGTCGCTAACTCAGTTAGCTGGATTTGATTGTTGACGATTTGGCATGATCTTGGATTGTTCGGTTCTTCGAAACTCATCCTGGACTTGCTGTCATAGCAACATGTGCGCAGACTTAAACCTGCTCGAGAGCAGGCTTATTTCATGTAAACAGGATTAGATCACAGCTTTAGAAGCAGAGGAGATGGGAAGTCTGTCGTAGCCATTAGTGATGAGGCGTCATGAAGCGTTTTGACACATTGCCAAACTGTATTGATACTGTGCCGATACTGTGTCACTGAATACTGACACCTGCTGGACCTTAAAAATCCCTACAGCCAACCTGGTTGACAGAGTTAACTGACACTGATTTGATGACCTAGTATACACAATATTTACAATTTAAATCATTGTATGTTGCATTGTATTAATTTATATTTTCATTTGAATTAAACATATATTTGATTTTTTTTTTAGATACAGTCAATAAATAATGTGAACGAGGATGCTTGTGGACTGGCTTTTTTATTTATTTATTTTACAAATTTTTTGCTGCCATGTCCTTTCTATGCCTAACACTCCCCCTTTTGTGTTGAATGAGTGACGTGTGAGAAAACAGCTTTAATTCTCCATCACATAACTTTGCATTGACTTTTTCAACAATTCTCTCTTGCGGTTTTCAGCAGCAACGGCATTGTTTCTTATGGTTTAATATTGTCCATATGCCTTCTTTAAAGATTTCTAATTCTACTCGTAGGACATGCGTACTTCCAACCTTATTATGCTCATGTTCAGTGGTTGATCGGGCGCTGTGTTTAGTTACCTGACTGATATCATCTGTTCTGAAATCGGAAATGCTGAGTATGACAAAGGGAGGAAGAACTACTCAGAGTAGCAGCTTTCTACTCAGGGTAGATCAGCCGTTTTTTCTGAAACGACGCTCAGAACAAAGACGCACAGCTCAACCTGCCCAACTATAAAGGCGTCTGCCCAACCCATCAATCAGTGGGGCGCTCCGATCAGCACCTGCCGCTCACAGAGCCGGGCCGTGGTACACCATCACACCAGAGTTGCAAAATGGTTAAAAATTAACCATTATTAACCGTTATTTTGTTTACAATTCAGCTTGGATTTTATTTACTGCGCAGCATAGCTTTGCTGCACGCGCTGCTGTGCGCGAATGCACACACGTGCAGCATAGAGGGAACAGAAACAGTTTGGCGCGTCAGTCAGTTCGAAACAGTTCCTGAATCGGTCACGTGACTTTCTCGTGTCGATACGCCCATCGACACGGGTTTTGCTCTATGAGCTCGACACATGCGCGACGCATCGGTGTTGCCGGACCCATCACTAGTAGCCATGTCCATGGCCGTTTCTCAATTCACAAGAATGCGAGTCCGTACTCGCGTTCTCGTCAAGTCTGTTCTCGGTAAGAACACAGGAAGATCGGACTTGACGAGAACGCGAGCACGCAGCACGTATTGTGTATTGGAACAGAAGTATACTCTTGACGTCATCACACCCACTGCGCTTGAGCATTTCTTTAACGTTCAAAACTGTTTATACACTACACCATCATATGTTATTGAAAACGTTTTTTTTTTTTTTGTAAATTAATTTCTAAAAAGTATAAAAAAATATCCAAAAAGAAATTACAGAATTGTGGGTGTAAAACCTAGCCTCGTGAGACCATCCTGATCTCGCGAGCTTTCAAGGTTTCACTCGCAGATCAGTCTGGCTGCTCTCCGTTAAAGAAAATTTGGAGCCGTTCATCAAACGAACGTCCAATCAGCGTTGGCTTTGAGGCGGGTTGAGGTGTGACGCAACGGGAAGCGCGACAGTTCAGTCTAAAGAACATGGCGGCTTCAGCCGATGAAACTAGCATTAGCGAATTACAGAGTATTTCTTTGCTGAGCTAACGAGCCTTTACCTGCAGCAGCAAGAGTAGCTTGGCTTGTGGTTGTGACGAGTACGTCATATGCTTCGTTGATCTGATTGGTTTATTTGGCCCGTCTATCACCAACATAGGCCAATCAGCTGACCAGTGTTTTCGCCCCTTCCCAAAATTACTTCAACGGAAGATTTTGTGGGAGAATTACTTAACTATTAACCTTTTAAAAAGAAAGAAAGACTCAGAGAAAAGTGGCGTTCCTTTTGTCTTAACAACGAGAACTCACTTTTATTTCCATTACATCATCTCACGTACGCACGGGTGAGAAGCGTGAGTTCTAAAAAATGCAGATACAGACCTTGTCTTTTTAAAGCCTACACATGTGTGTGCGTTAAACACAAGAGTCTGTGTGTCTCCATTGGTGTGTGTGTGTTACAAGCTAATGACGTCCAGTTGGCAACTGGACGAAAGTTCTGGGAAGTGTTTATCACAAAAGTACAAAAACAGAGCTATTAATTCCACTACTTGACATATCTTGGAACAGTCCTAGTATAACCCGACTGCAGATGTTTCCCTTTACTCCCATCGGCGAAAAACAGGAAAAAGGTCAAACTGACCCTAACTCCCATAAATCCTCCCTTGGCACGTTACAGCGTGACATATCTAGAAGACCTCTACATTGCAAATCTGACTCCACACTGTTCAAGTCTAGCTGTGATAATAACAAACATGTAAGAAAGATCTAATTGCTTACACAACCAATGGATAACACACTAATGTAATCAAGGTGTCTACACAAGTGCTGACATAAAATGACATGTAATAAGTGCAGATTACAATCAATAACATATTTCCAATAATAGAGAGAGAGAAAGAGAGAGAGAGTGAGAGAGAGAGAGAGAGAGAGAGACAGAGAAACAGAGAGAGACAGAGAAACAATGCCAGTGCCTCCATTCGGGCACTGGCATTGTTCTGCCTGTTAGCATTTCATGCGGGGTTAAATGTGTGCTGCGATGCAACTGCATGCGATAGCTCATTAGCGCAAGCGGCAAAGCATCAATCCAGTTTAGTTTAGTAGAAGCACAGATTTTATTCAGCTTAGCTTTCAAAGTCCCATTGATCCTCTCAACAATACCCTGACTCTGGGGGTGATAGACTGCTCCAAGGCGTTGTTTAATTCCTAGCTTTAACAAAACACCTTTCAACACCTTTTGGATAAATGCTGAACCATTATCTGAGCTGATTTCTGATGGGATGCCAAATCTCGGAATCACCTCTCTTGTCAGAAACTTAATCACTGTATCAGCTCCCAATGTCTTTGATGGGACTGCTTCAACCCATTGGCTGAATCGATCGATCACAACGAGCATGTACCTTTTCCCTTGTACTGGCTTTATCATGTCAACATAATCTATCACAAGATGTTTAAAGGGTCCCTCAGGGACCGGAATGTGACCAATCGGTGATTTTATGCCTTTTCGAACATTGTTTTCTGCACATATTTCACATTGACTCAAGATTTCATCCACCATTGCTTGCATGTAAGGTGACCAATAACCTTGCCTTTTAAGCTTCTCCATCACTTTCCCTCTACCACAGTGATCCAAACCATGAGCTTCTGAGACCAACATTGTCAACAATGCTACTGGTGCAACTAAATGTCCACTTTGTGATCTCCACAAACCACTTTCACTCATTGTCGCACCTCTCTGCGCCCAGAGAGCGTGCTCACTTGCACCTGCTTCCTGCTGCATCAAAATGATGTCTTCTGGTGTCACCATTGGTTCCAAGGTGACCACTGGTGCCAAGATAGCCATCTGGCACTTAGATGCTAGTTTTGCTGCCTCATCTGCGGCGTTGTTGCCCATAATGACTAAATCATTACCTTTACGATGGGCGTTGCATTTAATCACTGCCAGTCTTGATGGCAGCATCATCGATGCGATCAGTTCTTTTAGCTGTTTTTGATGTAACACTGGACTGCCGTCTGCTCTTTTGAAACCTCTTTGTTTCCAAACTGCAGCAAACAGATAGCACACCCCATGGGCATAAGCCGAGTCTGTGAATACGTTTGCTACTTTTCCTTTTGCTAGTTTGCATGCCTCTGTCAGTGCTTTTAGTTCTGCTTTTTGAGCTGAGCATGGTTGCTCGCATTTTTCTGCTTTGACTGTTACAAAATTGTCACCTACTTGTTCTACCACGGCGTAACCTGCATGGTTTCCAAGATGATCTCTGAAACATGACCCGTCGACAAAGTAAGTGACTTCCGCGTTCACTATCGGAGTTGACTCTAAATCGGGTCTTAGTCTTGTGTATTTCATTGTTTCTGCAAGACACTCGTGTGGTTCTCCTTCACAGTCCAGAGGTACCATGTCAGCAGGGTTGTTTGTTGTGCACCTTTGCACAGTGACGTCTGGATATGTTAAAAGTGGCATGTACTGTAAACATCTTGCCTGAGTCATCACAAACTTTCCTTGATTTATCAGTTCTGTGATTTTGTGGTGGGTCCGTATTATTATCGGATAACCCATTGTTATGGTTGATGCTTTTTCATAAGCGTAGTAGACTGCTGCTAGACCTTGATAACATGGTGGCCAGCCTTGGGCCACATTGTCTAGTTTAGTGCTGTAATAAGCAATGGCTTGCTTCCGTCGTCCTACACAGGTTTCTTGCATTAGTACAGCTGACACGTACATGTTTTTTCTGTTGGACACATACAGGTAAAATACTTTATCATAGTCTGGCAATGCCAAAGTTGGTGCCATTTGCATTTCCTGTTTTAGTGTTTCAAAGGCTACTTTAGCTTCAGTTGTCCATTTTAACACTGCTTTCAACGACTGGTTTCCTGTCTCTTTTATGAGTTCCCTAAGCGGTGCTGTTTTTTCCGCATAGTTCTCAATCCAATCTGCATTGAATCCTGTCATTCCCAAAAATGTCATCATTTCGCCGACTGTCCGCGGACTTGGAGCTTTGCTGACACCTTCCAGTTGAGAAGGTGAAATGCCAACTGTTCCTTGTGATATTTGTCTTCCTAGGTAATCTACTTGTGGTTGACAATACTGTAGTTTTTGTTTGGAGACCTTGTGTCCTCCCTCTGCTAATCTTTGTAGAACTTTGATTGAGTCCTGATGACAGTCATTTAGTGTGTTTCCGCAGATTAACAAATCGTCCACATACTGTAACACAGTTCCAGTTAAATTGAGTCCTTCCAAATCATTTTTTAGCACTTGATTAAATATGTGCGGGCTGAGTTTAAACCCTTGAGGCAATCGGGTATAACTGAGTTTTTTACCTCTGTAGGTAAATGCGAATAAATGTTGTGACTCTTCTGATAGCGGAATGCTGAAAAACGCTGAACAGAGATCAATAACGGTGAAGAAACGAGCTCCAGTTGGTATTGAATTTAAGAGAGTGTTTGGATTTGGCACGTCCGATTCAGCATCTACTATTATCTTGTTTATTTCTCTTAAGTCATGAACAAGACGGTATTTGTTTTTGTCTGCTTTCAGAACTGGAAAAATTGGAGTGTTGCATTGACTTTCTACTTCCACCAGCACACCTGCTTGCATCAATCCATCAATGGTTTTCTGGATGCCTTGTTCTGCTTCTGGTTTCAATGGGTATTGCTGGCGAAAAGGAAACTGTGCATTTGGTTTTATTTGAACTGACACCGGCTCTGCAGATTTCACTAAGCCCACATCTGTGTCATGTTTAGACCATAAGTGCTCTGAGACATTTTTTAGCATGTCCTGCATTAATGGTTGGTCTTTAGAGGAACTTTCTTCCTCAGACTGATCTTTTAGATCAACAGGCACTGTCACAACTTGTGGTTTTGCTGTCAATGTTACTTCACATAGAATCTTGATCATTGTTCCATCACATGATTGTGAAATTAATGAGTTGTCTGTGTCTTCCCATGTTGTTTCAGTTGCAAGTTTCATCATTGGTCCCAGATCTTTTGCATGAAATCCTTTATTTACAAACAATGTAATGTGTGGTACTGATTCTGGAACATTGTACCACTCTGAAATGAAATCATTTTGTTTCACATTTAAAGCTGCACCTTGGTTACCGATAACAATGCATTCTGTTTCAAGATTAACAGTTCTGTTTTTTGTAGAACTGTCCCATTTCTCTTCAAACTCCATGCTCTTTGAAATGTCATAGAACATGGTGCAGTGGTAATCTAGAAAAGGTTTTCTGGCTTCTGAAATTTGAGCTTTAATGTACCGGCCCCAGTTAGTGACTACACTTTCAACTGGGCCTGAAATGTCACCTAGCCAATAAACTTTAACTTCATGTGTTTGCATGTACATTTGAAAATCCAAACCTGTTTTATCAACATACAAACCCTGAGGAGGACACCAGATTTTTAATTTCATCCTGCATAATGCATCTCTTCCCAACAGGTTAATTGGTGTTTGGTCAGAGACAAGAATTGGTATTCTTATCTCATCTTCATCAGTTGCCAGTCGTACAGGAGCTGTCATTTGTATTAGCTGTTTTGTTCCCGAGAACCCTACTGTTGAAATGAATTTATTAGACATGGGGAGGTGCTTTGCATAATTTGGACTTACACACGTGTAAGCTGCTCCTGTATCGACCAGCATTGGTGTTTCTTTTTCTTCAATTAGAATTTTTAACATTGGTTCATTTTCAGCACCCTCGCTTACGATCGGGCACTGGTTCTCCCCTGTAAGGTTCTCTGGGCACCCCTAGTAACCAAAATTTGGTGGGTTTACAGGGCGTCTTGTCAGACCTGGACGGAACCGGCCACGCGATTGCCTTCGGTTGGTGCTGTTGCCTCTTGGGCAATGCTCGGCACGATGTCCAAGTTCATTGCATGTCCAACATGCTCCCATTATTCCAGGTGCGCCAGGCCTGCCTCTGTTAGTCCAGGCGGGACCTCTTTGTTGTCGTCCGCGAAGTCCGTATGGCTGTGAGTTAAATGCTTGAGGATAGACATTCACCACCGGTTGTTGCAGCTGGGTTGGTTGAGGAGCTGGAAAACTCCTTTGTGCCTGATTTGCCACATCAGGTACAGGTTCTGAAAATCCTTGTGGTGGTGGTGCCACATGTTCAGTCGTATTAATCATTATGGCTTGAGTCTTGGCTTTGTTTTTTCCTGTCATTTCTCCAAGCTGCATTTGTGCCAATTTTCTCTGAACGTTTTTATCTTGTTCTGCAATCTTCATCTCCTCTCTTCTGTGTTTCTCAACTGCATGTATCACATGGTCACGGAACTCTCTATGGGGCATTGATGTCAGAGCCACCACGTCTTCTAACCTGCTTCTCACTGAAGCCGGCATTGCTTCAACGATGGAGTTCCGGAACAGAGTTGTCAACACAGGGCTCTTATCAATTTCCTCCTCCGTTTCTTGCTTCCATCTTTTCATCTCATTTGCGATGTAAGTTGCTGGGTTTTCTGTGGCATCAATGGGATTCGCTTTTAAGGCTTTCGGATCAATTTTCGTTGGAAATTCCTTTCGCAGTACTTCCCACATTGCTGTGCGAAATAAATTGAATCCGATTCCATCTGCTCTCTGTTGGAGCATCCATGCAAAACGTTCCTTCAAGACGTTTTCCATGTTATGTGTTCCCATGCACTGTGCAAGGACAGCCTTTAGATCCCCAATAGCCAACATTTTCCCCACATTTAACTCTTCAAACACCTTTATCCACTTACTGGCACCCTCGTTAATGTCTGGCAATTTTGCGACCACTCCGACAAGATCTTGACTGGCCCAAGGTAAGTAGTTCGCGACATTCCCTTTTACTAATATTGGTAATTGTTTATGATCTGTGCATTTCCCCGGTGCATGTATGTTTGGCTTGTATCTCAAATTAAAATCACTTCTCCTTCTGGCTTGTGCTCCTGCTCCAGGATTTTGTAATGCCTGTTTTTCTGCTATTAGTTGGTTTTCCACTGAGAGCTCGCTGGGATTTCCTGGCACAATATTTAGTCTCATTGCTTCCTCCTCAATTTCGTGCTCCAACTCTTCTATGACGGTGCGACTAATTTCTCTCTGCAAATCTATCCCTTCATGATCTAGGTTTACCCAAAATGAATCACTCTTTTTATTTCCAGCATAGTCAGCATAACAGTCTATCCCACCCATCGGTTTCAAGGTCAACGACCTCCTGTCGTCAGGTATTATCTGTTTTCTCGAGGTGCCGCAATGCATCGGTGCTAAATTGTCTGCATATACAGGGGAATCTGAGTTTATTGGGCCCTCATTACTCTGATGGTTTGCAACTGAAACAGCTGGAGATCCTGACTTATGCACAGATGAATACATGTTTGCTAGGCCGGGATCTTTTTGGTGAGGTGACCCTCCTGCGTCTGTAACATTGATGTGTGAGGCTTTAGTCATAATCTCTTTATGTGATGTAGACTCCTCTCCAGTTTTATCTCCTTCTCTCATCTCATCTAAAATCAGAGAATCTTTGTTCTTGTACTGGAAGTCTCCCTGTATGTTGACGGTCCCGGAAAGTGTTGGATAAATTCCAGCAGTTTTTTCTGCCTTATCATTTACAGATTGCTGTTTCATTTCTATATATTTTTGCTTTAAAGCTCGTCTATAAGCCTCTCCTTCTGTTTTAAAAAGGTTTAAAATCTTCAGCTCGAGGTCACATTTCTCCTTTCTTTTCTTAGTATTGCTGTTCGCTTTGTAATCTAGAACTCTGACCTCCATTTGCTCACAAAGAGCTGTATCAAAGATGCCCTGTTCTGGCCACGGGGAAGTTAAACGTTCCGTCCGTTTGCTCCATTTCTTTGAAATCTTTTGAATTTTTGACGCAATTTCGGGGTTCTTTAATCCTATGACAACAATTGGAATGTTTGCCATTTTATTCTGTATTAGTTTCGTTAGGCCAAGGTCTGAGGAGCGGGAGGTGGGGGCTTCTTGGCTCGGGACAGCTGTGTGTGTGCGGTTCTCCTTGCCTGCGGTTCTCCTTGCCTGCGTAGAACTGTATGTGTGTTTCCTGCTCTGCCTGCTGAGCTGTGTGTGAAACACAGTGTGTGTGCTCCCTCCTTTGTGTGTAAGATTTTCCTTCGGTGGGGGCTGAGGAATTTGGCACTGGTCACTGGTCACTGAGGGCTAAATATAACTCAGCCTGCTGTTTTCCTCTCTCTACTGACAGGCAAAAAGGAAAAATCAAAGAAGTTTGCAGATCTTATTGCCAATAGTTTTTCACAAAGCACAAAGTTTAAGTATCTGCACCCACACAGCAACTTAGATAAGTATAAACTTTGGTCCACCAAGATATTTTACAAAAAAAAAATAGAAGTTTCCAAGCACTGTTTACCTTATCAATGGAACTTTGAATTAAAGAAAAAAAAAAAAAAACAGAGCAAAGCAACCATCCACTTTCATGCATTTTAGTCAGACAATAGAGCTCTCATCTTTTATAATCACACATAGACGTCTGACACACAACAACACAATCAGTCATTCTTACTCATAACTTCTCATCATTCCCACATTCTCACGTTTTCCTTTCACTCTCACTCTCCCGGGAAACTTATTGTTTGTTTTCTTAATGGTCCAAATGTTCAATGTTCCTGGATTTTAACTGTGCGCACAGAGAATTTAAATCAGGTTTTTTATGGGACCCAGAGCAAAAAAAAAAAAAAAAAAAAGTTAAAAATAAACATTTATACTTCACGTGCACCAGCAAGGCCTCTTTGCTTCAAATTTGATAGGAGGCTTTTACCTCGTTTGCCTAAACCTGGAGTACTCAACCAAAAACAGACTGCAGTCAACTCTGTTAAGGCCACATTTTCATCGGAGTTCCACGCATGGAATGATCCGAGAACTGCCTTATTCTTCTTCAAGCGCTTACATTAACAGGGCCACGCCCTAAAGACTCCGACCAACCGAACATTTATAAGATCAATTCTCTCACAAATGATCTCTTTGATTCTAAAAAGTTATGTATATTAGAAAAACTTCAGCAAAGACCCGTACTGGTCCGATTCATTTCTTATACGCCGTCGCTTCTAACGTCATATTTGACGGGACATCCGATAAAAGCGGCTGGGAGTAACCAATCACTTCTTTAAGTTGTCGTGTGTGCCCAATTGTGGAGGAAGCCCATATCATTCCAAATCTTTTGATGTTTAAGACAACTATTTTTCTACGTAGAAAAATACCAAATAGATGTCAAGCCAAAGGAACGACCACTCCCGTCTGTCAATCAATCACAAACAACGCTCTTCCCAATTCAAATTACACAGGCGGCAGATTCATCGCTAACAAACAGAGAGAGCAGAAGGCAGAGACCAGTATAAAAATGTATTTACACTCACCTCCGTCCTCTCTCCTCCACCCCAGCGCGGAAGGGCCAGTTCCGAGCGGGGGAAACCCAAGCCATCTGTCCGGGAAGGCAAAACTCCCTTTTTCCTATCGCGTCGGGGTTCACCAATTTTGTGGGAGAATTACTTAACTATTAACCTTTTAAAAAGAAAGAAAGACTCAGAGAAAAGTGGCGTTCCTTTTGTCTTAACAACGAGAACTCACTTTTATTTCCATTACATCATCTCACGTACGCACGGGTGAGAAGCGTGAGTTCTAAAAAATGCAGATACAGACCGTGTCTTTTTAAAGCCTACACATGTGTGTGCGTTAAACACAAGAGTCTGTGTGTCTCCATTGGTGTGTGTGTGTTACAAGCTAATGACGTCCAGTTGGCAACTGGACGAAAGTTCTGGGAAGTGTTTATCACAAAAGTACAAAAACAGAGCTATTAATTCCACTACTTGACATATCTTGGAACAGTCCTAGTATAACCCGACTGCAGATGTTTCCCTTTACTCCCATCGGCGAAAAACAGGAAAAAGGTCAAACTGACCCTAACTCCCATAGTTTCCAGATGGATATGCGGAGCAAATCTATCTGGCGGAGTCAGGTAATGTAAAACCAGCAATAGCTGGAATTTCTTTGTTGGGAATTGTAATTGTTGTAGTTGTAGAGGCGATTGAATCTTCTTTAAAAATCAGCACTTTGTAGAAGCAAAATGAGCTATACGAGCAATATAGCTGTTGCTTTGGTCGTTGGTCAGCTTTACCAGCAGGCTGAAGAGGAGGTGATGCAGTTGAGAAGGCAAATCCGAGCAAGGAGAAGATTGATGCAGCAGAGGAGGCTCAGAAGGCAGGATTTGCTCACCCATCTATTGCCAACTGGTAGGCATTTTAAGATTGACAGCCTATTTCCTACTTTGATCTTAAAAAAAACATTGAGGATGGTATTAAAAAAGTGATCAGTTTGAAATTGTGACTATTTTTCAATAAATAATTAAAATGAAGACCCAATTTTAACATTAGTAACAGTAGGGTTAAGCTACTTTATTGCACCTCCTGACCTTCACAGCATTGATTAAGAAAGGAAAAAACATATTTTTATGTCTGTCCACCTTTACAGTGATTAATCTATAAATTATGTGCAGTTTGTTCAGCTCATTTTTCAGTGAAATGGTAAAAATACCAGAGAAGGGAAGCCATTTGTTACATTTACTATACATTTGACCCTTTCTTTCTTGAGAACTATAATAATCTGCATGTTAACCACATATAGTTTTATGGTGTGAAAAGGTGAGAATTGAAAAAACAATTATGGTAACATTTGGCATTTTTTATTTACAGGAAGAAACAGAAACAAAAAATGTGAGGATAAACACTTCTGTGCCAATCCTCCAAATATTTTTTAATGAAGGGGACCTGAAACCAGCCTTCAGGCTAAACAGGGCCACCATCGTCCTCCTCCTTCAGCTGCTGCCCATCCAGGAGGTCCATGAATGGCCACAGGAGATAGAGGTGACCCTCTGCTGGCTGGTCTGTGGTGCATCCTATAGGGAAACAGCTTGCCAGTAAGATCTCTTACCTTCTTGTCCTTAAATAGAGCCAACAATGACACACAATTGATACATATATTATATTAATTGGACAGAAGATTAAGACATATCAGCATATTACCTAAATTACAAGTTAATTTTATATTTGGTACAGGTCTAGTGGAGGCACGCTACAACAGGCACCACGCCAAGGCTGATTAACATCATTGGCGTGTCTTTGGTGGTCTGAAGACACGGTGGCGTTCCATCTTCTTAAGGGCGCTGTAGGTCTGCCTGACGTTTGCCCCAAAAGTAATCGCCGCCTGCTGCATCCTCTACAATATTAGTATAGAGGCAGGGGACCAGCTGGACGTGGAGGATGAGGAGGTGGACCCAGAGGAGGATGACCATCCGGCGGCTGAAGACGGGGAGCTGCTGCAGCTGGCTGCATGTTTAAGTGAACATGACTACACCTGACCTTATGTAGATCAGTTCTAGTCATGTTCACATGCTGCTTAATTTCATTTTTTTCACTACCTGTAAAAATACATAAAATAATCAGTAAATTAATTTCCATTCCAACTATTTTTAATTGTAAGTTTATAGGCGTTGTCTATTTGTATAAGATCTTAATAGGAGTTATTTCTTTGTTTTAAACCATGTTAGTAACTGTTAATCATTTGTTGAATATATTACACCCTTATTCTTTTCCAAAGATTAAACATTTGTATAAAATAAATGTCTGTTTTTTCATATACTATTATTACTATTGTTTTCTTTCCCTCTTTCTCCTCTCAATTATTCGTGTCCTGACTCAGAAGAAACTCACTTAGATAGGAAAAACATTTATAAAATTTATTTATTTTATATGCTGCTGTTGTCCTTGGCAGACATTTACAATTTATTCCAGCAAGTATTGAGTTAATAAAGCAACACACGTCAGTCAGATAAACACAAAACAAATAAATCATAACCAGCGGTATTATGCACACTACCTTTTTTAATTACGCAATAACTCTGTAAACAGGCCACATAGAGAAAACTTAAAAGTATAATGTTCTCGCCTCAAACGATCTTAAAACGTACTTTTGAAGAACAACAGCAGCAGAAAAGGGAATTTTTAACTTACCGCTGTGAGCTCTGTTTGCGCTGTCTCGAATCAAGCTGTGGCCGCGGTGCATTCTGGGCAAGCGGTCAGTCTGAAGAACGCACAAGTCTGCTCTGATGCATGCTCGATAAAGAGACTTCCGGTGATGGCGAAGCGGCGCTCGGTCGCATCCACAGAGCGGCTCGCTTAATAACAGTTTTCTGTCCTCCCAACTTCTCAATTAACGACGGAGGAACTACATTGTTGCTGTCGGTAAAGTTCTTTCGCCATAATATGTCCGAACAAAAGCAAAATAGAAAACAGAAACGTAAAGACAGAGCTCAAATACTGAAGCTAACGGACCACAATTACATTGCTAGCCAAAAAGAAATCAACAGCGGGAAAATGGACGACGACTTCTCAACGGACTCGGAGGCTGCTACACCGGTGGGTAGCCCCTCTCCCAGCCCTGCCTTCAAAGTAAAAAGAAAGGAAAGAAGCGACTTGTCCCTGGAGGATCTTCAGGCAAACATTCTGGCTGCAGTCAACCAGACAGCTGATAACCTGGAACTGATGGTAAAAGATAACAAATCTAGTATCGAAGAACTGAAAACCTCCCTGAATTTTGCCTTCGCTGACATTGAAGCTTTGAAAAATGACAACAAAAAGTTATCTGTGCTTTGCAACAGTCATGAAAAAACCATAAAACTTATGGAACCTCGGCTCACTGAGAATGAAAGATACAAGCGGAGATGGTCTCTAAGACTGTATGGGTTACCAGAGGAAAGGAAGGAAAATGTTAAAGCAAAAGTGATTGACATTTGTCAGCAAATAGCCCCCAACCAAAATATGAGTCAAGCCATCGATGTCGTACACCGAATTGGAAGGACGGACGCCGGCATCACACACCCTCGCTCCGTGATCATCCTCTTTGCCTTCCGCACAGTGAGGGACGACGTCTGGAAAAATGCACGAAACCACACTTTCCTGAGGGAGAAGAGGCTCCGCTTTGGCGAGGATCTCACTCAGTCCGACAAGAAAACCCGAGAGAGGCTGTGGCCCTGCATCGAAGAAGCCAGGAAACAAGGAAAGCGAGCTTTTTTTAGAGGAACCCGAGCCTTCATAGAGGATACGGAGATCCTTTAAGATGGTTCCTACTGAGCTACACCAGGAACTTGTTGTAATCTCTGAACCTGTGCCCGATCTTTCTATGGCTGTTTTAAAAGGGTAAGAGCATCTGTTCAGGTACCTGTTCTAATACCTGTGTTGCCTATATATATTTAGAGGATTGAATTCCATCCTCTCTCAAGGTTCTATTATATATTAATAATAACTAACAAATTGTATATTACACATTATATTAACCCATTCATTCATGAATAACACAAGCACTTTCCAATTGCTTTAAAATGTTCCAGATCTACTTTAAAGAGGCAGAAGATGTTGTTGCTTAGGTTGTTTTTTCTCTTGTAAAGAGAATTGTTCTTTAGAGACTGATGAAACTACTTTCTATAAATGCCAGAGGACTACGTAACATTGTCAAAAGAAAAGCTGTTTTTATTTTTTGTAAGGACTATGATGCTGATATTATTTTCATCCAAGAGACTCATTCATGCAAAGAGGACGAAAAGTTATGGAAGAGTCAATGGGGAGAGGACATCTGGCTGACTCACAGATCCAATCACTCAGCAGGGGTCGCTATTCTCACTCATAAATTTAAAGGGAAGATCGTTAATACTGTTAGGGATACCAATGGTCACTGGATTATTACTATTACCTGTTTGGAAGATGCTTTTTTATTTTAGGCAACATCTATGGGTTCTGCTCACTCTCACAAAATTCAAAACTATTGGAGGAACTGGACTCGGTGTTAAATGAGTTGATGTATAAATATCCTGCAGCTAAGGTAATTTTGGGCGGTGACTTTAATATGGTTATGAATAACCAATTAGACAGATGCCCGCCAAAACTAGCTCCAACCTCCAAAAAACTAATTGACTTTACAAAAAGACTGGATCTCATTGATATATGGAGGGAAAAAAATACATTATTAAAAACATTTACTTGGAGTAATAGAAACCATACGCTACAATCCAGGATAGATTTCTGGTTGATCTCGGCTGACTTAGAGCCCTCCGTTGAGTCATGCTCTGTTTCTCCGGCTGTTCTGACAGACCATAAGGCCATTTCTTTATCTATTCAGAACAGCAAGGAACAAAGGGGGAAATTTTCTAGCGGTTATAGGAAATTAAATAATTCTCTACTGTCTCATGAGGAACTAAAAATGCAAATAGAACTCCTTATCTCAGAACAATGGGAAGCTGCAAGAAAAGGGAATAATTTTGGGACTTTGTGGGAACTTCTCAAATATAAAATTAGAAGCGTCTGCTCGGGTTATGGCAAGATAGTGGCACACAAAAAGAGGATTGTAACATAAACGCTAATCAACAATATTAACAGTCTTACTGAAAAAGAACAGCTGAGCCAAGAAGATAATAATGCCTTATTAGACTTACAAAACCAATTAGACGTTTTATACGAAAACAAAGCAAAAGGAGCTTTTATAAGGTCACGTAGGAACTGGATGGAACAGGGAGAGAAAAACAGCAAATACTTCTTTTCCATGGAAAAAAGACGACAAGAAATCAATGCTGTAAGAAAACTTAAAATTGGAGAAAAAATTAGCGAGGACATTAAAGTTATTTCAAACTATATATCAGCTTTCTATGAAAAACTTTACTCACAAGACAATAATCTTAAAGACCCAAATGACATCTTTAGCCTTATCAACCCACCTAAATATGTAGATGAAGAATATAATCATATCTGCTGTCAGGACATAACTCTTGAAGAGATTAATTGGGCAATAACTCAATTAAAGAACAATAAATCACCAGGCTGTGATGGTCTGACTTCCGAGATGTATAAATGCTTCTCTGAGTCATTAGGTAAATTTCTTCTGGCCGTCTTCAAAGAGTCTCTGAACAGAGGGGAGCTTCCTCCCTCTCTGAGGCAGGGCGTCATAACACTTATTCCAAAACCTCACAAAGACTCTCTATTAATTGAAAACTGGCGACCCATTACTTTGCTAAATAATGACTATAAGATACTTGCATCTATCTTAGCAAAACGTCTCAAATCTAAATTACACACCTTAATTGACGATTGCCAATCTGGTTTCATGAAAGAGCGTCACATAGCCAATAACATTCGCTTAGTGCTGGATCTAATAGAATACAAAGACTTTCTAAAAGATGAACACCTTATCTTATTCTTAGACTTTCAAAAAGCGTTTGACACGGTAAGCCACAAATTTATTATTGACTCCTTAAACTTCTTTAATTTTGGTCAGACTTTTATTAATGCTGTGAAAACTCTGTACATGGGAGGAAACAGCTGTATTAAATTGGCGAATGGAACCTCACCTAGATTTTACATAAAGAAAGGTATCCGCTAAGGCTGCCCCACATCGCCTCTTCTAATTTTAATTGTAGCTCAAGTTCTATGTAACCTAATTCACAAGAGTCCATTCAAAGGAATTACACTAAATGAAAGAGAAATAAAGATATCACAGCTGGCTGACGACACAACATTATTTCTAAAAAATGAATCCCAAATAGAAGATGCACTAAAGGCTGTGAACAAATTCTCAAAAAGCTCAGGCTTGAATCTAAATCTATCAAAATGTGAGCTGTTTTCTCTTAAAAATAAGCACTCGGGTCAAATTGGCAGGATAAATATAAAGAACTTAGTAACCTATCTTGGAGTTAAAATCAGTCATAATCACAATTTAATTTTTCTTTACTGTACAACTCTATTAATAAAAAAATTGATTCTTGGCTTACAAGAGATTTATCTACATTTGGCAGGGTTCTGCTTTCTAAAGCAGGTGTCTCACGAGCAGCATATTTGTTTACATCTATAGAAATACCTAAAGTTCACTGTGCTAATCTAGACAAGCTATTATATAACTTTATATGGAGGAAGAAGCCCCATAAAATCAGAAAAAACATCTTGACTAATAAAATTGAGGAAGGGGGTTAATCGGTAATCGACTTCTCTCTTTTTAATGAGATGTTAAAAATCAACTGGTTTAAAAGATTCCTGAAAAATCCAAACAGTCTGTGGAACATTGTTCCAAACTTCATCTTTGAAAAACTCGGTAAAATCACATTCTTGCTTCAGTGCCCGTACTCCATCAACAGACTGCCAATCAAACTGTCAAACTTCCATAAACAGGCTCTAACTTGCTGGTCGCTTTTATACAAACACAATTTCTCCCCTTGTCATGGTTTAAGTTGTATCTGGCTTCCTTTTTGTTATTTTGCAGTTCACTCAGCTCTGCTATTAGTCACACCTGTCAGGACACTAATTAGTCTTTATTCCCGTCACCTGTCAAGCTCCCTTTATAAACTCACCTTCGTTGTGTTCTCGTCGCCGGTCCATAGCGTTCACTCCCGCTCAGTCTCTGCAAGAATTCTTGTCAGCTCCGTTTTGTTGCCATAAGACACCTTTCAACCAGGTTTTGTTACAGTCAGCCTTTAGACTTTTCCGTCAGCTTTGTTCTCTCCAGTGTTCGTCTCAGAAGGTCTGCTCTCAGGCCCACGGCGCCGACGTTCCGGTCTCAAGTCCACGGCTCCGACGTTCTGGTCTCCGGTCCTCGGTTCTGACGCTCCGGTCTCAAGTCCTCGGCTCCAGAGTTCCTCCCGGTCAGTCTCTCCTCACGCCTCCTGCCGGCCAACTTCTGCACCCTACACCTCCGTCTGTTGAAAGACTCTGGTTCCATTCATCATCCATCTTCCACACCATTCAATAAAACTCACTCCTAAGAACTTGCTCTGTGTGTGCGTGCTGTGTCCGGGTTCATCCTCGAAAAATATATCATAACATTATGGACCGGCCAAGGGATGAACCCGAGCACGCACAGAGCCCGGTGTAGAAGTTGGTAGGATCTGCCTCGCCTCCGATTCATCTTGCCTGGGGGAAGTGGTCCAAGATGGCGCTGTGAACGGTCACAAACTTTGAGAGCAGCCTTCAGATTGAACTTTACTTGCACAGGTAGCCTTTATACGGCATAACTTCACTCTTTCCTAAGCTCTATTGAACTTTTAATTGTTTACGTCAGCCCCAGAAACTGCTTTTGCGAAAAATGTCAAGTTCTAGTGGAAAGAGAAAAAGCTCGGGGAAGGCCGCGGGACCGGAAGCTACTGGCGGCGGCAAAGATTCTAACGTTCTCATCGAGACTTGTCATGATTATGCCGCCCGTCCTGACATCCCGAAAATCTCTCTGATGGAAGAAGACTTCCCTCCGCTGCCTCTTACTCCAGAGAAACCACCTGTTAAAAAAGGTAAAAGTGATGCAGATAGTGGAGACATTGTTGCTACTTTGTCGAAGCTAATAAACGGCAGGTCAGACGAGCTGAAATCCCTGATTCAAGAGAAGGCAGTGCAGATAACTACTCTGAGGGGAAATGTGGAAATTCTCTGCAACCAAATGAGTGAGATGAAGGGGAAAGTTTCACAGCTTGAACATGCTGTGGATGAAGAAAAGAAACGTGTTAATATGTTGGAGTCACGCATCACAGAAATGGAGCGATACTCTCGGCGGTGGAACCTGAAGCTACACGGCGTGTCAGAGCGCGGGGAAGAGAAGGATTTACGGAGAGAGGTGATTCGAATCTGCCAAGCGCTGCTTCCTGAGAATGCTGAGAAACTTCCAGATGTTATTGACTCCGTGCATCGTGTGGGAATAAAGAAGCCTAACAGCACGAGGAGCATCATGCTGCAGTTCTCCTCCCGCCTGCACAGAGCAGCAGTGTGGGCGGCAGCCAAGAATTCTTCTTACCTTAAGGAGAACAATCTTCGCTTCACTGAGGATCTTTGCAAAGCCGACAGAGAAGCCAGGATGAAGCTGTGGCCCCTTGTAAGTGAGGCTCGGAGAGCTGGGAAGGTTGCCTACTTTGTGGGCGGTCGTGCCTTCATTGATAAAAAGGAAATCCTCCCTCCAGTTTAGAGCGAAATAATGAAAAACCCTGGAACTGTTTGCTGCTGGCCTCTTGTTTGAACGTTGGTTTTTTGGAAGGCTACCAATATACTTTGATTTTCATTCTGATGCTGTTCTCGCATCATTTACTACAGTTTTCATCGTCAAAGCTCTTTAGCTGACTCTTTTCATTGTATGTCTTTGTCTGTTGTTTCACTTAACGCCAGGGGTTTAAGGAATAATTTGAAACGTAAAGCTCTTTTTTTGTTCAGTAAGCAATGTAAAACGGATTTCTGTTTTTTTCAAGAAACTCACACTGTATATAATGACATGCAGTTTTGGAGATCCCAATGGGGCAATGAAGCTTTTTTCTCACATGCTTCACAACATTCTGCTGGGGTTTGCACATTTAAAAACCGATTTACAGGTTCTGTTTTACATTCAGAGAGCGACAGCAAAGGTCATTATATTTGCCAAGTTCTTAATGTTTACGACCTTAATTTTATAACTATTAATGTTTATGGCTACAACACAGTACATGAAAATAAAGACCTGATAAATGAGGTAGAAAACAAAGTTCTCTTTTGGCTGGCCAAATTTCCTAATGCTTACCTGATTTGTGGAGGGGATTTTAATATCCCTTTGGATGATTCAATGGATAGATGGCCAGCTGGAACTCGTGCTAGTTCCAATGCAAATTTAAAAATATTTATGCAAAAATTTGACTTAATAGATATATGGAGAGAAAAAAATCCCTCTGCTCGAAACTTTACTTGGTGTAATAAATCAAGATCTAGACAATCTAGAATAGACTTGTGGTTAATTTCGAGTAATCTTAAAGACAACACAGATGTTGATATTCTCTCCACCCCTTTGACCGATCATAAGGCAATTAAAATTAACGTTTCTCTGATCCCTTCCTCTTGCCGTCCACATACTTCATATTGGAAACTCAATAGTTCTATTTTATCTCATAAAGCCGTTCAATTTATGGTCAAGAGGTTGATATTGAAATTTTGGAATGAAGGTAAGGTCGACAAAATATATGAGAAAAAATGGGAACTTTTGAAATTCGAATTAGGAAAGTTTTTTAGGAAATATTGCAGCGATCTTTCAAAGCAAAAGCGATCCGATGAAGCAAAAGTTATTTCAAAGATAGCAGCTTTGTCTTCTGTTTCACCTGATAAATTGTCTTCTGCAGAAAAAGTGGAATTATCGGAAAACCAAAACAAGTTAGACAAATTATATCAAGCTAAGGCTGACGGTGCTTATATTAGATCTAGAAGGCAGTGGATAGAGGAAGGGGAGCAAAACTCAGCATATTTCTTTAGATTGGAAAAATCGCAAATTGCTACTAATACAATTCACCGACTTCTTATAGATAATGTTGTATGTAATGACGCAACCAACATTGCTAAGTTCTGCTCTAACTTCTATAAAAATTTATACAGCTCTAAATATTGTGAGAATAATGCTAATAAGTTTCTAAATTCCTTGATAGACATAAAGCAAGTCACTCCTGATGACAGAGAATTTTGCGATCGTCCTATTACATTAAAAGAAATACTTGATTCAATTAAGTGCCTGAAGAATACTAAATCACCTGGAACAGATGGTTTGCTGTCTGAGTTTTATAAATCATTCGCTGGAGATCTTGCTCCATTCTTATTGGCGGTTTATAATGAAAGTATTATTAAGGGAACCCTCCCTCCCACCTTAACTCAAGGACTCATTACTCTTATTCCCAAACCAAAGAAGGATCTGTTACTTATTGACAACTGGCGGCCAATTAGTCTACTAAACAACGATTACAAAATCCTGGCCACAATTTTTGCTAAGCGATTAAAGTTAGTTCTTGATGATATTATTGAAGAAACACAATCAGGCTTTTTAAGAAATAGACACATCTCAAATAATATTAGGCTTCTGCTTGACATATTAGATTACCCCGATTTGATAAACGATGAAAGCTTTATCCTTTTTCTGGACTTTTACAAAGCATTCGATTCAATTGAACACAACTTTATTTTTGAAACATTAAACTTATTTGGTTTTGGTAATTTTTTCTGCAGTACTATTAAAACATTATATAATAATGGAAATAGTTCAATCAAATTGAAAAATGGAACATCCCCAAGATTCGACTTAAAACGTGGTATACGGCAAGGCTGTCCCATTTCCCCTTATTTATTTCTGTTATCAACTCAACTCTTGGCTAGTCACATAATAAATAGTCAATTGGGTGGAATGTCAATTCTGGACAAAAGAATTGTCATCAGCCAATTGGCTGATGATACAACAATTTTCTTAAAAGACTCGTCTGAAGTTTCTCTGGCCCTTGAATTGATAAAATTATTTTCTGAGGCTTCTGGTCTTTACTTAAATGTGAATAAATGTGAATTAATGGCTGTTAAGAATTGTGAGCTGCCTCATCTCTGCAATATTCCAATTAAAGAAACCGTTAATTACTTAGGAATAACGTTAACCAAAAAACAGAACTCTAGATGTGACCTCAACTTTAGCCCAATTTTAGAAAGAACAAAGAAAAGATTTAACTCATGGCTTCAAAGAGACTTATCCCTTCGGGGTAGAATATTACTTTCTAAAGCTGAAGGAATATCCAGATTAACCTATGCTGCTGTTTCTTTGGCTGTGGACTAAAAGATGTGCAAAGAAATTGATAGGACACTATGCAACTTTATTTGGAAAAACAAAACTCATTACATTAAAAAATCTGTTTTAATGAATAGTTATGATGCAGGAGGTCTTAACTTTCTTGACTTTACAACAATCAACAATACACTCAAAGTGAACTGGATTAAAAATTGCCTTAAAAATCCTACCTCAATCTGGAATTTTATTCCTCACTACTTGTTCTCTAAGATTGGTGGTCTTAAGTTTGTATTGTTGTGTAATTATAACATTGATCGCATTCCTGTCGCTCTCTCTAATTTTCATAAACAAGCCCTTTTGGCCTGGTCACTGATTTTCAAACATAATTTCTCTCCTAATAGGTACTTTCTTTGGAATAACAAAGATATATGTTACAAGAAAAAATCTCTGTTTTTTGAAAACTGGTTTAGGAATGGTATTACACTGGTGAGTCAACTCTTCAATGAAAAAGGCAACCTCTTTAATTATCAAGAATTTTTGTGTCATTTTAAGATTCCTATAAACCCAAAACAGTTTGCTATTGTCTTTGATGCTGTTCCACCAGGTGTTATAATGTTATTTAAAGGTCAGACTTCTCTGTTCTCCAAAGGCCCAAGACCTCCAATTGAACTAACTGACACTTATGTAGGTAAATTGTGTTTTCAACCCAAATCTCCTAAAAATAATAAACATATTCGTACTTTATTCCAAGCAAACTGCATCTCAGTTCCCTACGTAATTTCAATCTGGTCTGGTCTGGCCTCAGAGGTATGCTGGAACAAAACATGGTCTTTACCCAATAAATATTTACTAGTAAATAAGGTTAAAGAGGTTTCCTTTAAAATCATTCACCGCTGTTATCCAGTAAAGTCATTTTTGGTTAAATACAAAAAGGACATTGATACTGCTTGTACTTTCTGTAACATTTACTCAGAGTCTGTCACTCACCTGTTTTGGTCTTGTGAACACACCAGGCGTTTTTGGCAAGGAATTTGTCGCTTCATTCTGGACAATATTTATGATAAATTTGAACTTTATTTTAAAGATGTCTTATTGGGAATCACAAAATATAAAAAGGAACTTTCTGACCATTTCTTCTTATGTAATCTTTTGCTACTGTTGGCCAAATTTTATATTCACAAATGTAAAATTATTATGACTAAACCCTCATGTATCTCTTTTTTAAAGGAAGCAACAACTTATTTTTCTACATTGTCCTCCTCCAATAACAAAAAGGCTGTTAAAACTTTATCTTTATGCTCTAAATTTAAAGTATTTATGTAATCCCTTTACATGCTTATTGCTTATTTATTGCTACTTTTACTTTATTCAGTTAATTTTTATTTATTTCTTTATTTTATTTTTTAAACAAACCCCTGGCAATTGTTCATAGGATATTGTACTTCTTTCTGTATTGCAAAGCATTTTCTAATAAAGCTTATTTAAAAAAAAAAAAAAAAAAAAATATTGCCTGGGTCGCCGTGCGGTGACGCCTCGCCTCTGTTTGTCTCGCCATGGTCGCTGGATTGCGACGTCACGTTTCCCGTTTGTCTGCCGGGGTTGCATCCGCGACGCCCCGCCTCTGACTTTGTTTCCTGGTTCGCCTTTCGCGAGTTCCGCCTCCTACGCTGCGCAGCCGTTAAGGACGGCGCTCCTCGTCGTCGCTGCCCAGCGTTGACTTTTGCCGCTGCCCAGCATACAGAGACTTTGCTGTCCAGCACCTCTTGGTTTCTGCTTTGTTTTAAGTTATTTTTGGGTCCTTGTTTTTGAGTTATTTTTGAATTACTTAACGTATGGGGTAAGATCACTTCCTAAATAGAATTGTACATAAAAGGATAGTTGTGTCCATATTATTCAGAAGTTGTGCATAACAAACATTTGTAAACTCATAATAATTTAAATCGCATTCAAAAGATACAACATACAGTTTAAATAGTTACAACTTCAATAACTAATAAATACAAATTTCAAGTTTAAATTTGTGCTTTACTCTTTATGAACACAAACAGCAGCGGCTGCTTGAGAATACGGATTTTTTCTTTGAGAATACGAATTCACAACAGTGGTCTGACGTCACGGTTTCCAAGGCTGGTTAACGGAGCACAGAGTGCGAAGATAGGAGCCGCGCATGCGTTCTTCAGACTGCGTCTCTGAATGCACCGCGGCTGCAGCTTCATTCCAGACAGCGCAGAGATCACAGTGGTAAGTTAAACATTCCCTTTTCTGCTGTTGTTCTTCAAAAGTACATTTTCAGATCGTTTGAGGTGAGAACATTATACTTTTAAGCTTCCCTATTTACAGAGTTGGTGTTTGTTTTGTGTTTATCAGGCTGATGCGTGTTGCTTTATTAACTCAATAATTGCTGGAATAAATTGTAAATGTCTCCCAAGGATGACAGCAGCATATAAAATGGAGCTGGACGATAATTTAATAACAATATATATCAGTCGAAAGACGTGTGGCACAATAAGGGGAAAAAAGGGTCGATAAAAGTTGGTTATAGAGACGGTTTTCCTTCCTTCCTCTTAGCCTATTATATTAGTTGATGCTGCAGTCACTGCTTCCTCTCGACCAATCGTAATCGCGGACCCAGGCACGCCGTCACAAAGCGCCGCCCTCTCAAACCACAACACAGAGCACGTGAATATGTCGCAGCAAGGAGCGGCGGGGGAAATTGTCCCAAAACGGGGTTTTACTAGTTCGCCAGCCTGACAGAAATAAACCAATGATTTTTAAATTTTGCAAGGAACCGGTAAAAACAAAGTCTGGTAACGCAACCAACTTGTTTCATCACGTAAGCCGCTCACACCCGCAGCAGCGCGAGCCGTTTTAGCCCCGCGCGACTCCGCGTCATCTTCTTAGGAATCTTATGGAACTTCTTCCAAAACAAAGCAGGTATAGCAGCTAAACTGGGCTTCCTTCTTTGTGATAAAATGACAAAGCGTCCTGGCGGCGTAAGGACATCAGGCATGCAGTAACGTGCTTCATAGTGATTGATATGCTGCTGTTGTCTGCAGTTGAAAAACCTGGCTTCAAACAATTACTCGCCACTCTTGATCCGCGATATAAAGTTCCGGGCTGCAAGTTTTTCTCTAACAGCGCTGGTCACTTTAGTTTATTCTTTGTCAGTATTTAATAACATCACCCAGGTCTCTTAAGTTAAGTCATTTTTCATAAAAAAATCAGTTATGGTTAAAAATGTTGGTTAAATAAGAATTTAATTGGGATTGAGTGTTTGTGTGTGATATATTAAAAGTAAGTCATTTAGCAATATTATAAGAGCCAGGTTTTAAATATTTTTGATAATTATCTATCGATCAATATGCATTTTTTTTATCGATATGCTTTTTTCTATATCGTCCAGCCCTAATATAAAATCTATAAATAAATAAATAAAATCTATAAATGTTTTTCCTATCTAAGTGAGTTTCCTCTGAGTGAGGACACGAAGAATTGAGAGAAGAAAGAGGGAAAGAAAACAATAGTAACAATATATGAAAAAAATACAGATATTTATTTTAGACAAATGTTTTAACTTTGGAACAGAATGAAGGTGTAACATATTTAACAAATTAACAGTTACTAACGTGGTTTAAAACAAAGAAATAACTTCTATTAACATCTTATACAAATAGACAACGCCTACAAACATACAATTAAAAATAGTTGGAATGGAAATTAATTTACTGATTATTTTATGTATTTTTACAGGTAGTGAAAAAAATGAAATGAAGCAGCATGTGTACATGACTAGTACAACTGATCTACGTTAGGTCACATGTAGTCATGTCAACTTAAACATGCAGCCAGCTGGAGCAGCTCCCTGTCTTCAGCCGCCGGATGGCCGTCCTCCTCTGGGTTAACCTCCTCGTCCTCCACGTCCAGCTGGTCCCCTGCCTCTATACTAATATTGTGGAAGATGCAGCAGGCGGCGATTACTTTTGGGGCAAACGTCAGGCAGACCTCCAACGCCCTTAAGAAGATGGAACGCAACGTGTCTTCAGAGCACCAAAGACACGCTCAATGATGTTTCTTGCCCTGGCGTGGTGTCTGTTGTAGCGTGCCTCCACTTGACCTGCACCAAATACAAAATTAACTTGTAATATGCTGATATGTCTTAATCTTCTATCCAATTAATATAATATATGTATCAATTGTGTGTCATTGTTGGCAATATTTAAGGACAAGAAGGTAAGAGATCTTACTGGCAAGCTGTTTCCCTATAGGATGCACCGCAGGCCAGCCAGCAGAGGGTCAGCAGCACCTCTATCTTCTGTGGCCATCCATGGACCTTCTGGATGGACAGCAGCTGAAGGAGGAGGAGGATGGTGGCCCGTCTTAGCCTGACGGCTGGTTTCAGGTCCCCTTCATTAAAAAATATTTGGAGGATCGGCACATAAGTGTTTATCCTCACATTTTTTGTTTCTGTTTCTTCCTGTAAATAAAAAATGCCAAATGTTACCATAATTGTTTTTTCAATTCTCACCTTTTCACACCATAAAACTATATGTGGTTAACATGCAGATTATTATAGTTCTCAAGAAAGAAAGGGTCAAATGAATAGTAAATGTAACAAATGGCTTCCCTTCTCTGGTATTTCTACCATTTCACTGAAATAATTAACTGAACTAACTGCACACAATTTATAGATTAATCATTGTAAAGGTGCAGACAGAAATAACTTTTCCTTAATGAGCAATGCTGTGAAGGTTAGTAGGTGCAACAAAGTAGCTTAACCCTAATCCCTTTACTGTTACTAATATATAAAAATTATGTTTTCATTTTAATTCTTTACAGATAAATAGTCACAATTTCAACGTGATCACATGTTTAATACCATCCTCAATGTTGTTTTTTAAAGATAAAAGTAGGAAATAGGCTGTCAATCTTAAAAAACCTACCAGTTGGCACAGACGCTCGACGTCGGACTTTTTATTAAAATTACGCACTAACTCTGTAAACAGGCCACATAGGGAAGCTTAAAAGTATAATGTTCTCACCTCAAACGATCTGAAAACGTACTTTTGAAGAACAACAGCAGAAAAGGGAATGTTTAACTTACTATTGTGAGCTCTGCGCTGTCTGGAATGAAGCTGCAGCCGCGGTGCATTCTGAGACGGTCAGTCTGAAGAGCGCATGCGCGGCTCCTATCTTCGCACTCTGTGCTCCATTAACCAGCCTTGGAAACCGTGACGTCAGACCACTGTTGTGAATTCGTATTCTCAAAGAAAAAATCCGTATTCTCAAGCAGTCGCTGCTGTTTGTGTTCATAAAGAGTAAAGCACAAATTTAAACTTGAAATTTGTATTTATTAGTTATTGAAGTTGTAACTATTTAAACTGTATGTTGTATCTTTTGAATGCGATTTAAATTATTATGAGTTTACAAATGTTTGTTATGCACAACTTCTGACTAATATGGACACAACTATCCTTTTATGTACAAGTCTATTTAGGAAGTGATCTTACCCCATATTAACGTTCCTTAGATTCTCAGTGCTCCTAAGATTTCTTAAAGTTATTCAGGTTTGGTTTTGTTGTGTTCTAGTTTTGCTTTAGTTTCTAGTCTTTTCGTATATTTTTACGGTTTTAGAAGAATTATTTTGCCTTCTGTTCTTTAGTTAGACTCATCCTTAGTTTTTGGTTTACTTAGGATTTTTTTGGGATTTATGTTGCTTTTGAGTAATTGGGTTTTATTTTGTTGTTTTGTCCGGGGTTTTGTGTCCCAGTTTATTCTAGTCATTCGGGTTCTTCTTTAGTATTCTAGTTTTTGGTTTTCTTAGTCAGCTAGTTTGGTTTTTGTGTCTTTTCTAGCTTTATTTACTTAGTTGCAGTAGTTAATATTTTACTAGAGTGTTTTTGGTTTCTTTAAATTCTTTTGGTTTTGTTTTTATTTTCTAGTTCGGGCTTGTTCTCCATCTTCTTGTTTTAGCCATAGCCCTGATTTATTGTTCTAGGTTCGCCTTTAGTCTTCTGAGTTTTGTTTTTGAGCTCCAGTTTCTTTACCTTAGACTCCCTGTTCTGTTCCGTTTCATAGTTTTGCTTTATCGTTTGGTTCCTTTCCTAGTCATTAGTCTTGTTTTGATTTGTCAGTAGATCCGGTTTTAGCCCTGTAATTTCGTCAGCCCTGTAGCTTCGTCAGCCCTGTAGTTTCTGTCCTAGCCCTGTAGTTTCTGTCCTAGCCCTGTAGTTTTAGTCTTGTTCTGAATTTGTTTTGTCTTTAAGTTTTGTTCGTCTTTATTTTTTCCCCTTAGTATTTTTGTGTCTGGGATCCTGCGCTTTCTAGGTCCCTACGCCCTTCATCTCCTGTTTTCTTTGTTTGTTTTTGCCCTGTCTAGGTTAGTTTAGTTCCCCTCAGTAGTTGTTTGGTTCTGTCTTGCCCTAGTGTCTCTGATCTGTTCCCCTAGCCCTCTTGTTCTTGTGGTTCCCCCTGTTTAGGCGCATGCAGGTCGCCGCCAGAGCCCTCCGGCACTCCCATGTCGCCGGCTGAGCCCTCTGGTGCGCCAACCTGTCGCTACCCAGTGCACGCAGGTCGCCGCTAGAGCCCTCCGGTGCCTAAGTCGCTGTCTGTGCCCTCTGGCGTGCCTGGTCTGTTGCTGCCTAGCTCACCCTCTGGTTCTTGCTGTTTGCCTTTGTTCTCGGTTCCCCGGCGTGTTTGGACGCCCTGTCTCGGTTCCCCGGCATGTTTGGACGCCCTCTGTTCTCGGTTCCCCGGCGTGTATAGACGCCCTCTGTTCTCGGTTCCCTGGCGTGTTTGGACGCCCTGTCTCGGTTCCCCGGCGTGTTTGGACGCCCTCTGTTCTCGGTTCCCCGGCGTGTATAGACGCCCTCTGTTCTCGGTTCCCTGGCGTGTTTGGACGCCCTGTCTCGGTTCCCCGGCGTGTTTGGACGCCCTGTCTCGGTTCCCCGGCGTGTTTGGACGCCCTGTCTCGGTTCCCCGGCATGTTTGGACGCCCTCTGTTCTCGGTTCCCCGGCGTGTATAGACGCCCTCTGTTCTCGGTTCCCTGGCGTGTTTGGACGCCCTGTCTCGGTTCCCCGGCGTGTTTGGACGCCCCAGCGTTCTCTTTCCTAGCGCCCTGGCGTTTCCCTCACGTCCTGGCGATTTTCTCCCTAGCGCCCCGGCGTTTCCCTCGCGCCCCGGCGATCTCTACCCTGGTGCCACGGCGTTTCCCTCACGCCCTGGCGATCTTATCTCTAGCGCCCCGGCGTTTTTCTTCACGCCCCAGCGATCCTTCTTTCCTCACGCCCCGGCGTTTCCCTCACGCCCCGGCGATCTCTTCCCTTGCGCCCCGGCATTTCCCTCACGCCCTGGCGATCTTATCTCTAGCGCCCCGGCGTTTTTCTTCACGCCCCGGCGATCCTTCTTTCCTCACGCCCCGGCGTTTCCCCACGCCCCGGCGATCTCTTCCCTTGCGCCCCGGCGTTTCCCTCACGCCCCGGCGTTCTCTTTCCCAAGCCCCGGTGTTTCCCTCACGCCCCGGCGTTCTCTTTCCCAAGCCCCGGCGTTTCCCTCACGCCCCGGCGGGTTTCCCTCTGGCGTTGTCGTACGCCTGTTCTTCCCTCTGGCGTTGTCGTACGCCTGTTCTTCCCTCTGGCGTTGTCGTACGCCTGTTCTTCCCTCTGGCGTTGTCGTACGCCTGTTCTCCCCTCTGGCGTTATCGTACGCCTGTTCTTCCCTTTGGCGTTAAGTACGCCCGTTCCTTCCCTTTGGCGTTGTGTACGCCCGTTCCTTTCACAGGTCTGCCTAAAAAGTGGATCAGACAGCTGCAGCTGATCCAGCACGCTGCTGCCCGCGTCCTCACTAAGACTAAGAAAGTAGAGAACATGGACCCGGTTCTGAAGTCCTCACTAAGACTAAGAAAGTAGAGAACATGGACCCGGTTCTGAAGTCCTCACTAAGACTAAGAAAGTAGAGAACATGGACCCGGTTCTGAAGTCCTCACTAAGACTAAGAAAGTAGAGAACATGGACCCGGTTCTGAAGTCCTCACTAAGACTAAGAAAGTAGAGAACATGGACCCGGTTCTGAAGTCCTCACTAAGACTAAGAACGTAGAGAACATGGACCCGGTTCTGAAGTCCTTCCACTGGCTCCCTGGATCTCAGAGAATAGACTTTAAAATCCTTCTGTTAGTCTATAAATCCCTGAATTAGCACCTAAATACATCACAGACTTGTTATCAGTGCATCAACCCTCCAGACCACTCAGGTCTTCTGGCTCCAGCCTGCTCTGCAGAACCAGAACCAGAACCAGACATGGAGAAGCAGCATTTAGTTCCTATGCTCCACTGATCTGGAACAAACTCCCAGAAAACTGTAAAAGTGCTGAAAGCCTGAGTTCCTTTAAATCAAGACTGAAAACTCATTTGTTTAGGACTGCCGTCAACTGCACTAGTTAAACAGTGGAATGCAAATTTTTTTCTTTTTTCTTTTATATAATCCAACTGCTTTTTCCTACTTGCTTTTTTCTGCTTTATTTCCTGTATTTTAATCATGTAAAGCACTTTGCATCGTCTGTGTACTGAATTGTGCTATATAAATAAATTTGCCTTGCCTTGCCTTACCTTGCCTTTTATTAGTGCACAACACATATTTGCAATTGGGCACACATGACCTAATTTTTACTTTGAAGAAATTAAAGAGTTAGAAAGGTAGTCAGACATAATCTAGATCTGCTGCTATATGCTTTACTTGTAACATTCATATCTGTGTTAGAAAACGCAATTTTTAATTAATTTCCTTACCAATTTTCATATAATCAATATCCATTGGTTGCAATTATTTTAAATTCCTTAAGAATCCGTTTTGCACATAAGCATAAATGCATTGGTTTGACAATTTTAGGATAAATTACCAAATCCAAACACCAATTTAGGTTTACACCAATAAGAACAATAGTCATTTGAAAACAACATAAAAACCAATTTATAATTTTTTTTTTAGGTGCGCTCCCTGCTGTCGGGAAGTGACTTTTGGCAGAAATTTACCGCAGAGGGTGTGGAATTGTTTCGTACTCGAGCAGAGACTGTTTTGTACTTATAAATGATATTTTGAGTGCAACGTTTGGGGACAGCTTGTAAAACAAGCTTTTTTGGGTGAAACATATTTTTGTGTGTGCAAAACAAGTTTTATTTGTGTGCAACACATTTCTGTATGTATAACGTTTTGGCAGGAAACTAATTCCATAGGACCACAGATCACTGATTCTGAACCCTTTATTCTCTGCTGTTAGAACAAGCTTTAGGGAATGATAGAATCTGGTTAAATTTGGGGTGTCTGGGTTTCTTTTTCTGTTCAGAACTGAAGATAAATTTATATAAAATCAAACCAAGCAAAAAATACTTGTCTGGTTTTACTGTAAAACTGTTTATTTTATTTCCATTGGTTGAGAAAAAACTGAAAATAAGTTACAGCAGATAAAAAATGTTTTGCTGCTTCTCTTTTAGAAAAGTTAGATTAAAGTTTTATGCAGTAGCAGCAATTGCAAAATGAACTGTCTCTGTCGTCTCTGCAGGAACTTTATAATGTCAGCATCTGCCTCCATTAGGATTTTGTGATCACATCAACATTTTGTTCTTGAAGTTCAAATTAAGGTTTTCTTGCCCAGGGGAAGACGGGCATGTAGCATGGGAAAGCAAAGATTGGACCATTAATTGTCCAAACCCAAATAAACTAATGAAACAGTCTATCCTGTAATGTCCAATAAGCATTTTAGCCCTCCACACTGATCTGAAGAAAACCTCATTAATAGCAGGATGGTTGATCTCTGATGATCAGATAATTTTCAGCAAAACTGATCCCTTTTGTTTTGTTTTTTCTAAACAATAATAAACTGTTTGACTTTAAATCTTAGGTTATATCTGTAATTCAAATAAAATAAGAGCTGACAGAAAATTTTAATCAGCTCTTTGCATTGTAAAAAAAGCTCACCTGTCTCCCTAGTTTACATTCTACCTTGTATACTCCCCCTCATACAGCCTGCATGTCTTGGCTGCCAGACCAGTAATACCAATAATTAATGAATCTAATCTCAGCAAAATAAGCACAAAGCACCTGCTCTGAACAATTCAGTTTTGGAAAGTTTCTTCTTCATAAGTTCAGAGTTTTCTATGATTTTCTCTTCCTCCTGTTCTGATTGTATTGGTAATTAACAAACAGGTTGTTGGTTTGAGCTGTAAAGAAGCTAAACAAGCAAGACTTGTGATATATTTTTTATTTTTTGCATCCAAAATAGAAAAAATACTGTTATTAATGAAATATTAACACCCACATACACCAGCAAATGTCATATAATCACAACCATTTTTTTTCATACCAATCCAATAAAATATATTTCAATAAAAATGCAAGTTATGTTAAATAGTTCTTCTAAATTATCCTTAACCATGAGGGTGGGTAGAGCCCAGCAGTTTCCACGTCCAGTCCTCCAGGGATACTGCCCTGCAGCTTTTCCACCTGAATCAAATGGCTGAGTTCCCTCATCAGCATCTAGTCCTTCAGCTCTGCAGAGGACCGGTAACCAGATATTAATCTGGATAAGGTGTGTTGGAGAATTAAGGCATGTAAACGCTGCAGGAAAGTAACTCTGGTAGACTGGAGTTGGGCACGCCTGAAAGAGACAATGAACAAAGAGATCCAAATAGCATAGATCTGTTTGAGAAAAACAGTCACTGTGGACAAACAGCTGTTACATTTTCCTTTTAAGCTAGCCAGCAGAAACACCACCGACCTATTACGATATTATCAAGATAACATTGTATAGTTGTGCTACTTTGTGGAGCAGAATGGAAAAAATGCTTAATTACATGCTCAATAACCACAATAAAAACATTAAATTTAATTTCTGATTTTTTATTAGGCTATATAATAAAAAACAAAATGAAACAATTTAAAAGCCAAAAAAACTAACACTTCACCAAAAGCAATGCATTATTTACATTCAATACCATTAAAATCATATTCTAAAACATATTACCTCAAAAGGTAAATTATTGGAAAATGAATTTAAAAATTAATAACTTTATGGATATTTATTATACAAAGAACCATTTGCAAACAACAAATGTTGCAGCTGCATGTGTTAAATTTTATCATCCAGGTTTTAAACCTCAAATCTTTCATGGTAAAAATCTGCTGGCTCAGCAGTAAAACAGCATCTATTATTTCCTGCTATTATTAGGACAAAAGATTTTCTTTAATATTGAACTTTAATTGGATTCAAATACAAAATAAATAAAAAGCAATGTAAATTCCATACCTCTTACAGACAGCAATAACATGTGAAAAGAAAATCCAAACAATATGAAATAGTTTAATGAATATATTCCTCTGATGCTTTATTTAGATGAAGAAACTGAGGAAGACATTGATTTCGATGCCTTCAGATCTTGGTGTCTAGACTCCTAATTAGTTAGTTGTCACACTGTTGAGACATTTAAAAAGGCAGAAATGTTATTTATACAATGTTTTAATGAAAATGATTTCTCTCTGGAGATTATTAAAGTATCTCTGATTCGGATTCTGCAACAAGTTATAAGAATAGGACTTTACTATGGCAGCAATGGGTTGTCTGATGAGGCACTGCCTTGGCTATCGTCCGAATCTTTAGTAGTTAAAGATGAGGAACTGCCTTGATGATCCTCTGAGCGAGGTGCCGAACTCTCGGTGTCTGCTGTTTATAGGGGAAAAAATGCCATTTTGGAGGTTTTAGTATGATTTAACAAAAGCCTTGAGCTTTGTCCGACAGGAGTGATGCAGAGAAACAATTGGCAAAGCTTCTTTTAATAATTAACTCAACTTACAAGCTTAAGAAGACAACAACAACAACAGGGTAACAGAGAATCCAGCAATGTAGAAACAGAAACCGGTGCCTGTATTCACAAAGATTCTCAGAGCCCTCTCAGAGAGATTTTGTCTTAGCTTAAATACTTCCTCCTTTCCTCCTTAGGCTGGAAAAGAATAATGTCTCACACAATTGTCGAACCTAAGCTATATCCAAAACGTTTGGACAGCCTTTAACTCCGACATTGTTACATGACAGACAAACACATGGAACTACAAAGTGCACTGTTCTCTCTGGACATTTTCATTGATTTCTGAGCGATGGACTGTGCTGATACATCATGTCACCCAAAGAATTGTGGAATACCTGAGGGCTTCTTAGTGCCAGTAAGGGACGTTGTAAGGTTCCAATTCTAAAGGAGCCATAGAGGCTACTATTCCTTCCTCTTTCCTTACTGACTGCATGTATCATGCTGAACACTGATAGACTTCTGCTTTGTCTAAAGAATCCTTACTTATTAGACCTTTTTAGATGCAGCCTTAGTCTTAGGATTCTTTGTGAATGCAGGCACAGAAACTTAAATACACTGTGAAATAACAGGGTGAAAATCAGGTAAGTAACAAACAGAATATTAGACAACTGGGAGGAAAGACGAGGCTGAGGAACTGAAGATGACATGAAAAGGGAGTAAACTATACACAAACCTAAACAACAGACAAAAACGACACTGTTAGACAAAATCTTTAATAGTGAAAGAAAATCTCTGGTCCTGAGCTTGACTTTGTGGTCTATGGTTGTTCAGAGGGAAAAATTAACAAAAATCAATTTAGCTCTTGCTCAAACAAAGACCACAAAACAAATAAACGGTGTCAAGAGATTTTCTGGTAAAATAGTCTAGTGTTGTGAATATTGGCGCTGATTGTTTTCCTCTTTAGAGCAACCATGTGCACTTATAATGCCTCCTTTCATAAGCTCATTTTTATTGTCAACATCTAGTAATGATATTGTAAAAACTTGTGATTAACTGTTTGTCATGATTTGTCTACGTGAACCCGGCACACAGAGCTTGTTCTATTGCAGTTTATTGAAAGTAATGAGTAGGATGATGATGACTAGAGAGGTAACCGGACTAGAGATGATGGGTGCAGGAGCAGGCTGACTGGAAGAGACTGGAGAGAGTTCTTGGAGATGCTGGGCTACTGTCAGACCAGAAGTGCAGAGTGAGACAGTTCCTGGGGTATAGGACTGCTAGAGCACAGGGTAGCAGGCAGTCCAGCAGCTAGCTGAGGCTTTACTTGAGGCACGGAGGAGGCAGGAGATCCAGAAACAAAACAGGGAACAAACCAGGCTGACAGATGTGAAATGAGTGGAGACTGATGAGAACAGGACTAGACAGGCGTGGTGTTGGTAGAAACTGAAGACGAGCCGGCGACGAGGAGCAAACTGAAGGGAGCAGGTGAAGTGAATTCAGACTAATTAGTGCCTAACAGGTGTGACTGATTGCTGAGGGTGAGCTGAGCGAGAGGAGGAGGTACTGGAAAATAACCGGGAAAACAGCCAGACCAAAACTAAACCATGACACTGTTAAATTACAAACATCTTAATTCAACCTTTCCTGAAGTGGTTCAGCAGCAGCAACAAATCTACAGTCCTGTAACTCCTACAGGAAACTGTAAATGGAGTTTTTATCAATATTATATATTATCGAGCTTCCACAATGGAACAGATTCAGCAAGATTTTAGAAAACAAACAGTCTGTGCGCTGGGATTTACTCAATGTCCACTGAGAACAATACATAATGTGATAAAGAAATACTTAAAGACTGGAAGTTTAGGCCCTGGAATAGACAAAATGACAATTATTTGTTCATAATATAAATTGGTATCGCAACAAGAGATAGAAGCATTTGAGCATTTAAATAAACTAATAAACTATTTATAAAAAATATTATATTTAGCAATTAGTTATACTTGTCAGGGGCAAGACATGAGAATATAAATCTACTGTTACCTCAGTAGGATTATAGTATTTGAGAACACCTTTAGCAGTTTGATTGTAGTTGCTTCTCTCGAAATAAAGTTAAATAAAAATGAATAAAAAATGTAGAAAACAATAAAAGTTCATGAGTTATTTTGACTTCCTGTAAAAATCTCTTTCACTATCTTAGAAAAAACAACAAGTTCAGTTTTTTCTGAGATCACGCTCATTTTGCCCCATCACTGTTTCACGACTTGGTAATTTGGTTATTTTATTAACCAATAAAGACACAAACACTGAACTTTTGATGGGTTCACACAGCGTCAGATTGTTGATAGATTTAATGTTGGAATCAGATCTATTTCTGAAGGATTAAAACAGGAAAAGAAAGATAAAATATCAGTCTCTCACCGTTCTTCTTTTTGCAACAGAAGAAAACAACCACACCAATGACAACAAGGAGCGCCACACCAACACCAACACCAACAAGGATGATCCACATGTTGTCATTTGCTGTTGAGAAGAGAAACCGGGTCAGACTCCAGCAGAGTTACAGGTTTGTTTGTGTCTTTTATCCCAGATTATCTGAACATCATAAATGTATTTCTTTCCAGTTTCTATAATGGTGAGTAGCTTATAAATGCCCAAATATTTTTTTAAGTTTTATAAAGCTGGTAATGAAATGAATGCATTGAATGGTTGGAGTCTAACCAACTAAAACCCTCAAAATTAATAAAGTTGAAAGTTTTTATTGACACTATTAATAAAATTAAGCCAAAACAACTGGAACAAATTGTTATAGCAGCAAATTACTTCCTTTAACATTTTTATTTATATAACAAGCTTTTATGATCTTCCCAAGAAAAACTTCTTGTCATCTAATCAGTGAAATTTAACCTAAATCTAAAAAGACAAACAGAGCAGAGAGAACAATGACATCAGCGGATATTTACCTGTAAACACAGGTGGTTCTTTACTCAATTCATTGCTCATCAGGATTCTTGTTTTCTCCAGTCTATGGACGATGTAATCTTTGACTCCAGAGAGCTGATACACACATTCATACTTGTTCCAGTCTTCAGGTGCAACAGATGACAGATCGATGTCAACGCTCATCTGGAAGGTCCCATCATTGTTAGGGAGGATCTCTCCTTTGGTCAAAGGAGACACCTCCTCTCCATCTTTCCTCCAGAACATCTCTGCTCTGTTGGGGTAGAAACCTGTAGCGTGGCAGCTGACTGGAGACGAGGAAGACTTCTGGAGGAAGGAGACTGATGGAGGATCTGTAGATGGAGACACAAGAAGTTCTAATATAAACTGGTTATAATAATTCATGTCTAATGAAAAGAACATTGCTTGAAATGTTACAGATCTGAAGACTGGCCTCAGAAAAACACACAGAACTGAGTCATTTAGTGATCAATTTGGTGAAGAAATCAATCCATAAATGAGTGTTAGAAAATTAACTCTGGATAATTCTAATAAAATGCAATGTATTAAAACAATTCTGTTCATACCAGATTCAGGATATGTGTCTATACCTGTTCTCATCAGAGAGCTCTTCCCATAGTTGACATACTTTTCCAGCCATTCAGGACAAATGTGGCTGAAGTAGGTCTTGTCAGACCCCAGCATTGTTCTCCTATTGTTCCAGTTGTTTTTAGTAAGTACAGCCTGTTGTTTTGCAGCAATCCATCTGTTTTCCTCTATGTTCAATGTTAGGAAGTCTTCCCCGTCATAGCCGTACTGGAAATAGCCAGTAACCTTTTCAGTCTCATTATCCCACTCACAGCCGTACATCCACTGAAAAATGTGAACACCTAAAGACAGAAAGAATGCAGAAAACTAAACTAAGCTTTTTATTTTAATCTTTTAATATAAAAGCTTTCAGTAATAAACACAAAACAACACATACATCTTGGAAAGAAAGAAAAACCAACAGAAACTGCTGCAAAAAAGTATGTATGTCTGTCATGATATAGATTTTGATTGGTTTTCCTTGGACTTTTCTGGACTGATTATTGTTCCATTCCTCTCAACCACCAGTCACCATTCAATAAACTCAGTCACCCACCAGCCAACACTCAGCACCAGATCTGCTCCAACTGCTGCAATTAAATACCAACTCTGCTCACTTGTATCTCCACCTATTTTTACCTGCTTCACTCAACCACTCCCTGCCAGAATGTCTCGTCTTGTTTGTCTGGCTGTTTGTGTTGTTTGTGCCAGCAGCTTCCCTTTATTTGCTGGTGAAGATTCTCAGTCATCAGGTCATGGCCATTCCAAAAAAGTAAAAAACAAGGCAACTGGACTTGTTTTCCGTAGTTCAAGACGTTTCGCTTCCTCTCCAGGAAGCTTTCTCAATTCAAAATGTCTGGAGTAATGTGAAGTAACACATTTTATACTACTGCCCAACAAAGGCCCTGTAATGGCTTAGATAACATGCAAATTCAACAGAAACAGGTCCACCCCTTAATAATGGGCGGCCTTTAAAGCCATTAAACCAGCAGATTGAACCGAAACTGGTCCACTCCTCTGTAAGGAGGAGTCGTTAGGGTTGTTATTGGCTTGGTTTAAAGGAACGATGTTTTGATCACTCGTATGATGGTGAGAATTGAGGTGATGATTGGCCGGAATTAATCCTATATCCTATAGCGTTTGTTCACATTTTGGACAAAGAAGACAGATGGTTTGAAAGGGGTGTTAAGGAAGCCACCTACATTAAGAGAGAAAGACCAACCTTAAACAGAGGAGGAGGCCTTAGGTTCCAACTCTCAAAAACGTACAATAGGGTAGTTCACGCGTCACGTCAGCGCTACATCCGGGTCCTGCGGGTAGGCAAAAAACAGTACTGCTCTCGTCTACTACATGACAAAACGGGTGATTTAGAGCGTACTTTTAGTTAGTTTATTTTTGGAATCTAAACAATGCCTACGACTTGTTGCGCTCCCGGTTGCACACAGAGGCATTCCAAACCGTTGGATGTACGTTTCTGTCGTTTACCGAAGGAGGAAGGACGAAGAAAGAAATGGATATTTTCAATGAAAAGAGCGCAGGCAGACACTCCCAATGGACTGGGGGAGCCATCATACTACGACAGAATTTGCAGTCTACACTTCATCTCTGGTAAATACAACTTAATTCTGCTCTAGTCATTGTTCTACTTAAATAGCGGCGGAGGGGAGGTGGCGATCGCTACACGGGCCGGAGAAGCCGCTGCTGCTGTTGTAGCAGCCGCTTCTCCGCCTCCATTACGCCCCCGTTCAAGGGCGCTAGTACTTCTGTGTTTACGCTGCAATGTCGCCGACACCCCCACCCATTTTAACAAGACAAAAACACCAAAATAATCCGTAGTGAACTATGTTTTTTTTTTAACCTACCGGGCGGGTCTTCCTCTCTGCTGAGACGCGATCTGTGTCCGACGCTGCTTTGTGCTGTTGCACAAACGTGTGAACAACATCCAACCATTTTCTGACCCGCTTAATCCCTCATGGCGTCGCGGGCGTTGCTGGAGCCTTTTTCCCGATATAATATAATTGTAGCCGTCCAGTGGTTTCAGGGGCTTTCGTGCTCTCTCGTCTGTACTGCCTGCGTGTTTATAAGGCAGCTGTATGTCGCGGTACGAAACCCAGACTCTCTCCGTCCCTTCAGGCTTTTGCTGTGTGGATCTGGCAACCTGATACCATCAACTATCAACTTATTCTTAAAACGATCTTGTGATACGTTATCTAAAGAACAAAAATATGTCGAGAACTCGTCAGTTTCTCTGTTTCCGTCCGCCATTGTGTTCGTCTTTTGCCTACCAGTCCGGCGCGGATGCGCGAAAAACCCGGATGAAAACAATAGTAGTGAACTACCCTATACAGCTATAGGATTAATTCCAGCCAATCATCACCTTAAATCTCACCCTTATTAGGGTGAACAAAACATCGTTCCTTTAAACCAGGCCAATAACAACCCTAATGACTCATCGTTACAGAGGAGTGGACCAGTTTCGGTTCAATCTGCTGGCTTAATGGCTTTAACGGCCGCCCATTACTAAGGGGTGGACCTGTTTCGATTGAATTTGCATGTTGTCTAAGCCATGTTTGGCAATGGTATAAAGGTTGTTACTCCACATTACTCCAGACTTTTTGAATTGAGAAAGCTTCCGGGAGTGGAAGCGAAACGTCTTCTACTACGGAAAACAAGTCCAGTTGCCTTTTTTTTACTTTTTTTGGAACTTCCCTTTATTTGCTCCTGCATTTTCCCTGGAACCAGTCCTTGCTCTGCCCTCGCCAGTGTTTTTGTGCACCGTCTTAAAGGACGGATTCCTGTGGGATTCTGTTATTCTCTCTGCTCACATTGGAGACACGTCAGTGGGTTCAAGGCTACAACTTCTGGTCAAGTCTGGCTCTTCCTGCTACCCACCAGCATCTTCAGGTCTCCTTCCCACTTCTGCCTCCCTTCTCATCCACTATTCACAGTTTTAATAAACCTCTTAAAACGTAACTCTGTGTTGATCTTGAATATCGGATTCTCAGAAGACGACCCTTTACAATGTATCATCATCCATAGAAACCATGATTGTGCACAGATTTACTGTATGCAGTTTATCTGTCCACTAATTAAAGGTAATTAAACTTAAAATAATTCAATGAACATTGTGGACTCTAAACAGTTTAATCTCATAATCATTAACTTAATTTTACATCATGTGGATCTGCAGACAGCTGGTTGACCAGCCTGATGGGAGACGTTACCGACCACTGAGAGGTTCTGTTCTCTGAAGGACCGTTCAGGTCCAGGTTCTCACTCTGCAGATTCAGCTTCTAGTCTCTATTCTCCAGCAGTAGCTCTGATCTTTCTGCTCGGTCAGCTCCTCTCAGTCAGGAACCTTTCAGCTGATTTCAGAGAACATGAAGGACACGGTTCCTGGAGATGCAGCTTCATCACAGCAGCTGTATGGGGTAAGATCACTTCCTAAATAGACTTGTACATAAAAGGATAGTTGTGTCCATATTAGTCAGAAGTTGTGCATAACAAACATTTGTAAACTCATAATTTAAATCGCATTCAAAAGATACAACATACAGTTCAAATAGTTATAACTTCAATAACTAATAAATACAAATTTCAAGTTTAAATTTGTGCTTTACTCTTTATGAACACAAACAGCAGCGGCTGCTTGAGAATACGGATTTTTTCTTTGAGAATACGAATTCACAACAGTGGTCTGACGTCACGGTTTCCAAGGCTGGTTAATGGAGCACAGAGTGCGAAGATAGGAGCCGCGCATGCGCTCTTCAGACTGACCGTCTCTGAATGCACCGCGGCTGCAGCTTCATTCCAGACAGCGCAGAGCTCACAGTGGTAAGTTAAACATTCCCTTTTCTGCTGCTGTTCTTCAAAAGTACGTTTTCAGATCGTTTGAGGTGAGAACATTATACTTTTAAGCTTCCCTATGTGGCCTGTTTACAGAGTTGGTGCGAGTCTGATTTATTTGTTTTGTGTTTATCAGGCTGCGCGTGTTGCTTAACTCAATAATTGCTGGAATAAATTGTAAATGTGTCCCGAGGATGACAGCAGCATATAAAATGGAGCTGGACGATAATTTAATAACAATATATATCAGTCGAAAGACGTGTGGCACAATAAGGGGAAAAAAGGGTCGATAAAAGTTGGTTATAGAGACGGTTTTCCTTCCTTCCTCTTAGCCTATTATATTAGTTGATGCTGCAGTCACTGCTTCCTCTCGACCAATCGTAATCGCGGACCCAGGCACGCCGTCACAAAGCGCCGCCCTCTCAAACCACAACACAGAGCACGTGAATATGTCGCAGCAAGGAGCGGCGGGGGAAATTGTCCCAAAACGGGGTTTTACTAGTTACTACAGTCTGACAGAAATAAACCACAGTGATTTGTAAAATTTGCAAGGAACCGGTAAAAACAAAGTCTGGTAACGCAACCAACTTGTTTCATCACGTAAGCCGCTCACACCCGCAGCAGCGCGAGCCGTTTTAGCCCCGCGCGACTCCGTGTCATCTTCTTAGGAATCTTCTGGAACTTCTTCCAAAACAAAGCAGGTATAGCAGCTAAACTGGGCTTCCTTGTGATAAAATGAAAAGGCGTCCAAGCGGCATAAGGACATAACGCATGCAGTAAAATGCTTCATAGTGATGGATATGCTGCTGTTGTCTGCAGCTGAAAAACCTGGCTTCAAACAATTACTCGCCACTCTTGATCCGCGATATAAAGTTCCGCGCTGTAAGCTTTTCTCTAACAGCGCTGGTCACTTTAGTTTATTCTTTGTTAGTATTTAATAACATCACCCAGGTCTCTTAAGTTAAGTCATTTTTCATAAAAAAAAATCAGTTATGGTTAAAAATGTTGGTTAAATAAGAATTTAATTGGGATTGAGTGTTTGTGTGTGATATATTAAAAGTAAGTCATATAGCAATATTATAAGAGCCAGGTTTTAAATCTTTTTGATAATTATCTATCGATCAATCTGCATTTTTTTTATTAATATGCTTTTTTCTATATGGTCCAGCCCTAATATAAAATCTATAAATAAATAAATTCTATAAATGTTTTTCCTATCTGAGTTTCCTCTGAGTGAGGACACGAAGAATTGAGAGAAGAAAGAGGGAAAGAAAACAATAGTAACAATATATGAAAAAAATACAGATATTTATTTTAGACAAATGTTTTAACTTTGGAACAGAATGAAGGTGTAACATATTTAACAAATTAAGTTACTAACGTGGTTTAAAACAAAGAAATAACTTCTATTAACATCTTATACAAATAGACAACGCCTACAAACATACAATTAAAAATAGTTGGAATGGAAATTAATTTACTGATTATTTTATGTATTTTTACAGGTAGTGAAAAAAATTAAATGAAGCAGCATGTGTACATGACTACAACTGATCTAGGTTAGGTCACATGTAGTCATGTCAACTTAAACATGCAGCAGTTGGAGCAGCTCCCTGTCTTCAGCCGCCGCATGGTCATCCTCCTCTGGGTCCACCATCTCGTCCTCCACGTCCAGCTGGTCCCCTGCCTCTATACTAATATTGTAGAGGATGCAGCAGGCGGCGATTACTTTTGGGGCAAACGTCAGGCAGACCTCCAACGCCCTTAAGAAGATGGAACGCCACCGTGTCTTCAGACCACCAAAGGCACGCTCAATGATGTTTCTCACCTTGGCGTGGTGCCTGTTGTAGAGTGCCTCCACTAGACCTGTACCAAATATAAAATTAACTTGTAATTTAGGTAATATGCTGATATGTCTTCATCTTCTATCCAATTAATATAATATATGTATCAATTGTGTGTCATTGTTGGCTCTATTTAAGGACAAGAAGGTAAGAGATCTTACTGGCAAGCTGTTTCCCTATAGGATGCACCGCAGGCCAGCCAGCAGAGGGTCAGCAGCACCTCTATCTTCTGTGGCCATTCATGGACCTTCTGGATGGGCAGCAGCTGAAGGAGGAGGACGATGGTGGCCCTGTTTAGCCTGAAGGCTGGTTTCAGGTCCCCTTCATTAAAAAATATTTGGAGGATCGGCACATAAGTGTTTATCCTCACATTTTTTGTTTCTGTTTCTTCCTGTAAATAAAAAATGCCAAATGTTACCATAATTGTTTTTTCATTTCTCACCTCTTCACACCATAAAACTATATGTGGTTAACATGCAGATTATTATAGTTCTCAAGAAAAAAAGGGTCAAATGTATAGTAGTAAATGTAACAAATGGCTTCCCTTCTCTGGTATTTCTACCATTTCACTGAAATAATTAACTGAACTAACTGCACACAATTTATAGATTAATCATTGTAAAGGTGGGCAGACAGAAATAACTTTTCCTTAATGATCAATGCTGTGAAGGTTAGTAGGTGCAACAAAGTAGCTTAACCCTAATCCCTTTACTGTTAATAATATATACAATTATGTTTTCATTTTAATTCTTTACAGATAAATAGTCACAATTTCAATGTGATCACATGTTTAATACCATCCTCAATGTTGTTGTTTTTTTAAGATAAAAGTAGGAAATAGGCTGTCAATGTTAAAAAAAACCTACCAGTTGGCACAGACGCTCAACGTCGGACTTTTTATTAAAAGTACGCACTAACTCTGTAAACAGGCCACATAAGGAAGCTTAAAAGTATAATGTTCTCACCTCAAACGATCTGAAAACGTACTTTTGAAGAACAACAGCAGAAAAGGGAATGTTTAACTTACTATTGTGAGCTCTGCGCTGTCTGGAATGAAGCTGCAGCCGCGGTGAATTCAGAGACGGTCAGTCTGAAGAGCGCATGCGCGGCTCCTATCTTCGCACTCTGTGCTCCATTAACCAGCCTTGGAAACCGTGACGTCAGACCACTGTTGTGAATTCGTATTCTCAAAGAAAAAATCCGTATTCTCAAGCAGCCGCTGCTGTTTGTGTTCATAGAGAGTAAAGCACAAATTTAAACTTGAAATTTGTATTTATTAGTTATTGAAGTTATAACTATTTGAACTGTATGTTGTATCTTTTGAATGCGATTTAAATTATTATGAGTTTACAAATGTTTGTTATGCACAACTTCTGACTAATATGGACACAACTATCCTTTTATGTACAATTCTATTTAGGAAGTGATCTTACCCCATACAGCTGCAGCAGAGACACTCAACCCCGTCTGAACCGTTTTATGGGTTTTCTACAAGAGTTTCATCCGACCTGCAGAACCTGAAGGGAAAACTGCTTCCAGCTGCTCAAAGTTCTGGTTCCCCCTGAATAAAGGTTCTGTTTCTCTGCTGAGCTTCACTGTTAACACTCTGGATGCAGCTGGACCTCTGCCTCCTGGACCATGGTTCTGCTGGTTCTCCTGGGTTCTACAGCTACTGAGAGGAGAACCACGCCTGGGTTTAACGTTCCTCTCATGGTTCTGGTTCTGCTACAGCAGCAGAGGTCCAACTCTTCTCCATCAGCACCGAGGAGACAAATAATCCGTCCCCGTCTCGTTTCTGTCCGTCTCTGAACAGACGGAGGAGAAAAGCTGGATGTTCTGGATCAGAGCGGTTCTGGTTCTGCTTCACTGAACGTTTCTGACCCAGAATAAAATCCCTGCTAGACTGAGAGCAGCTCAACAGTGGAGATGATGGACAGAACCGAGCTTTAACCGGGTCAGACCGTCTGGCACATGTTGGCTCTCAGCTACGGTCCAAACGCCTCTGAACTAAAACAGAACCAGAACATATTCTGACCCGTTTGGTTCCAGATCAGCATGAAAACACGTGAGGCTCTGCAGTGTTTTCAGGTGGGAGCGGCTGCAGCAGAACCAGAACCAGCAGGTAAATGTCAGGAAGCTGGAGAACCAGAACCTTTTCCTGAAGCGGGTCTGATGTCTCCAGGTTTGACATGAAGGTTTTCTGCTGACTGGCAGTGATGGAGACACAGAGAGGAAATCATCTAAATATCAGCTTTTTACTCCATTTTAGCTTTTATTCTTCGTTTGGATCATTAATGGATTTATCTGATCATTGTTTTATTCTCTCACCTCAATATTTAAACAGTTCAGAACATGTTTTATTGATTAGAGGAGAAATTATATTTAGATTTAATGTCATTTTAGCCTTAAACAGATTTTTCTGATCACTAAATTATTTCAGCTAATTTCCATCAATCAGATCATTGATCATCCTGACAGCAGCGACAGCCATCAGTCATTTTAACCTGATTTAATCTAATCTGTAGTTTGACTTTTTATTTATTCACCAAACAAACTGGGTTCAGCTCAGTAAAGTTCTGCTGGTCGTTTATTTGGGTCCAAATGGGACCATTTTAGTGACGTTCTGTCTAAGTTGGTTTAAACTCATTTCAACTGAGAACACACAGCTGATCACGCAGCATCTCCATCCCGCTCAGAGCGGTTCGACCCAGAATCTGGTTCTGATGGAGCAGGTTCCTGTGGGCGGGGCGGTTTAGTTAAGGTTCTGGTGGGAAAGTGTTCCTAAAATCTGTTGGTTGATGTGAGATGAACAGAACCGCTGTGGCAGAACTCTACAGTGGTTCTGATATCAGAGAACGGCATGCTGGGAGATCCTCTGCAGGCTCATCGCCAAACATGTTGAGGAAGATGTAAAAAGCTGAGAACGTCTGCAGAGGACTGCAGGAACATCTCAACAACCCCCCCACCCACCCTGACTGTGATCCCACGATGATGATAATTTGTCCCTCCAACAGAGGAGGTTGATGCAAATAGGGACTTTTTATGTCTGTGTCATGCTTGCCATAAACAATAACAAAATTGATCAATGAGTAGTAAGAGACACACAAACCTCCAGTTTGGTTGAAGCGCTGCTTTGCAACTTTAATATTGTCTGTGAAGTTCTTCATGTGACGTTTATATAATTTGGTCTCATGCTCCCAGTAGTCCTGATCAAAGTTCTCCTTCATCCAGTCCTGTCTGGGCTCTGCTTCCCCGGTCTCGTTGTCAAAGTAAACTATCTGAACATCATCAACCAAGCCAACGGCCACAAACTCTGGGAAGTTTTGGACTTTAGACGATGCCGTGTAGAAATACTTCAGGGAGTGGGTCACTGCAAAAAAAAACAAAGATTGTGATTTGACCTTACAAAAAAAAGTTAGTCCTTTCCATGCATATAACTACAGTGAGCCATAGAGTAATAATAATTCAATTGCATTAAAAGATCATCAAGAAGGTATTTAATCCTTTTAAGATATTTAAAGGATGTATTTAGATGTAAAATATTATATGATGTACCACTCATTGTGTGACATGTTTAATTATATGTTTTATTTTCATAGCTCAACAAATTCAAAACATTTATTTGTTGTTTATTTTCAACTTTATTTAAAGCTGTGTATCATCTAATGTTCGCCTTTCCTAAGAGGGTTCTTGTACACAACCTGTCATCATTTTATATGAAGTAATTATATCATTGTTCACTGACCTTCACTCCTGAAATATTTGTTTCCTATAATAAATGTTCAATTTGAGGTTACTTAAAGCTCTATCAACATATAAAGAAAATAACAGATACATTTTTCATAAGAATATATGAAGGCAAACTTCATGTCTTTTTCATATTTCATGTCTTTTTTCAAACTCCATTATTTATAAAAAAATGGAGTTTGCTTTCTTTATATGAAAACAATTAATTAGAAAGGTTAACAATACTTAAACTCTAATAGCTCTGTTACAAATAATGTCAAAATAAGTTTGGTTTTGACACATTTTAATTTACATTACGTGATGAAGAAAAATGTGAAGATGACGTAATCTCCAACTGGCCAGTTTCACGTTCGGAGATTAATGGAATGCTGCAGTATATTGCTGTAGCCAGCTTGCATATTGGTTGTTTACATGTACAGTTTAAACTAGAATTACAGCTTGCCTACGGCCCTTGTTATATGACAACTGATCAATTAGAAACAGTTTTGTTGTTCTGTATCTGTTATAAAATCTACATGAAGCCAGTAAAATTAAGATCTCTGTACGCACACTAGTAGAGATAATTTTACCCAAATATTTGCTTAATTTGAGATGTATGAAATTATTCTTAAGGCCAATATCCAATTCAATTCAATTAAATTGTATTTATATAGCGCCAAATCATGAAACATGTCATCTCAAGGCACTTTACAAAATCAAGTTCAATCATATTATACAGATTGGGTCAGATTATACAGATTGGTCAAAAATGTCCTATATAAGGGAACCAGTTGATTGCATCAAAGTCCCGACAAGCAGCATTCACTCCTGGGGAACCGTAGAGCCACAGGGAGAGTCGTCTGCATTGTACATGGCTTTGCTGCAATCCCTCATACTGAGCAAGCATGAAGCGACAGTGGGAAGAAAAACTGCCCATTAACGGGAAGGAAAACCTCCAGCAGAACCGGGCTCAGTATGAACGGTCATCTGCCTCGACCGACTGGGGTTACAGAAGACAGAGCAGAGACACAACAAGAGAGACAAAAAAGCACAGAAGCACACATTGATCCAGTAATCTGTTCTACATTAGATGGTAGTAGCGGGTGAGCCGTCTTCTCTGGATGATGTCACAGTTAACAGAACGCCAGACCAGGTGTACCTACTATGAAGAAAAAGAGAGAGAACAAAAAGTTAAAAGCTGAAATGACGATAGTCATTTCAATGTAATACAATGCAAAACTGAAGAACAGTAGAAATCAGTAGAGTGAGAAAATTAGACCCTGATGTCCTCCAGTAGCCTAAGCCTATAGCAGCATAACTATAGAGGTAGCTCAGGGTAACATGAGCCACTCTAACTATAAGCTTTGTCAAAAAGGAAGGTTTTAAGATTAGTCTTAAAAGTAGACAGGGTGTCTGCCTCACGGACCAAAACTGGGAGTTGGTTCCACAGGAGAGGAGCCTGATAGCTAAAGGATCTGCCTCCCATTCTACTTTTAGAGACTCTAGGAACCACCAGCAGACCTGCAGTCTGAGAGCGAAGTGCTCTGTTAGGAACATACGGGGTAATCAGAGCTCTGATATATGATGGAGCTTGATTATTAAGGGCTTTATACGTTAGAAGAAGAATTTTAAATTCTATTCTTGATTTAACAGGAAGCCAATGAAGGGAAGCTAAAATTGGAGAAATATGATCCCGCTTGTTGATTTTCATCAGAACTCTTGCTGCAGCATTTTGGATCAGCTGAAGACTTCGAACTGCATTTTGTGGACTTCCTGATAGTAAAGAATTACAATAGTCCAGCCTTGAAGTAACAAATGCCTGGATTAGTTTTTCAGCATCACCCCTGGACAGAATGTTTCTAATTTTGGCGATATTCCTGAGGTGAAAAAAGGAAACTCTGGAAACCTGTTTAATATGGGATTTAAATGACATGTCTTGGTCAAAAATAACACCAAGATTTTTTACTTTACTACCAGAGGCCAAGTTAATGCCATCCAGATTAAGTGATTGATTAAGAAATTTATTTTTTGAAGACTCTGGCCCAAAAATTACAACTTCTGTCTTGTCAGAATTTAAATGCAGGAAATTTAAAGTCATCCAGCTTTTCATGTGATCAAGACATGACTGCAGTCGAAGTAACTGATTGGATTCATCAAGATTTATGGATAAATATAGCTGAGTGTCATCAGCATAACAGTGGAAATTAATCCCATGCTGTCTGATAATTTTGCCAATCGGAAGCATATATATAGTAAATAGAATTGGTCCAAGGACTGAACCCTGTGGTACTCCACAAGTGACCCTAGAGTTTGAGGAAGATTTATTATTAACATGAACAAACTGGAATCTGTCCGACAGATAAGATTTAAACCAGCCTAATGCTTTCCCCTTAATCCCTACAGTATGCTCAAGTCTTTGTAGGAGAATATTGTGATCAACTGTATCAAATGCAGCACTGAGATCTAACAGGACAAGTATAGACACAAGTCTATTATCTGAAGCCATGAGAATATCATTAGTGACCTTCACCAGAGCCGTTTCAGTGCTATGATGAGCTCTAAAGCCTGACTGAAACTCCTCAAGTAGGTCATTACTTTGTAAATGTTCACATAGTTGATTAGCAACTACTTTCTCAAGAATGTTAGATAAGAAAAGAAGATTAGATATAGGTCTGTAATTTACTAACTCATCTTGATCAAGAAATGGTTTCTTAAGTAAAGGTTTAATAACAGCTACTTTAAAAGCCTGTGGTACATATCCATTTACCAAGGATAGATTAATCATGTCTAAAATAGGACCACTGATCAGAGGGAATACCTCCTTAAACAACTTGGTTGGGATTGGGTCTAACATACAGGTAGAAGGTTTAGATGAAGCTAAAATTTTAGATAGCTCAGAAAGCTCTACTGCTTTTAAACAGTTCAGACACTGCGCAGGTTCTAAGGATTCCTCCAATGCTGCCTCACTTACTGAGGCCCTTGGCATGTATCAATGCTCCATGTGGGCTGCCCAACTCAAAACCTAAACCATTTAACTAGAGAGAGTCGGATCCATTGCTGCATGGGCCATGTGACCTAGAGCTTAAAAAAAACGTGCCCATGCTAAATTAGCCTGAGCTAGCGCGTCAATCTTTGTGTTTTAAATAAAAACGCAATAGCGGATTACGAGGAGATCCCTGGTTGGTCGCCCGCGTTTAGCAGCTAAATTACTGGAAGCGAGGGAATAAACGTGACAGGTGACATGGCCACAAGTGGAAACACCACTCATTAATTTAAGTGCAAGAGCAGATAGACACACTTGCCAACAGAGCTGTTCTCAGACATTCAATCCTCTGAAATTTCTGACTTGCTAGTTCTCATAACTCCAAAGAAAACGTTTGGCCACCACTACTTTCACCCATTCCCGCTTTGCAAAGACCCGCACTAGTCTCTTTCTGATTGGCTAATGTCCCAGCTCTGCCAGGTTTCATTTGTCAGAGAGTCTGACAGAGGGAAGTAGAATGCTGAACCTGAATATTTAACTGAATTTGCAGCAATGGAGTCAATCTATTGTGAACTCTGAGGAGGTGTTTACCCAAAGGCAAAAGAGAAACTGCAGGCATCGCTAACCTGTAATACATCAAAGCTACAGGCAGATGATGAGGACAAGGAATTTTGGCAGAGAAAAATCAAGCCAAGGTTTGATTTTTAGAGATTTGCAGCAAGTATCAAACATTTGGGTAGATGTCTGATGTCCACTGCCGGAGTTCCAGCCACGTGCACCGCACACTGCACGTAGAGCACCAAGTGCTCAGATGGAGCACCAAACGAAGCCATGAGTTGATCAATGGAAAACAACACCAAAAAGCATTTGCGCTTAGGACACCCAAATGGCTAGCATCGCCCCTGTGTATACCTTCAGTTTTGTCGGACTCCCTACCTCTTCCAAGTGAGTGAAGTAGAACTCTGAACATTAACATTTATCTGAATTTACAGCAATGAAGTAATTTGAAATATTTTGCGAATTCTGAAGAGGTGATCAACTAAAGGCAAAAGAGAGACTGCAGGCATCACTAACCTGTAATACATCAATTACAGATAGATGACGAGGAAGATGTGGTTAGGCAGAGAAAAGTCAAGCAAAGGTTCAATTTTTAGAGATTCGTGAAAAGTATTCAACATTTGAAAAAAATTAAACATTGTGTAGATGTTTATTTAATAGTGATGTGTACATATGGAATACTGAAATGATTATTTGCTTTTATTTATTATATGGCTAAATGCTGGACTGCTTGTGCTTAATTTGTATTGCCATGATTTTCAGGCTAAATAACACAGGGCTTCTACAATTACAGTATTTGATGTCTGAGCAATTCATAATAACAGTATCTTTTATTGAATATTTATCATGAGATGCAGAAAACCTTTCAGTTATCCATGCCTAAAAGTAACAAAGCTTGTTGTGATTTGTTTTGTTTGTTAGACTCATCTTTGGTGATACTGACTAATGATGAAATGATTATTTCAGCTGATTCAATCACCTAATCCAGACAAAGGATCTTCTAAAAGTCGCCAGACCTCAGCTAGACATGGGCCACATTGAATTTTTATATCTTATTTATATACAAAACAAATATTTCTAGTGCCATTTCTGGAAGACTGCAAACACTGCCTGACTCAGAAGCCAAGTGGATTTGGCTACATTTGTTACTTGTGTTTCCACAAAGTTAAAAGACAATCTTGCAGCTAGTATTTAAATAAAAAAAAATAGTTCTGGACAGACAAGCAAACATCTCCAAATGAATAAACTATGTGATAATGCCTGTATTGATCAGGTCTTTGATTTAGTGCAATCTTTTGAATTAGCTGTTTTACTTTTAAAACTTCAGTTATTTGAAAGCCTTTTTACAATAAACATTTAGCTCTTCATATTTTATTGTCAAATATAACATCGAAAACCTACAAAGATGCCATTAATTTAAGTCTGAAAAAAGATAGCATTTTGAAAAAATTAAATGTCTAGTAACCCTGTATTTCTACAGTCTAATAAGAAGTGGTAAAATTTAAATGAAGAACTTAATGGTTAAGGCGAAAAGCAGTAAAATTGCGGAGGTCGTGTGCAATTAAAAATGCAGCCATGCCTTTGAATGTATTGTGATTATCTGAGTTATCCTACTCTTAGTATGTATCCAATGTTAATTATACACTTCTGTAGTTGTTTTTTAAGGAATTGTTTAAATGTTACTTTTAAATCAAGGATGACATTTAAAAAACACATTACATAATACAATTAATAGTTTAAAATTTTACCCAGAGAACCCTACAACATCAATGGGAAATGTTCTCTAAGTGACCGAGAATATCTGAGTTACCTCTACAAATAAAAACTTGCAACCATATTAAATTTAATTTCCCACAGCTGCAGCACCTCAACCCATGGATATGTCTACCTTGTCCTTGATTTTACTACAGGTAATGTTTTTTTAATTAGATGTAATTTAATAACAGCTGAGTGATCAATACCAAGCAGAAATGATCCCCTTTTCACCCCAATGTTTCAAACATATTTGAAACTCACAACAGTAGCTTGTACATGTGTAACTATGTAGAAAATGTGATGTCACCTATGGGTGTATATTCCTCTTAGAGAGTGGAAAATGCATTTTTTTTGGCCGGTTCAGATGCTGCCCTGCCAAAAAAATGCACCCTCTACATATGTGATATCACATTTTCTACATAGTTACATATGAACTCTGAGCTACTGGTGTAAGTTTCTTACCTGATTTGGAGTAAAAAGCAGCTAAATGTTTTTAATGTTCTATTTTATTTCTACATTTTATTCCTTCTTGCTTTTATTCTGTTTTATTTTCCTGTATTTTAATTATGTAAAGCACTTTGCATTGTCTCTGTACTGAATTGTGCTATATAAATAAATTTCCCTTGCCTTGCCGTAAATCTCAACAAAATAATGACACCCCCGGCCCCCATCCTTTAGGTGTAAATGTAATTGTCACTGTAGTGATGCTACAGATACTGCATGATAGTAGGTCCATTCTGAGATTTTGAAGAAGGGTACACATACAGAAAAACCAAGGATGTCTTCTGTCAACAGTGAAAACTTAAAACTGCAGTAATTACTGTTTAGATGTCTACAAATAAAAAAACTTACAGATGTGTGCGTCATTTAAACGATAACTCCAAGAGAAAAACAGGAATTTATTTCCTTACTGGAACAGACACTTAGGGAGCATTCGAGGTATTCTGCTTTATTTATTTATTTTAGGAGTTTTGGAACATCCAAGTTAATGTCTTAAAATTGTATAACAGTGAATAACACATCTCTCCTCTGGTCAAAGTCTACATGCTTAACTGCAGTGCCAAGTTATCACGGCTCCACAGAAATAATACAGAAAAAATAATTCTGAACTTTCCATCAACATCGACATTAACAGCACTCTAAAGCTCACTGTCCTAAATTCACTCATAGAGGTGTGTAATAAGAGCTTAATCTGTGGTGTAAAAGTGGGACATTTGAGAGGAGATGAGAAAAATCCAGTTCCAGTGAAATAATCTTCCTCCTTTGTGACTCCATGCAGGAGGCATTGTTGCTTCACCTGGGCTCTGTATTCATGCTTTACACACAGATCCTCCTCACCAGTGTGCTACCCACTAACCCTTACCTCACAGGAGACAGAAAGAAACCTAAAGAAGTCAGGATCAAAACCCTAAAGAAGTTAAAACTTATAAGTAAACCTAAAGATCTCTGTGGTGAAATGCATGTAGCGCCCCCTAATGCGCGACCGGGGGAACAGGTTATTTCATTGGAACTGAATTTCGCACACCACCGATGCGGGCCAGGTATGTTGTTTAGTGACCGAAATAAATAAGATAATCTACGGTTGATTAAATATAATTTGACATATTTCGTGAAAGCAGTGCTTTTATTCCATGTTCAAATGTTTCTTGCTTTTCTTCCTTTTTCATGTCCATAAGTAACAGAAAGAGGAAGACAAATGGTGTAGATTAGCATCATAGTAAAATAATGAGCGTTATTCTGTTTCCTAAATTACATTTGCTTATAAATTAACTTCTTAAATGTTGAAGATAGGTTTAAAAAAACTGTTTGCTTAGTAGACCACATAACCGGGAGTGTATATCTCCTTTTGGCTATAATAACTTTTAACAAGTAAATAAAACAAGTTACGGATAAAATATTCCTTTAACTTACCAGCAGCAGTGCTGTGTATTCCCACGAGAAGCAAAAAGATAAATTTTGACATTTTGGCCGTCAGAACACCCTCCAGTTTCGTTGGAGGGTGTTCGTCAACAGACCGATCTTCACACAGACATCATATATTATGTCTATGGATCTTCAGCCCTAGAGAATTTCTTCCTCGTCTAGAATCTAAAAGGGGCGTTAACATGAAAACAAGCCAATTAAAAATATTCTGACTGCTGACGTCACTTAAATTGGGGTAAAATAGGGCAGAAGGGGTTGTAAACGAAAATGAAATTATTGCTTCTCTCAGATGACATATTCTGTCGGCCTTCATATCCTTTTTGTTTTATTTTAATTTTAGTTTCCTGGTAAAACAAGAAAGCATATCGTTGTTTTTTTGTCAAAGTGCAAATTATAATATTTTAATTATTATATGTCTGGTTTCAATCTGCACTATTAAATAATGAATGATTGTTGTTTTGTGCTCAAGCTTTCTCAGATAAAGTGGAGCAACACGAATCCTCAAAGATTCTACAGGGTGTCTTTAAGATCACTGTCTGAAAGCAGCTTCTCACAAAGGAAATTATGCATAAAAGATGTGCAGTTTTCTCCACAGGTCTGCAGGGAGCTTTCAACATTGTTATATTTTATATATTTTATGATAAATCTGATCAAAATCAGCCTGACTCTAGCAATAAGGATGAGCTGTCCATATAAAAGGATTGACCTTTGAATTCCTGCTAGATTAGGGTTTTTTTGCACTGATCTTAAACGCATTAAGATGAAAGGTCAGTTTTCAACCCACATGTCTGAGTTTCACCACTGACTGTTTCATCCCTGCAGAATTGTCAGCAGCTGATAAAATATCTATAGCTAGTATGAAATTAGCCTCATTTGATAAATAAACTTTTTTTTATTCCTTACATGATTTATACTTTTCTCCCAAAGTCCAAAATCCTGATTGTTATTTTCATTGGTTACTCTAAATCCCCTCATGGACCAGGAAAGGTCCAGGATCTGTGACTCCCTGTCATGCCTGAGAGCTTTAGCTGTCCATCTGGTCTCCAGCTTCACTCTGATCTTCAGTCCCTGGGGTTGTGTGAGGTTCTCTCCCGCTTTAAATGCTTCATCATCATCCTGGTCCACAAGAAATGCGTCATCACATAACATCACATCAGAATGATGCAGTGATCCAAGTAGGCCTGCATACATCAGTTTAGCTTTCAACTCCATTGGCCCAGACATCTTCCACCAGAAACTCACCCAGCTCACAGTGCTAACCTCCACAGAGCAGAGAGGATCATCAGGGCTGACCTTTTCTCCATCTAGGACTTGTAAAGGTCTAAGTTCAGGAAAAGGGAAGCTAACATCTCTGCAGACCCAACACATTCTGCACACAAACTGTTTAGACTTTAACCTTCAAGCGTTTTTACTGACAAAAATCCTAAAATGATTAACTTAAACATTAATATGTCTGCAGTGAGCGTAAGCAACTGAAACAATTATCAGCTGCACATATCTACCTTGAGACGGTTCAAAATCCCTCAAGTTCAGTCTAACAAAATGGTCTAGGATAAGATATTCCCTATAATAGGTCAGACTGAATATTTTAAACCATTAACCAATTGATTTTATTCTATACCAGCAAAAACAGGCAACATTTAGAGTTTAGCCATTAGGGATGTACGATTTTGCTAAAAATCAAAATTGCTATGTATATATTTCAACTAAAATTCCGATTTAATTTTGATTTTTCTCTGAATTAACCACAGGCAAAAAAATGTCCTGTAGATAAAAATATTTGTAAACAAGGACCATTTAAAACAAGAAATGTAACAGTTTTTCTTAATCAGAATATTAATATTCAAGAGAATAGCTTTTAATTGAGTTGGACGTTTTTACTACCATAATGTTTAGTGTTTGCGTGACCTGAAAAGGGCTGAGGGCTGGCTTATCTGCCTTTTTCTAAGTGGCAGCTCACTTGACCGCAGTCCTAAACCTGATGTAAATCCTGGTTGTTTGGCTGACTCAATCGTCTTCGGTCCTTTTTGGACCCCGTCTATGCTGTAATTTAAATAATATTTAATTTTATGGTTCAGCTGTTTCTCCCATTTCTTAAAAAGTCGGGGAGACAGCTCTATCTGTCCACCTCTGAAAAGAGTTAAGGTGCGCAGCTGAAGAGAGGGACCAAAAAAAAACTTTTACTGTAAAAACACAGCAAAGCATTGTTTGACATGGAGTTTTTCACTACTAAAGCAACACTACACTTCTTTGAAAAAATGAAACTCATGAAAAATGATAAGTGCAAACACAAAAAGAAATTTGAAAATGATTCCATTCTTCAGCCTGTTACATCTGTCCTAATTCAACAAAGATTTACTCTGAACAGCAGCGTTAAAGTCTGTAAATCTAAAATAAAAATTAAAAGCTCTGCAGACTTGGAAGATAAAGCTTCCTCAGGAAAACAAAAGTACTGAAGAAGAAACATGATCACACATTACAAGCTACCAATAAATTTTATTGGGGTACATGTGAAACAACAATGTGGTTTTGGACATTTATATGAAAATGGTTGTTGCATACGTTACAGGTAATGTAAATTGTAAAGGTATCTTTAAGACAGGTTCAAAATAGTTAAAGTATTTGCAAAAACTCTTGCTTTTGTGTGCAGGAATTCTTATATGTCTAACAATGTAAAAGACAAAGAAATGTAGGATTTTGTGGACATTTATTAAAAACTAAACCAAATTTACAAGGGTGGATTCAACAGAAGAGCTCCAGCAAAAACATATGCCTTACAGCATTTTCTATATATACGTTAAGATAAAAATGTACGTTACAATGTACGTTAAAAGAAAACAAGCAATTTTAAAGGCATTTTATTCAAAGCTAAATCAAAAATAAAAGACAGGCAAAATAAACAGTACACACTTAGCCAAATTTTAACAAAAGAAAATATATAATTTACCCTAAAACAAAAACAAATATTTATAAAAGAATTAGGTGAATATTAACACGTCTAGAAATTGTCTACATATTTAATCATCAACATGATGCAAAAGCTATACCAGTGGTTGTAGTTAATATCTGACAACTAGAAAGATTAATGTATCGGTAATTAATTGGATCAGAACAATTTAACACATTGACACCACTTACTACTGTTGCACTAACTGGTCTAACATCTCCAATTGTTGTATCCCCGTTTAAATCTGATTAATATGCAACATTACCTTTACTTTGAAACAAATATTTTCCTCCAGAACAATAATGAAATAAATTATTCGAACAAAACATTACTGATGCATGATAAATGTATGAGTTTATGTGAAGCTACATTTGTGACATCAATCATTATTGACTCATTAATGTATAAGAAAACCCAGAAACCAGAGAAAATATGAATTGCAATAAAATGTGAATTTTGAACACAAACTCCTTAGGTCAGCATAACTGTATTTGGATGGTCAGTTACGATTTATCTTTCCAGTCAAGAAAAATACCCATGTTACTATTAGACTTAACAGCATTAGGACCAGTTAATGCATGGCTGTACAGTATTCATGGGTTTTAAAACTAGAGTCAGAAGATATCTGTTAAAATATGAGATCAATTACTTTCACCAATAACAAAGAAAATGGTGTTGTTTCATGTTTCAGTGCAAACTTCATGAACCTCAGGGCCAAAGACAAAGATTTAGCTTAAAACAGGAGCTGGAACTTAGTTCATTTACTTTAATAACGTAAACTAAATTATGTCTTTTAAAACCTACAGAACCCAGTGACCCAAAGATAAATTAAAAAACAGAATTGCCTCAAATTAAAACTGTTTCTCCCGTTTCTTTTCATTTTTATTTCTTCTGCTTTGCATTTTCTGCAGTGAGGTGAGAGCTTTGAGTTTTCTCTGCTGACACTTTCATGTCTTCATTTCTGGACGTTTTCCTTCTAAACATTTTGTTTAGATTCAAACAAAATTTCACTGAAATCTCACATCTTTTGATCCGCTGTGGTAATTTAGCCTCATTAATTATTTTTAAATTCTTCTTAACTGTTTCAACTTTTCAGCTTTTAGCTGGGTCATATTTCCTGTTATTCAACCAGATGTAGCAGCTTATTAAGATCTAGAAGATCCTTCCATTAACTGCAGCATCATTTTACGTAAATACATTTCTGATTACTGATTTTGCAAATCTAAGTTAAAAGTTGATTTCAAAACTTTCTTTTTTCAATACTTAGGTAATAAAACATGTTATAAACAGCTCCTGTCTTGTACAACTTTGTTCAACATTGATCAACTCACTTCTTTGTGTTCGTCTGTTTCTGTTTTTTTTTTTTCAGGCTTCAAGCAGAAACTTGGTTTTCTCTGGGGGTCCAGCGTTCTGCACAGCTGTAACAGTAAAAATGGTAAAAAATGGTAAATGTACTTGTATAGCGCATCAAGTCCGACGACACCAAAATACCAGACATTCACCATTTCACAGGCACGTTCACACCCTAACGGTGGTGAGCCATGTTAGTAGCCACAGGGATAAACTCATTAGGAGGACCAGCGCTGTCATGGAATGTCCCCTGGACCCAGTGCAGAAAAATAATATAATTAATGGACAATGTATTAGATGTTAATGTCCATTTGAATACGGTTTATCTACTCTGGGGTGTTGCTTGTACAATCATGCATATTGCATACATTCATATATTGATATATTCTCAAATTGTGTAAATTGGCTGCTGTATGTTCTCTGTTTAACTTTAATATTGCATTTTATCTGAAAATGCTGCAATATGCTGTATTATCCATAATTGCACAATACTACTTATTTATATTTTATGTCTCTCTGAAGTTCATTCTCCATTGTTTTAGAACTTAATTTTAGACTAGCTTGTTTTTCATTACTGATCTGGTGTGTAACTATGTGTTTTTCCCACAGCAAAGTTCAAATTTTCCCATTGTGGAGATATTTCTTAGATTTTTTTAGAATTAGTAATTCTGGTTTCATTATTTTATGTTTTTTGTTTTTTCTACTATTAGAAATCAGGGTTTCCTCTACATGTTATTGATCGTGGAGTCATGACAGGTAGACTCTGTTCTGGTGTTTTTTGTGGCTGGCCAGTTTCCTCCTGCTGCTCTGCTCCACTCATCAACATAAGCTGCTACACCTGAGAGTGTTTGCACCTGGGACTCTGCCTTTATGTACCTGCCTCTCACAGCCAGCCTCTGCCAGATTGTCTCTCTGCCATGTGTGAGCTTAGCTCCAGTGGTTGTGTGCACAGCCTGCCTGTCCTGGGTTACTGTGTTGATCTTCTGCTCACCCTGCCCTCACTGGATTTTCTTTGTCTTCTGACTCTGGTCACGACCTGGACTGTCTTTGGTCTTTTTGATTATTGCCTAGCCCTTTGGACTGTTCTGCCGGTCAGCCAACTTCACCCATTCTGCTATCATCCTCCTGTTCGGTCTGTCATAACGTCTTCAATTTTCACAATAAACTTTCTAAGCACAACACCGTTTGACTCGAATATCCAGTTCTCTGCAGATCTTAGCGAAACATATGGCGCCCCAACACGGCAAAATAAAAGCTGTCACGCATTTAGAATAACTTGTTCTATACTAACCATAATCAGAATTGTAATGGAATTTAAATATGAAAGATTAAAATATGCATTGCAAATGTGTAATGCACAAAGCTCCTGGTGATTCCGCCCAGGATTACAAAGTGGAATATAAATGGAATGTAAATATAGTTTTTAAAACTGTTACACCAAAATAATTCCCTGAATGTGATTCACACACAACTCTAATAACGTATTCATCTCATTCACTGTGTGCCCCGGATAACTGTCTTTTTGATAGAAATTAAAGTATGCTGTGTGGATTCAGGCAATGTATAAAAATATCTCCATCTTCCATTAAAGAACAAATAATCACTTAACATATTTAACACTACTCCTTTATTTTTCTTCTCTCAAATTAAGAAAAAAATGGATTCTTTTCCTGCGCAATATAATATTTTTACCACAGTGTCATACCTGGTCAGAAGGATGAGAATCATTCATACTTAGTAAAAGTATTTATGGTTTACATTTTTTCTGCCCTAAGTCTAAAATTTAAACCCCATTTATAACTGGATGTCTCACTTAGTCCAAACCCAGGAGAATTATAGGGGTCTAAATTATGGCTATGTGTTGTGTCATTGATTTATGTCTAAATGAGGATTAATGTTTAAATCAGGTCTATTTCTCAATAATCAAAACACCCTAAAATAAAGATAAAATGTCAATTTCTCACCTTTCATCTTCTTGTAAAGAAAGAACCCAATCACACCAATAAGGCCAATGAGACCAATGAGAGTTGCAGCTGCAACAAGAACGTTGATCACCATGTTGCTATTCGCTGTTAAGAAGACGAATTAGGTCAGATTTATGTGTGTCATGTTTGTTTGTGTCTCTTAACCCAGTTTATCTGAACATCATCAACAGGTTTTAGCTTTGTTCGTTTCCAATTTTAGCTTCCCTTCATAGGCTTCCTGTTAAATCAAGAATAGAATTTAAAATTCTCCTTCTAACGTATAAAGCCCTTAATAATCAAGCTCCATCATATATCAGAGCTCTGATTACCCCGTATGTTCCTAACAGAGCACTTCGCTCTCAGACTGCAGGTCTGCTGGTGGTTCCTAGAGTCTCTAAAAGTAGAATGGGAGGCAGATCCTTTAGCTATCAGGCTCCTCTCCTGTGAAACCAACTCCCAGTTTTGGTCCCTGAGGCAGACACCCCGTCTACTTTTAAGACTAATCATAAAAAGTAAGCACCACCAACTCAACTTTTTTTTCCAATAGACTGTTAACATGGTTGTCATTTTTTAGCGTTAGCTTAAAACTTTCCTTTTTGACAAAGCTTATAGTCAGAGTGGCTCATGTTACCCTGAGCTACCTCTATAGTTATGCTGCTATGGGCTTAGGCTACTGGAGGACATCAGGGCCTATTTCTCTCACTCTGCTGAGTTCTCCTACTGCTCTCCAATTTGCATTTTTTTTTTTTTTTGGTATTAAAACTTTTTGTTCTGTAATTTCTTTTTTTCTTCATAGAAGGTACACCTGGTCTGGTGTTCTGTTAGCTGTGACATCATCAGGGGAGGCAGATCATCCTCTATTACCATCTAACATAGAAAGTACTCCTGGATCAATGTGAGCTTCTGAGCTTTCTGTGTCTCTGCTCTGTCTTCTCTAAGCCCCAGTGGGTCGAGGCAGATGAGCGTTCACACTGAGCCTGGTTCTGGTTCTGCTGGAGGTTCTCCTCCCTGTTAAAGGGGACTTTTCCTCTCCACTGTCGCTTCATGCATGCTCAGTATGAGGGATTGCTGCAAAGCCATCAACAATGCAGACGACTGTCCACTGTGGCTCTACGCTCTTTCATGAGGAGTGAATGCTGCTTGGAGAGACTTGATGCAACCTGCTGGGTTTCCTTAGAGAGGAAACTTTCTGACCAACCTGGAGGATTTGATGGAATCTGACTTTGGAAAGAGCCTTGAGATGATATGTTTCATGAATTGGTGCTATATAAATAAAACTGAATCTTTTGCTGTTCTGACACCATCACACCTCAGCTTTTTTTTCAGTTACTGTAATTGTGAGGGGTTAATTCAACAATAATGCTCTTGGATTTCCAAGTGTTCTAAATGTGTTAATTCAGTAAATGCAGTGGATGGTTAAATACAGTCTAACATATACTAAAACCTTAAAAAATAAAACTGAAACCTTTTATTGAAACTGACATTTATCTCTTCTATCTTTGACTTTTATAATGATCCCAAAAGGAAAGTTACTTCTGTTCTAAGCCCTAAATTTAAGGAGACAAGTAAATCAGATACAAGTTTGACATCAGTAGATGTTCACCCATAAACAAATGTGGCTCTTTACTGTATTACTTACTTTCAGGGTTCATTCTTGCTTTCTCCAGTCGATAGGTGATGTCTTTATTGACTCCAGAGAACAAAAACACACATTCATACTTGTTCCAGTCTTCAGGTGCAACAGATGACAGATCGATGTCAACGCTCATCTGGAAGGTCCCATCATTGTTAGGGAGGATCTCTCCTTTGACCACACCACCATGAACCTCCTCTCCATCTTTCCTCCAGAACATTTCTGCTCTGTTGGGGTAGAAACCTGTAGCGTGGCAGCTGACTGGAGACGAGGAAGACTTCTGGAGGAGGGAGACTGATGGAAGATCTGCAGATGGAGACACAAGAAGTTCAAACTGGTTATAATTCAGAGGCAGAGACCAGCCTCAGAAAAACAAACAGAACTGAGTCATTTAATCAACAATGTGGTGAAGAAATCAGTATTTAGAGGAGAGTTAAAGAAATTCCCATTTGGTGGTTTTAATAAAATATTAAAATAATTCATACAAATTAAATCAGCATATGTGATTTAATACCTGTTCTCATCAGAGAGCTCCATCCATAGTCGACATACTTCTTCAGCCACTCAGGACATCTCTGGGTCAGGTAGTTCTTGTACTTCTCCAGATCAGCTCCATCATTGTTCCATCTGTTTGTAGTAATTTCAGCCTGTTGTTTTGCAGCGATCCATCTGTTTTCCATCGTGTCCCATGTTAGGAAGTCTTCTCCATCATAGCCATACTGTCGATAACCATTAACCTGTCCAGTCTGGTCATCCCACTCGCAGCCGTACATTTTCTGGTAAATGTGGACACCTAAAGACAAACAATGCAGAACACTAAAATGGGATTTTGTATTTTTCTCTTTTAATATCAGTTTACATTAATGAACACAAAACAACTGTTTTTCCTACAACACAGACATATTAGAGAGAAAGAGAGAAACAACTAGAACTTGCAGATAAAAAGTTATGTTATTTATCATCATCCATAGAAAACTTGATCATGAAAATATTTACTGTCTGCAGTTTATCTCCACTAATTAAAGGTAGTTTAACTTAAAATGACTCAGATGAACATTGTGGACCTTTGAATCTAGACTAGACTGGCAACCTGTCCAGGGTGTACCCCGCTTCTCGCCCATTTAATGCTGGAGTTAAGCACCAGCCACCCCTCATTACCCCACAAGGGACAAGCGTGACAGAAAATGAATGGATGAATGAATGAATCTCCTGGTTAATTTATTTTTACATATAGACAGACAGCCGGTTGACCAGCCTGATAGGAGATATTATAGACCACTGGTTCTGTTCACTGAAGGACCGTTCAGGTCCAGGTTCTCACTCTGCAGCTTCAGCTTCTAGTCTCTATTCTCCAGCAGTAGCTCTGATCTTTCTGCTCGGTCAGCTCCTCTCAGTCAGGAACCTTTCAGCTGATCTTCATCTGTGTTTGCAGCAACAATTAACCTGATGACTCTGTGATAAAATCTGTTCCTGATCAGTCTGACACTCTGAGCTTCATGAACCTAAAAGTTTTTTCTCTTTAAATGGCTTGTACTTGTATAACGCTTTAACTAGTCTTGATGACCTCCAAAGCACTTCACACTACAGTTTTAGTCATTCATCCATCCATTCACACCCTGACGGTGGTGAGCTATGTTAGTAGCTACAGCTGCCCTGGGGCAGACTGACAGAGGTGAGGCTGCCATGCACCGGCACCACCAGGCCCTCTGACCACCACCAGCAGGCAATGTGGGTGAAGTGTCTTGCCCAAGGACACAACGACAGAGACAGTCAGTGCAGGGGATCGAACCGGCAACCCACCAATTGCAAGACAAACTCCCTAACCTCTGTGCCACGTCGCCCCATAAACAAGTTTAAACAACATGTTCAGTCATATTTTATTACTTTTTGTTGTCATGGCTCACAATGTTAGCTGTGTCTATTAATTATATTCATTGTTTTACATGTGAAATTTAAAATATAGTTTCCATGTACAGAACAGCCCTGCGACAGACTGGTGACCTGTCCAGGGTGTACCCCGCCTCTCGCCCATTGAACTCCTGGAGATAGACACCAGCACCCCTCATGACCCCATGAGGAATAGAGCGTGTAAGAAAATGGAAGGATGGATGTACAGAACGTTGCTCTGTGGATGTCAGGACAGACAGATTGCTCACAATGTTCTCTTGACACTAATTAATAAAGTTTAGCTTCAAGGTTTTCCAGCAAACTGAAGCAGAAATTAATCATGAGTGGAAATCCTCCATCTTTACAAACCAGACAGATTATCTAATAAATCAGAGAAACACAGTATTGACACATAAAAAACTCTAAACTACTAAAAACATCCCCAAGCTATTCTAATTATCATCAGCAAAACAATAGAGATATTTAATAAGATTACACAATATTTATTATTTTATGTACTGGTGACTGTTAAACAAGAGCCAATTTTCAAGTTGATTCAATAAAACATTTTTTATTGTGTTAAATTGTCTTTACTATTACCAGTAAACACTATGAGGATTATATGCCTGCTGTTACGTAAATACCAGTTTAGCTTTTGCTTCTAGGCAAATATTTATTAAATATATTATTCCTATAAGTGATTAATTCAACATTATATAGATTAATAAAGGGGAAGTCTGCTTAAGTATAGTTCATTTAATCTTGGCAATTTTTCTATTTTCTATTTATTAATGTCCTAATAAAACTTAAAATAGTGAGAAACAGACAAACCTCCACTTTGGTTGAAGCGTGACTTTGCAATTTCAACATTGGCTTTGAAGGTCTGCCGGAAAGATTGGTATTTCCAAGTCTCTCTCTCCCAGTACCACTGATCAGTCTTCTCCTTCATCCAGTCCTGTCTGGGCTCACATATCCGGATGTTGCTGTCACAGTAAATCATCTGAACATCATCAACCAAACCAACAATCACAAACTCTGGGAAGTTTGGGACGTTAGACGAAGCCATGTAGAAATACTTCAGGGAGTGGGTCACTGGAAAAAAGACAAGATTGTGATTTGAGCTGAGAAAATAAAACCAAAATAATTTCATTCAACCCTTCACATTTTTTGTGTACGAGTCAAATAAAACATAACATAAAATATATTATTTGACATAAAATATTGTATGAATAAATACACTCAACAAAAATATAAACACTTTTGGTTTTGCTCCCATTTTTTATGAGATGAACTCAAAAATCTAAAACTTTTTCCGAATACAAAATATCACCATTTCGCACAAATATTGTTCACAAACCGTCTAAATCTGTGATAGTGAGCCCTTCTCCAACACTGAGATACTCATCCCACTTAACAGGTGTGCCAGATCAAGATGCTGATTAGACACCATGATTAGTGCACAGGTGTGCCTTAGACTGCCCACAATAAAAGGGCACACTGAAATGTACGAAACTTTATGCAAGAAACTTTTTAAAATAATCAGATGTTTGGTTTCTTTGACATATAAGATATTTATGAGACAGATTAACAATATTATCACCACTCAACAAAGAATAAACGTTACAAACAATGTCAAAATCTATTTGGTTTTAAGATAAATTTTCGTTTGAATGATGAGCTGATTTAAAAAGTAAGTTAAAATATATTGGCTACAGTTGATATTATTAAAAGCAAAGTCATGAGGGGGGTTTATATCAACAGCTTTCAGCCTTTTATTGAACCAATAATCAGGTCCAACTGCTGAGGTTTAAAATTGCTGGAAGATCAAACATGACTGCAAAGATTGAGCTTTTATCCTTTTATTAATGACTTAAATAGATTATGATGTAAATCCTTATTGTCATAAGTTCAAATAGTTACAAAATTAATTAATAAAAATGGTACAGCATCACTGTAAGCGCAAAGTGCAGAAGGTTGCTGAAACAATCCACAATAAAAAATATAACGACATTTTTCATGGGAGCGGTGTCCTCCTTCCGCGTTTAAAAGTTTTTGCCATTTTATGTTTATGTAAGTAGTTCTGTTCTGTGTTGTGCTGGTTATAAGGGACGGAATTGCTGTGCCAGTTTCAGTTATAACAGTAAACAGAATAAACAGTTATGAACTGTCTGCTCCAAGTCCTACACAAAACAAAATGTACAACAAAGCTAAAATTAATCCCTTTTGCCTTATAGCCATACATTCACTCCAATATTAACATTTTAGGGTGATACATGTATGGCAATAACGGTGGCAACATCAATTTACTTAATAAATCTATAAATAAACTGGATGTGTTTTGATTAAAAAAAAGAAGCAGCACCCATCTCTCATTCTGGACAAGATCACAAAAGGGGAGAACCAAGGGGGCAAAAACAATTTAACAACAAATTTACCACCAAAAAAGAAATAAGGAGAAGGGGGTCCCACTCCTAAAGTCACAGGCTTATAAGAACTAACAAAATATATTTTGTGTAATTATTTGTGTAATTATAACAAAGTACAATAGCAACCCAGTTACATTTAGTATAGAGGAAAAACCTGAAAGAAGATGACAAGTAGTGTCGTTTAACTTAATGGTAAAATGCTGGACATTACTTGGTTTCCAAAATTATATATCTATTTATAGAATCAACCAATTTAATGTTAGAGATGAGTTTGAAAATATGTGACATTCAATTAATTTCAAATCAAGTTTTATTACATAGCATTTCACTACACAGTTCAGTTATCTGAAAGCACTTATGTATTGAATCTGATCAACCTATCTTTCACCATTTTCCATACTTTTGGAAAGGGCTCACTCTTTATTGTTCAAAATACTTTTTCCCTTTTTGAAAATTAATGATGTATTTAGCTATAAAATCTGGAAACTGAAAATTTCAATTCAGTTCAATTAAATTAGATTTTGTTTATATAGCACCAGTTCACATCATGTCATCTCAAGGTTCTTTCCAAAGTCAGCTTCCATCAGATCCTCCAGATTGGTCAGAAAGTTTCCTCTCTAAGGAAACCCAGCAGGTTGCATCAAGTCTCTCCAAGCAGCATTCACTCCTCCTGAAAGAGCGTAGAGCCACAGTGGACAGTCGTCTGCATTGTTGATGGCTTTGCAGCAATCCCTCATACTGAGCATGCATGAAGCGACAGTGGAGAGGAAAACTCCCCTTTAACAGGGAGGAGAACGCTCATCTGCCAAGCTTGATTTGCCATATTGAATCATGGAGAGTGAGCAGAGCTATGCTGGTAGGTAGGTACCAGCATAACTGAACCACGGTTCAGTCTTTTGAAGTGGAGGATTTTTCACCCCCTCGTCCCCGGTGGTTGAGGGAGGCTTGTGGAGCCCAGCAGGCCAGAGTCCAGCAGGCCAGAGCCTTCAGGAGAGAGGGAAGTTCACAGGTTGGACAGTGGACATTCGTGCTACGCGGCTTCAACGGCGTCTGCCTCCTCTTTAAGGTGATACAGGGAGACTGATCTGGGGCTGCCGCTCTCTTTCTGCTGGCTGTCGAAGCTGCGGAGCACGAATATCCAATGTCCATCCCAATACCAACTACACTGCGGTCTCACAGCAACCCCTTCCCAGCTGCCTCTAGACACTAACAGCAGACCAATTGGTGTCTTTCACATAAATTCGTCATTAACACACAAAGAGTTGGTGGATTTGTTTCTAGTCACTTTTTGAAGTGGGAGTTGGTTCCACAGGAGAGGAGCCTGATAGCTAAAGGATCTGCCTCCCATTCTACTTTTAGTGACTCTAGGAACCACCAGCAGACCTGCAGTCTGAGAGCGAAGTGATTTAAACCAGCCTAATGCTTTCCCCTTAATCCCTACATCATGATCAAGTCTTTGTAGGAGAATATTGAGATCATCTGTATCAAATGCAGCACTGAGATCTAACAGGACAAGTACAGACACAAGTCCGTCATCCGAGGCCATGAGAATATCATTAGTGACCTTCACCAGAGCTGCTTCAGTGCTATGATGAGCTCTGAAGCCTGACTGAAACTCCTCAAGTAGGTCATTGCTTTGTAAATGTTCACATAGTTGATTAGCAACTACTTTCTCAAGAATTTCAAACAGGAAAAGAAAATTAGATATAGGTCTGTAATTTATTAAGTCATCTTGATCAAGAGTAAATAAATATATATAAATAAATAAATAAAGTTAACAGCTACTTTAAAAGCCTATGGTACATATACATTTACTAAGGACAGAATAATCATATCTAAAATGAGGGCATTAATCAAAGGGAACACCTCCCTAAATAACTTGGTTGGGATTGGATCTAGATTAAGCTAAATTTTTAGATAACTCAGAAAGCTCTACTGCGTCCAAACAGAGAGAATCCCATAATGTCATCACTGCTGAGAGCTAAGAAGAGCTATGACACAAAGATGGGTTTAAAGGCTACACTAAGGTTATCACATTCAGTGCATACATGAATGTTAAAATCCCCAACTATAATAACCTTGTCAATGTTTAACTCTAGATAAGATAATACAACTGAGAGCAAGGGCCTGGTGGACGATACAAAACAACAAACAGAAGAGGTTTTATTGCTTTACAGTTTGGATGAGGGAAACTAAGGTTTAAATGTGCAAAAGAACTGTAATTCTTAATTGGCCTGGGTCTTGCTCAGGTACCAAGAGTATCAGCCAGTGGGATTCAAACCCAGAACCTTCCAGCCTTTCCAGGACATAAGTACCCTGCCCTGTGCCTCTGTGTTATACATATCCTCATCATTTTATTTAAAATAATGTAATCGCTCATTGACCTCGAATCCTGAAACACTTCAGTCTAAAGGATTCGTGTCTACTTTGTTTCCTTTCAGAAAAGTTATCTTTCAGTTTAGTTAGATATTAACTTTTATGTAAAGAATGTTTTTATAAGAGCATACAAACTTTATGCAAGCAATGTTTTAATATAGAATAATTTAGGGCACCACAACTTAAAATATTTAGATGTTTATATATATATATATATTTATATATATATATATATACATTATATATATATCCAGGGCGGGGTACACCCTGGACAGCTCTATATATATATATAGAGCTGTCCAGGGTAAACCCGCCTCTCGCCCAGTGAATGCTGGAGATAGGCACCAGCAACCCCCAGACCCCATGAGGGATTAAGCAGATCAGAAAATGGATGGATGGATATATATATATATATATATATATATATATATATATATATATATATATATATATATATATATATATATATACATTTGACATTCCTTTTGAATTATACAATAAATAGGATAATCTATATTAATAAAATATAATTTGACATATTTATTGGGAGCAGTGTATTTCTTCTGTGTTCAAACATTTCTGCCTTTTATATTTACTAGAGAAAATAACAGAAACAGGACAAATAGTGTAGCTACTTTAGATTTGTATTAAAATGCTGGACATTACTTCCATTCCTGAATTATATTTATTTATAGAACCAACTGATTAAATGTTAGAGATGGCTTTTGAAACATAATAAACCAGAAGTTTACTAGAACTATACATTTCCATCTATATTAATTTATAACATTTGTATAAAATAAAATAAAAAAATTAAAATGTACTGCTAACCTACCAGCAGCAGTGCTGTGTATTCCCAGGAGAAGCAGAAGGATAAACTTTGTCATTTTATCATTCAGAACAGCCTCAAACTTTGTTGTCTTCTTCCACAGACTGATCCTCTAACTCCAGAGAATTTCACTCATTTAGAATCTAAAAAAGGGCGTCAACATGAATCTGAACCAATAGAAAAATAGTCTGACTGCTGATGTCACAAAAATCCTGAGGATTTTTAGCTGCTGGAGAGAACGAAAATGAAAGTAAGATCTGCTTCTTCTAACCACTTAATGACCCCAGATGACGAGTTTTGATGACCTTTGACCCTTCATATCCTGGGATTTTACTGTCGTCTTCGTCAATGCCAGGAATTTCTGTTATAATTTAGGTTTAGCTTCCTGGTAAAACAAGCAATAATGTCATTATCGTTTTATTTATCAAAGTCCAAGTTAGTCTTTTTAATCTCATGTGTCTGGATTTAATACTTGGCCCTGTTCAATAAAATAATGGTTATAGTCTTAAAGTTTGAGCGCAGTAGCTTTCTCCTGTGAGATGCACCCTCTAGTTTAAACTACACACATCATCTGACTGTGAGATCCTTCTAAACAAAACAATTTTCCAAATATTTTGTTTTTACAAGAGTTCAAACCCCAAAAAAAGGAAATTAAAGACAAGACAATAAATCCTTGTCTTGTAGACTAGTCAGGATTTATTAAAAGGTTAACAATGAACTACTTATTCAAGCTGTTCGTTCTGTTCACTCATAACTTGGAAAAAAAAAATATTTTTTCACTTGCATGAAGTTTCAAACAGCAAAAAATGGAAACACTGAAATTTAAACTTCATAGTTGAAACAATAATTTAAATATACTGATGCACATATTTTCTTCCTCTCTCGCAGCGACGTCTGGTGAGATTCATGGCTGGTGAGGCACCGAGTCCTCTGGAGTCAGATTTACAATTTTAAGAACTCAAAATCACTAGCATTGACAGACTACTGGTAATATTTCATGTCTCATCAACATTCCTCTCTTTCACTCAGAAACCAAAACAAATGCAGCATAATTTTAGTTTTCGCTTTCAGAGAAATTTGATTGTTTTTCAAACTTTTAATTGTGGGGCAATTTTAATACAGAATGTCCATCAAGAGGATAGGAAAATGAAAATAATTCACATTAGGGCAAAATATTATCATATACTCTTTTTTTTACTTAGTCTCATGCATCTATCCTTCTCCACAAAAAGCTATCGGACTAGGTTGTAAAAGTTTTCCTTTTTCTTTTAGTTTTAAAAGTCTCTCAGCCTCAGTGGAGATAACAGCCACAGAAAACTGTCATTCTTGATCAGTTCTATTCCTACTGCATGTTTCCAGTCTTTTAAATGCTGTTGCACTTTTTGTTGTTATTTAAGCTTTTAACTTTTTGTTCTTTGTCATTACTTTCTTCTTAGAAGGTACACCTGGTCTGGCGTTCTGTTAGCTGTGACATCATCAGGGGAGGCAGATCTTCCACTATTACCATCTAACATAGAAAGTACTCCTGGGTCAATGTGAGCTTCTGTGCTTTCTGTGTCTCTGCTCTGTCTTCTCTAAGCCCCAGTGGGTCGAGGCAGATGAGCGTTCACACTGAGCCTGGTTCTGGTTCTGTTGGAGGTTTTCCTCCCTGTTAAAGGGGAGTTTTCCTCTCCACTGTCGCTTCATGCATGCTCAGTATGAGGGATTGCTGCAAAGCCATCAACAATGCAGACGACTGTCCACTGTGGCTCTACGCTCTTTCAGGAGGAGTGAATGCTGCTTGGAGAGACTTGATGCAACCTGCTGGGTTTCCTTAGAGAGGAAACCCAGCATTTTCAATTAGGAAAACCTCTTGTGTACAACAATGACAGCTGAGTGAGCCCTTTCTATAAGTGTGGAAAATGGAGAAAGATATGTAGCTCATATGAAAATATAAAGCACATCGATTAAAACCTTAAAAAATTAGATTGCCCTTCTGCTATAGATATTTAATGCATATATTGGGGAAAACATGCAGAAATACTGCTAAAGTCACTCTTTCCTATTGACTTTAATTAAAAATGTTTTAGTTTTATAAGAGCCACTGGGGAGGGGCCAAAGAGCCACATGTTGCTCTGGTGCTGCATGTTGTAGACCCCTGCCATAATCTGTGGACCCCCTCTGCTTCACTTGAAATAAAGGCCTGGCTCTGACACTGGCCCTGGGCAGAATGCTCAACGCGAGCTTTATAACGCTCCACAGCAGCTTACAGCAAAGGTGATAGCTAAATGCAGAAGACAAATCTTATTGAAATATGCCGCTGCAGTAAAAAAGAAAGGTGTCTTTCCTTTGAAACATGATTCTTCAGTATCAAGTTAAGCGTTGTTCCGTTTTGCTCCAAAACACAGGTTAGTTTTATCTGATTCGCACAGGGAAACATGTCGAAACAGGTAGTAAAGGTGCAGCAGCCGTGATGCCATTTTGTGCCGTACTACATTATGCTTTAAAATGGCGGACAGGCAAACATCTCTGAGGCGTTTGGTATTTGCACACTTAAGTTGTAAAATATTAACATACAAATCCTATGAATAAATTTAATATTGTCATATTAATTTAGATGACATCTAAACATGTATCATAAAGGAAACGCTCTTGAGAATAGAACTTTGATGCTGTAGTTTTTTTTAATAGAAACAGATGACGTAATTACCAGACCAGTGAGTTACACAAAAGCTGTTTTTATTCCAGCCAAACTCAAACCCTGTTTCTCTGTAAACACAGCTGCTGTTTCCCTGGAATGTGGCAGAACACACTTACCTGACATGACTTTAGCAACAGCTAAGGTTATAATGAACAATCACCAGATCAACCGATCATGGTTACTGGTGATGTTGGAGCGCCACCATCTGGGCTGCCTGAGCACATCCCTCCGAGCCTCTTTCTGGGAAGCCACATGTCACTTTATTAGGTTTCGTTTTCTTCAGTCTGAATGACTCATGCAAGCATTGGCACACAAACCAGGAAGAAATTCATCACCTTGGTTACTGTGTGGTTTGCCTCTGCCAGAACAGAGAAGCTTGTCGACTGCCCAGTTTAACCACATTTCTCCAGTCATGCATACAGAAACAAAACACAGAAAATGTCTTAAAAACTTTAACCGAGGTTATACTGAAAGCTGACAATTAAAGCATGCTTAAAATTTAGTGAAAGCCATCAAATCTAATGTCAACAGGAACATATATAGCTCAGAATTTTTTTTTAATCTACCATTCCCAGTATTAAATGTGTAACTTTATATATAACAGGCCCCTGTTAAAAATAAGATTGTTTCTATGAGGCAGGCCAGTTTAGATTAAAGGTAATAATAAAACAATCAATATACCATTAAAAAATGACAAATGTGGATGTAAAATGTGTTGTGGAGTGTCTAAGATATAAGCAGAGTACTTTTTGTGTTGGTTCCCATTGTTTCTGTTTCTCTTGTCCTTATTTCACCTCAGGCGCTTCAAGGCCGGATTCCACTCGGATGCTGTGCTCCTTTTCTTTCTGCCCCTGTTAGTATATCGTTTCTAAATAAACTTTGTGACACAATAAGTAAAGTTATTATAAAGGTTGTTAAATATAAAATAGAATAACGTTAGTTTTTAGTGTGGTAATTAGCACAACTGTAGGTTAAAGACGTAAGAGTGATGATAGACAAAGATATGGAACGCGACCCAATCTGGCAGTTGTCAACTCATTTGTGGGTATGTGTCGCCCTCTAGTGGTGGCCTTTAACAACTACTTCCTGTCCAAATTAAATTACTGTGAAGGTCAATTTAAAAAAAGTTACAACGTTCTCTCTTAATGTAGTTTCACATATCTGTTTTTTTACATATCTTATTTAGATGTAGTTTTGAAATGATTTTTTTTTATAATTGTGTTTATATGTTCCAAGCTATGTGACGTTGTCTGTGAAAGTGAAACTAAAATGGTTTTGCTGGGTTTTCACGGGGAAAAACCAGCCATTAAATCTACTTTACTCCGGCTGTCGATGATCGGAAAGAAAGACACTGGAGAAAGAAGGTAGCTCGGGAAACCATGACGGAACCTTTTACAATTTATAAACTGTCTATTATCGCCTTCATCGGCTTTATCCAAGGTAAGCTAAACATCATAATTTCTGCTGCTTTTTACTGTCCGGAGGAAACATGAAGATAAATGTGAGCATTCAGTAACTGCACTTCCGTCCTGGTAAACAGGTGGATCCCAGTCAAAACTGAGCAGCTAATTCTATGCAAATTACAAACCAGATGTAATAACGTAACCAATGCATTAGTATTTACGATCCATATACGTGCCGAATTCAGCCTAATGTTCCCAAAAATGGTAAAACCTCAATTAAATGACTCTGGGCTTTGTTTTTTCACTCAGAATGTGAATAATTAGTAAAAATCGGTATTTATACATGAAGTCTGGTGTGCGTCGCGTTACGCGTCGTATTGCCGGAAAATCCCCTTTAACCATTATCTGTTCAGTCAGAACTAATGCCATTAATGCTTAAGTGAATTATATAACAAACTACTGAATATGCTAAATAAGATATTGAAATATAGTATTATTGATGTTGATAAACAGAAAAGGCTGAATAACTAAAGCTGGATTTTGAAAGTGATAACAGACATGAGAGGCATAGATCAAACCTTTTAGGGCTGAAGCTTATTGCACTTTTACTTTTCTTTTATTGCCTGGGGGGGAGGGGGATTTATTGCTGAAACAAGCAACTTTCTTTGTGGTTTAATAACTGTTCTGGGCTGGCACTGCGACAGCTAATCCTCAATTAATCCATTTACAGATTTTTCAATTATTCAACTAAGACAAATTGTCTTTTTTTTTAACTATAAAATGTAGCATTTCTTTATTACCCATAAAATGAGATGTAAACAAAGACTTCCACTTTAAAGGACACACTCTAAACAGTAAATGGCAACAGCCTGGTTGCTAAAATGTGCCTGCAACCTTTAACCAATACTTTGTTGATGCCCTTTCTGACTCAGTTTCAGCATTTAGTCTCCTTTGGTAGGAGTCTATCACAACAGGACTTCTTGACTTGTCAATATTTACCCTCTCCATCTGGGAAAAATTCATATCTATCAGCACTGTGAGCCGATCTGCTGTCCATCTTAGGTTGACATCATGTCTGGACTCTGGCAAAACCTTTACAAACCTTTTGTTTTTCCATATATAAAGCCATTAGTGCTGATTTTAATATATATTAAATATAAACGCTATGACTTGGCGTTATACTAAAAAATGAACCCCCTTTGCAGACGCCTGAAGGTTTTGGGTGGGTAATATTTAACACCAAAAACCTTTATGAGCTCCTTTGGTCTGTAGTTATTTAGCTGTTTCTTAACTCATCCACAGTAAGTTTGTTGAATCTCTCGTGTGAAGCATGCAGCTCCACCTGCCCCGTGATGGAGTGCTGGTTCGTGCAGGAGAAGCCGGGCAGAGGAGGAGGTCTAACAGGAGCCACAACGCAGGAGAAGTCTCTGCTGCACATCAGGACAGACGCACAAAGTGAGGCTGCAGAAGCTCAGCGCGCTCCAGCCGACATCAGCCCCAGCAGAGTTTATGTCATAACAGGTTAGTGCATGAATCTGAACACCATGAGCAGCTACACGTTCACCTTCTGCCTGTTAGTGGGAACAAATCTCTGCTTCCTTCCTTTCATTTAATAAATGTGTCAAAAATACAACATTTATCTGTGTCTAACCTTAGAGAACGGTAAATATGTTCCTGCAAAGACAATTCACCATATTTCTGCATAAACTACCTGTTACACCTCTACTGTGATGATCCTTAATGAAATCTAGTGCTACCAACTGAACCCACATCTTATTTCATTACTAAATATAATACTAGTTTATAAATCAAGCATCATGAAGGAGTCATAGAGAACATTGGTGTAAAACCAGAGACCAGATAACACAGCAGATGGTCAAAGAGAAATCTGTGGAGACGCTTACAGCAGGATTAGGTCCTAAAACAACATTAGTAGCTTTAAACATTTCCCAGAGCTCTGTTCAGTCCATCATCTCAACACGGAGAGAGAGAATGGACCAGCTACTGACGTACCAGGACCTGGACGTCCATCTAGACTGGCAGGTTGGGGAAGAGGAGCGCAAATGCTGCCAGACTTTACACCTAAATTAATAAATAAAACTGTAACTTTTTGCCTACGCTCAAGAGGCTACGTTTGGTCAGAAACTAGCACCCTAAACAAGCCACCCCCACTATGAAACACGGCGGTAGCAGCATCATGCTGTGGGGAGGATTTTCTTCAACAGAGACAGGGAAGCTGCGACAGGAAGATGGATTCAATTAAATCCAGGAGAGTCCTGGAAGAAAACCTGTAGAGTCTGGAGCTGGAGGTTCACCTTTCAGCCGGACCCTAAACCTTCAGCCAGAGCTGCAGTAGAACGGCTCAGATGAAAGCAGATTGTGCTAGAAGGGCCTAGTCAAAGTCCAGATCTAAATCCAAATAACAATCTGCAAACAGACAGATGGAAAATTGATGCTGACAGATTATCTGCATCCGATCTAAGCTTCAGGGAGATGAATGGGTGAAAGTTTCTGTCACCAGATGCGCAAAGCAGGAAGAGAAAAAACACAAATCTGTCATTACTGCAAAATATTTTCCTACAAATTATCAACTCAGAAGGCCTGATTACAAGTTGCTCTCCACCCTTTTTTATTTTAAAATGATCCAGTTTTCTTTTAAAACCTAGTTAAGCACTGCTAGTTGTTGCTCTATCCTGTAACATCCAGATTATTCAGGTTTCTGAATGATATTTAAAAACTTAAGAACCCAAAGCTTTAGCCCAGCTGCCTCCTGGTTTCATCCGGACCCTGAACACACGCTAACGTCTCGTCTCCTCCGCCCTCAGACCCCTCCGCCACCCTCTGCCATCCGTCCCTCAACCCTCCCAGAGGCTCCATCAAGAAGCCGCAGTGTGAGATCAACCCCTTCCTGCCGCAGCCGTCCAGCATCAAATGGGTCGCCTCCCTGACAGAATCCGCCCTCAGCCCCCTTTACCTGCAGGCTGACTGGTTCTCCGCCTCCTTCCAGAACCTCGACAAGCACCTCGGCGTCTCCACCATCTCCCGAGCCCCGACAGGAAGTAAAGAACACGACTGTAAGAACCTCCTCCGGTCCAGAATCCACCGATCAGAACTCGGTTCCGTCTGATTCCTGTTTCCTGTTTCCTCAGTGATCCTGAGCATCACCAGTAAAACCATGTCGGCCAAGTCCAGACTCGGAGAACCCGTCACGCTGGACTGCAGCTTCTGGGTCGACCCGTCCACTCCTCTGTCCGCCTCGGGTTTCGCCGTGGAGTGGCGGTACCAGACCCGAGGCGACGGCCGGCTGGTCCTGGCCTACGACGGGAAGACGGACCGCCTGGCCGACTCTCAGGAGCGCGGCGTGTCTCTGGACTTCCAGGCTCTGCATGAGAGAGGAAACGCCTCGCTGGTCATAGAGGAGGCCAAGGTCCGACACGCCGGTACCTACATCTGCACCGTCTACCTGCCCTACCTGCTCGCTCAGGTGGCCATGGAGCTGGAGATCGTTGGTGAGTGATAAACTGGACTTTTTTAGGCAATGTTCAACAATCAGGGTTTATTTGAAATACCATATTTTTCTGCTGGTGACAATTCTCTGTCATACAGGTGATGGTTATTCAAAAAATTGTTAAAAAACAAAACAACTGGACTTTTTTCTGAAGTTTGAAGACGTTTCGCTTCCCATCCGGAAAGCTTTCTCAATTCAAAATGTCTTTAGCAGTACTACAGACATTTGAATTGAGAAAGCTTTCTGGATGGAAACCGTATTCTTCAGACTATAAATCACACTTTTTTTTCGTAGTTTGGCCAATTCTGCGACTTATATTCAGGTGAGACTTTTATATAAAATTTAAATGGTAATTCATCTTGACCAGCATGAATCAAGGAATAACCATTACTGTCTCTAGTATATATATATTAATTGTATCATGATTGAGGAAAAAAGCTTTTTCTTGTGTCCTGTCTGGCAATGTGGCATTAAGAATTGTTGTCTTAATGCAAAAAAAGAGCCCAACAGATTTTACTTTCACAAGTGGAGCAGTACTGCTTTCACCATAGTGCTCTTGATTTGTACATGTAAATAGATTTATTCTAATCATGCAAGGAGTATTTCATATTATATGGACACCACAATGAGAAAGTAGAAGAGGAAAAGAAAAACAAGAAAAAAATGAAGAAAAGGTGAAAGAAAGAGGAGATAAAAGGTAGAGAATGATAAAACGTCTTCAGTCTGCTTCATCAGCTGCAAAGAGAGATGTAAAGAGAACAGCACAACCAACGGATATAGAAATACAGATACAATAAAGTAACACCTTGATACCATCGCTGAAGTATATATAGTATTAGATAACCTAGGGTTGGACAATAATTCAATAACAATATATATGGATGATAGAAAAACAAAGGGTCAGTAAAAAGTTCAATAGAATGACTGTTTTCCTTCCTTTTGCATTCTAGCCATGTAGGTTAATATTACATCATTACATCCTCCCAACCTTTTTTAAAAACTTGCAGTTTTGGTAAAAAGATAAAAATATGGGCTTCCTGAATGGAAGTGAATCTCTAAGCACCTGTAGGTGTTTGTGAGAGTGTGCTTGTGTTTGTAAAGTTTATCCAAAAGAAAAATGCTCAATAGTGTTTTCTCTCCTTTCTACCCAGAACCTCCATCCCTCTCCATCCACCCCTCCCCGCTGCCCCTCGCTGCTCCCGGTCAGACGGTACAGGTCCAGTGTGAAGCTTCGGGCTTCGCTCCCCTCCCCCTGGAGCTGAGCTGGGAGTTTAAAGGTGCCGACGGGAAGTCCCGACCTCTGGGATCAGGCAGCATGTCGGGACACAGGCAGGCCTGGGACGGCACCTACAGCCAGAGCAGCCGGCTGGAGCTGGACACGTCCAAAATGGACCTGGGCCGCGGAGGAGAGGTCACCTGCGTGGCTGTTCACGCGGGGGGGACGCGGCGGGCCAGCGTGACGCTCAACGCTATCGGTAACCTGGAGGAACGCGTGCTGAACGACTTAATCTGATAAAAACGGGTTCTTCTGCAGTTTTTAATACTTTGGTGTGAAGCCAAGACAAGAAAAATATCATATAATCATGGTTAAAAGAAATTTAACTCTAAGTTCAGCCCAATTTACAGCATTTGGACAGTTAAGTTACAACGTTCTGGGTCAAAGTTCATAACAGGACAGTTACAGAAAGACTGAACAACTATGGAGGCTTTGGACGGATTAAAGGAAACTACATAGCAAAAAATAGGTTTGCAAAGCTGTACCTGGATGAACCAGATGATTTCTTCAGCGATTTCCTCTAGATTCACGAAACCAACGTAGAGATGTTTGAACATAAGGTAGAGAAGGAGCAGAGCATATCAGCACCAACATCTTATACCAGCTGTGAAGCACGGCGGTGGAGGAGGGATGATTTGCCGCTTGTTTTAGCACCTGGACACTTTGCAGTGATTTTCTTGATCATGAACTCCTCTTTAAACCATAATATAGTATTTTAGACTAAAAAATGACGGCATCAGTCAAACAGCTGAAGCTCAGGTCAAACTGGACCATGAGATGGACAATTGTACAAAAACCAGGAACAAATCTAAAAAAAAAAACGGCTTTAAATTAAAAGAACGAAGGTGCTGCAGTGGCCTAGTCAAAGTTATTGAAATACTGTGTTAAGAGTTCTGCAGAAACACGGCTCCAAATATCAGTGACCTAAAAACAAGTTTTAAAGAATAAAAATATGTTTATAGAATAATATCAAGGGATGAGAGACTGACAGAAAGAAACTACCCAGAGTTAAAGTTGCTAAAATGGTTCTAAACGCTAATTATCACTAGGTTCAAAGAAAGCTTTTCTGTTTTGGCTTCATAATGGATAGTTGGGATCTGTTGTGTAATTTTGAGAACTTAAATCGTTGTAAGGCCTTGTTTAAAACATCCTAAAACAATTATAATACACACTTCAATAAATATTACTAAAATTAATTGTATAATTGGACAAATGAAAAAAACTGTTTAAAAAACAAATTTGCATGATAGTCAGTTTGGATTTAGATAACATACCAGGGTTCACAAAGGGTTCATATTACAGATAAAAACATACAGGAAACAGACAGGAAGAACAAAGTTTAAAATAAATCCTATAAAAAATGAAATAAATTGACAGGAAATAAAAGGAGTAAATTAATCTTTTTGTCTCCTCAGGGTTCAGCAGTCCGTCCATCGAGGACTCCATGGCGATGGTCGGTGTGGCGCTCGTCCTCTATGGCCTCATCAAGTTTGTGTCGTGGACTTTTACCGGATCGGGTAGGAAAGAACATTTCAGCCGTTTAAAAATAAAATAAAACAAAATGCATTTTTGATTTGCAGCTAATTCAAATATTCAGATTATTTTCTGATCTTACTGTTTTATTTTTCTTCTTATAGGCTCAAATAAAGCAGATGAACCAGATAAGGTAGGAAAGTTTAGTAAAACCTGTTTTTTTATAAAATACATATTTTTCCATATGTCAGCGAGTTTCTGTTGTATTTTACCTGATGGATGCTGTTGTTCTGCTCCTTACAGAAAGAAAAGTAAAGATAAAAGAAGTCGACTGATTGGAAGTGACACGTTTTATACCTTAATGGGATTTTGGCAGCAGCTCCACCTTCATGCAGATTTTTCTTTCACTCTGTTTTTACTGCCTGGTGGGAAACTTATGCAGAATTTACTGTTTGTATTTTTCTAACATTTTGTGGTACGAATTTCCTTAATAGTGGGGGAGATCATCTAGAAAACCCATCTGTACTGATATGTATATATTTGCTTCAAAGTCTCTCCATTGTTTTTCAAATTCGTTACAAACACTGGACCCAAAAGTAATTTAGCTTAACGCTGTCAGCTTTGTTTGGTGACTTTATTCTTCAGCTAAAGCTCATCTTCAGTTTATACCTTTTTGTTCTTGAATGTTTTGCTCCCACAGGCTGAATTCTGCATTATGTTCTGAATAAGGAAATGTGAAGAATGTTTTACAAACTGCTTCGTTTTATGCAGGGAAACTTTGACAGCTATTAAATTTGGAATTTTATTTAAAATAAAACCGTTTCAAAAGGGTTTAATTTTCAGTTTGTACTCAGTCGTTTCACTGCATGATTGAACCTTCATGGCTTCATTAAGGTTCTAGAAGCAACATGATGCTCCTTTCATGAGTTTGCATTTTTTTTATCTTTTACTTTGATTTAGGGCACGCAGACAATTATGTTTTTAAACTAAATATAAAAGCAGAGACAATAATTGCAAAGATAAAATGAAAAAAACTTGTCATTTTTTAAATAATATACTACTAAGAGGTATTGTTGTGGCCCAGCTTTGACATTTCCAAAAAATCCACAAGGGCCACAGATGCACCTTGGACGAGTAATTTACGCAGGCAAAAATAAATCCATTTTCCAGGTAAAATCATTTAGTTTGTGGTTTATTTCTCTTTTGCAAGCAAGCAAACAGAAATTGACAAACATTTTCCTCTGTGCTTCTCTTGCGCTGGTAAAAAACCATACGCCCACCCAGATGCATGCTGGTCCTACCACTGACAGCCTATTTATAAACTTAATCCAACCAAATTGCTCATAACTAATCAGAAGCAAAGAAAACTAAATAACCAACACATAATCTCAAAACAAATATCAAACAATAAAGTAAAATAAATAACCTTAACTAGATTATACACAAAAAATACAAATTTAATTAATAACAAAAAATAATTGGCTCCTACAGGTATAGATCAGCTTTATTTGGCCAGAATTCTTTGCATATTTCGAGTATATGGCATTATTTACAGTGCTCACAATGTACAGGCATTTGGTAAACAATATAAAATCTTTCATTTTGTATAAAAAAGAAAGGTAGGTTGTGAAATTGTAATATACTTCCTTTGTTTCATAGCAGTTTCATTTACTAATCAAGCTGAAAGGTGTCCATTGTGCTGTAAGCCTGGGGGAAGCATCTGTCTCTGTGTAATTTTAGTAAACAGTGTTTTGTAGTGTCGAGCTGAGGGTAAAAGTCTAGAAAGTGGATATTTTAGGAAGATCAGCCCAGGTTTAGAGTGCAATGCCGAGAGATTACAACAACAACAAAAAACAATCCCAAATATCCAACTCAGGACCTAATTAGAAAAAGACCAAACACAACAATTATATACAAACAAGATTTGTCTTGTTTATCATTATCCTAGTGATAATTTCCACATGCAAACAAATGTAGATAAGTAGGCAAAGTGGGGAAAGAAATAAAAACAAATTAACAGTAAAATAAATTAAAAAATGTTACGGTTCTAGATCATATTCATTAATACTCAGAGGTTTCTTAGCATTTGCATGTTCAATTAGTTTAAGGCAGGGCTGTCAAACTAATTTCTATATTGAACCACTTTGGCATCATGAAGTCATTAAAAGGGCCGGTTTCACCCTTATAGATACGTTTGATTTCATGATTTCATTTCAGTTCACATAGAAAAATTCCTAGTAACATAAACGTAGCACCCTTAGGTCCAGTTTATACAGTTTATCTGCAAAAATATTGGGGTGAGTTACACTTTAAACTCATCATTCTGCATCACTTTTTTTCTTTTTGGACATTTCTGTGTTGTTTTAATGCGTTATGAAATCTAGTGGCAGAATTATGTTACTACACCTAAAAAAATCAACATTTGCTACAGGAGGTACAGTTTTAGCCACTTTATGCAATTTAAAAGGATATACGCCTCTACTTTATGAGATGATATGCCTTTTTTTTGGCTCTTGGGGGCCAGATAAATTCCCTTGACGGGCCGGAGTCGGCCTGCGGACCACATGTGCTTTAAAGGCTTTAATATGTAATATAAACTCAATGGAGGATACACAGAATTAGTATCATGTTTTTAATTTGGATATGTTTTCTGTAACGGTAAATCTGGATCAAAAGTTTGAACTGTAACCGTGAATTTGGAGTCAGAGAGCAATACTTTACAACTACAATGTTTTTCACAATTAAAAAACAACAGTTACACTTCTTCAGACTTTTAACTACATGTACACAAATTACATTCTGAAAATTCACAATTTTGCTCCAGTTTATCCATATCCTTTTCCCAATAACTGAAACAGTGTTTACCAATAAAATTGTTTTTTGTACTTTTTAAAATAAGTCTGTACACATTATCCTTCTGAATTTGTCCAGCTGGGAAACCCTTGGGTGTGTCTACATGAAAACATCTTGCCATCTTACTTCCTATTTGCCTGTTTGCTGTTGCCATAACCCGGATAACAGAATTTGCACAGCTATCTCGCCAAAAAGCTTCACATCCAGAGCAGGTCACCGTTTCATCTCAGGAAAACATGGATACACACGGTACAAACCTGCCTTTTATTTAGGCTCTTATAGTCAACAATAGTGTGCAAACAAAATGTTTTAACTTAACTTCATCTTAGATAAAGCGGGAAAATATAAAATAATGATAATGCAGGGGATTGTAAGTTAGTTAAAAATTGCTGTAAATAACGCCAGTATACCGCTTGTTCATGATTGTGTCCAGCAGGTGGCAGTAAATCACGTTTAAGGCGAAATTAAACCTCAAGGAAATTTCAAAGAAGTCCACACTAGCGGAACCAATAGCGGGCCGTTTTACTGATCGTCAGCTATCTATCCACCAATCGGCGTCACTGATGTTGACCGAGTTTAGCGGGTCTTTAGCTTGACAACATAGCTAAGTTTCCAAGCCGTATGATTAGGGGTAGCAATTTTTAATGGCGATAAAATATTATATTTGGTGTTTGTTTTATTAGTTAATTATACAATACGCCAACATTTTTCTGGAGTACTTTATTTCTCACTCGGTCAGTAAATGTTAAAATGCTAACTAGCTGGTAATGCTAATACGAGCTAACCAACGGCATTGCCATTATGTGCTGCTGGGAAGCGCTTTCTGTCTTTATTTTCTCGTCTAGCAGCTCCTAAATAGCAGGTGAGTACATTATTATGTGTCCTAAACTCGCTTTAACAACGCTGTTTTTAAACTACTTTACGATTTGTTTAGAATCTTCCACCAGTTTCACTTCCTATTTAAGTTTCTATTTTCTTTACTGACATTTTTTAACGTTAAAGCCTTAAGCCGCTTAATTTGTCCCTGGAGTTATTACTATTAACATCAAAACGTTTAATACTGGTCGGTACAATAATCTGATTGTACCTTCAAACAGCTTTAGATGTTATGAAGTCCCCAGAACGAATTAGCTTTGGATGTTATCCTAAAAAAATCAATAAAGGAAATGAGCTGCAACATGTTTTCGGGAGTTTAAATGCTTGTTTACAAGTGTTTGTAAGACTCACCGTTACACTGATAAACACTCTGTATCAGAAGTCTCTGGGTTTTAGGTATTTCCATAATGATTTGAGATTGAGTAATTATTCATACATAAACTTTACAGAAATATTTACTGTTTTTAACTGATTTCATTTAATAAGGCCAAGCACTAGTAAACTGCTTCTGTTTATATATTTGTTGTTGTGTTCATATGATTATATTATGAGATTCAACATCAAGCTGCAGGTTCCCTGTGCTATGCAATGTTATAATCAGTTTTTGTATTAATCATGTATTTTATAAAGAAGTAAGAGTTACCTAAGTTGTAACTACTATTATTAAACTTTGTGGCCTGGAGTGTACATAGCATGGAGTCTTCAGAGTCACCTCAGGCTATAAATTCACCCAACCTTCTGGTGGGATACCAGGGCAAGAGTCACGTGATGTTTTATGGTTGGTAGCTTCACAAAGGTTTATGGTTTAAAAGCTTTACATTGTTCTGTAATGTTTATCTTGGTAGACGCCTAGAAACATCTGGCAAATGTATCAAGAAGCCAACTCCTTATTTGACACTGGAATGTGGATCTGTTCTGTTTGTGGGGAGACAAACACAGATAGTGTGTATGCAGCCCCCCGACATTCATTAATTACTCAGTGAGGGGCATGGTTATTAGTGGATGCTCCTTAGACACGCGCATGCTGCCGACACGGGATGGCGACTCCGTGTTTTACTACAGGGAGCTTTAGGATGGAGTTATAAGTGCGTGTCTCCCCTTGGAATTCCAATTATAATTTAATATATGTGTATTCCAAGTGTTTTGTCTCTTATAAATGTTTTCCTCCTGTGCTGCCGAATTTACGAACCGGGTGAGGCGGGCCTTAGTGGATGAGATCAGAAGATCGAGAGGTCGCCTCATCACTAGGGCTGTGCATAAAAATCCATACAAAGATTAATATTGATTTAAAAAAAAAAAACAATTTAATAATCAATATTCTGGCTTTCAATGTTGATATACCTCCCAACCCATAGGGGGCATTATTACAGGACACCATTACTGTTCACAGCGAGGAAGAGCAAGTGAGATGAATTTGCGGAACAGCCGACAGAATTTTAGAAGCGCCTTTGTCCCTAAAATCAGACGTTTGGGATGTTTTTGGTTTCGTTAAATGAATTGAACCAAATGCGGTTTATTTTCCTGTTAATATATCAGTGTTCAATAAATTTAAGATAAATATAATATTTGGCTGGTTTTGTTGATTGAATGACTGAACATTAATTTGAAAGTAGTAAATATCGATATGGGAGTCAAACCAAATCAAGCTGAGCTAAGTATTGAGAATCGTATCGAATCAACTCATCCTAGATGACACCCAGACCTACTCGTCACCAGGTAGTTAGTGGTTTGAATCCAGTAGAGCATCCTAATTTATTAGTGTTTACAACTGTTTGCAGTGTAGGTCAAAGCAAACATTCCCAACCAAGAGAACGTTTCAAGTATGCTAATATAATGTGTGAAGGTTACAAAATAATATTGTATCTTAGTGTTTTAAAAGCGTAAATTGACGTAAATTTCAAGCTACTCTGAGACCTGTGAGCAGTAACTACCCAAAGTTTTGATTTATTTCAAAAGACTCTTAGATTTATAGCCACAAAATGCTCAACAGCTCACCTTTCATAAATGTTCAGCCTTTGTAATGCTCAGATTAAATGTTATTTAAGGGACTTGTAACAGTGAGTGAAAATATATTTCCAGCAGTAAAAACAGCTGCTTTTAATTCTGCTTTTAATCAAAATTAAATTCAGCCTCCTTTTTTTTCTCCTCCTGCGAGATCTGATCAGTAATCTGAGTTTTTATGGGTTTTGATCATTTACAGTATGGAATCTGACATTCTTTTATACTATTGTTGGTGTCCTTTACTAAAGAAGTTAAATGTTGTAACATTCACTGGTGAATCTAGGTCAGTTATTGTTGATTTCTTTATGCTGATTGAGGTCTTATTGTCGATCATTTTCTCCCTCCTTCTATTTTCTGAAAGCAGAACCATTCAGTACTTAGATGGCGGTGGCTCCCGCCTCGATGGCCGATAAGATCATAATCCTTGATGACGACGACACTAATGAGGAAGAGGAGAGACCCAAAGCTTCATCTTCTGCTGCCACCATCTCATCCTCTAAGCATCAGGCCAGAAAAGCGTCTCCAGCTACAAATCAGCCGCCGACCCACATCATCCACTCGCCTTTTGCCCCGACGAAGAAGACCACAAATGTTCTGCAGATCGAGAACCAGAAGCTGTTCGATGAGGTGAGACAATATTAAAAATACGTTTGTTTTTTTGTGTTCTACATGAAGCACTTTAGAGCTAAAGTTTTCAAACTTTTTTGCAGTTTTTCCAACAAACTCCTTATTAAAATAGCACATATCTAACATGTTTATACATGAGACACACGTGTAAAGATTTTTGTTTATTTGCAAATTGTTTCCTGCAGTGTTTCCTTTGTTATATTTAACAACCGCCTCTCCTCCTCCAGACCGATACGCACTAAGAATAATATCTTAATATCTTTTGGCTGAATGCTGATATACAATCTTTATCTTGATACGTTTTACTTTTTATAAAGTAACTATAAAAAGTCTTCTCTAAATCAAAGCTTTATCCCAAATGTCTGACTGGCACATTTTTTAACAAAAAGCTGTTGCTAAATATAAGAAAATGTTGAGAAATAACCAACTGGAATACATAGAAATATAATTATAACGTATCATAGACCATCTCGATATTAGCAACAAAGTATCATCTTAAACCTCTTTTTTTTTTACAAAATCATAATATTTTTAAAGTCTATATATTGCCCAGTCCTACCCAGACTGTTAAGTTAATAATTATATCAGATTTATTTTCTCTACAATTTGACAACTACCTGTAAATCAAGCTAAAATATCAGCTTTTTTTAAACGCCTTCAGAGTTGTGAGGATAGCAGCCATAACTCCTCCGTATCCAACCATAGAAAATAGCCCCGCCCCCTCAACACGGCGTTGCTAGGGGACACACTGGTGTCCATCTTGGTAAGGGTTGATGGTTTAATGGCGGATTTATGGCGTAGAAGTAAAAATAAAAACAACATTCTGATCCCTCGTCTGTGTGTTTGACGTTTCCTAAAGCAAACAGTAATTTTCTTAGTTGGCCTGCAGGATATTAGGCAAAACATTTGATTTGCAAAAACGTTGGTGAATGTTGCCATGGCGACGTGATAAATAAATAAATAAATACTGTACTTGGAAAAGCAGGACCAACGTCTTTCTGCTTTGGGTTAAACTGTAAACAGATTCAGTCTTTATTTGTGGCTAAGCTGCAGGTTGATTGAAGCAGTTTCATCCCGCTATGTTTGACGTCTGAGCAAAAAAAACGTCACTTGTAGTTTTTAACGACTTCATCAGAACCTCTTAATACTCTCCTCAAACAAGTTCTGTTGCATTAAAAATGTTACTGGCAGAAGGAACATGAATGCATGGCTCCCATAACAGGTGGATAACATTATTATCATCCATGCAGGTCTCTGCTGCTGCCAAAAAAGACTTTATAGTGTTCAGTTATTTAATGATAATAAGAATGTGGCAGATATTGTGCAGCCCTGTACCTTAGCTAACCTTTAGCATAATCTCCGTCTCCAAATGAGTCCACAGACTAAACATGCAGCGCTGCCAGAGAGAAGCTTGTTCTGATGACAGCGTGGGAACGACTGACTGAGCTGCTTAAGTCACAGACTTTCTAGAACAACTCTGGTTTTCTGGTTTTAGGGGCAGAACCCAAAATATGAAACAAAATTTCTTTCCACTGGAGCAAATTAAAGACGCTCTTGTTTTCTCAACACCTCTCGAACAGCTATGCTCCATTTCAGAGGATATTGTCCCAAAAAATATCTAAGAAATACATGTTTTCACATGATTTTATTTATTTATTTGTATTTAAAAATGTCTTAATTGAGTTTTCAGTATATGAAAAATTGGCATGGTAACAACATTAGACATAGAAATACACAGATAGAACAATCATCATGGGTTCAGTGAGCAGGGAAGCCAGCTAGGTCATGTCACCCACAGATCTCCAGGTTGAGGCAGTTTCCCTTTTTACTTGCAGACAACTCAGGTTTGTAAACAAATGTCTTCATGACATTTAATTAAATTTCCCTCTGGCTAAAGATCTATCAGAAAGGCATTAGGATCAGATTTCAGTCTAATTAGGAGAATCTCTTGTACAGAAATGAAATTTTTTTCAAACCACATCAAGAAATCTTCATCTTGTGTTTGTCTGAAGCACTTTGGTCAGCAGCTGTTGTTGTTAGATTACGCTATAAAATAAAAATAGTTGATTAATTAAAGCTCTGCCTACCTAAGCTTTATCCCACAAACATCAGGCTGTTGTGTTTTAATGATTCAAAACATAAATCAGCTGCTTTCCTGTTTCAAAAGTCTCTGCAAAGGTGGATAATTAGTGACCAATTCTGTTTATTCTGAGACTGTTTATGATTTAAAGAGGGGAATTTTATTTTTAATGCTTTGTATTGGTGCATGTTTTGTTTTTAAATGTAATCTAGTTAAAACGTTTTCACATTATTCTGTAGAAAATCTCACGTTTTCTGCTGTTTCTAATCATTTTAATTTTAAAAACCAGCTCTAAATGCTTCTTTTTTCCCTCCCACTCGCTGCAGTTTGTGCAGCACTGCACGCCGCTCACCAAGGACTGCCCAGAGGTTCTGACCTTCCTGCAAACCAAACATGCCAAGGCCTGCCCCGACTACCTTTGCTCCGTGGAGTTCAGGAACACGCTGGGACAATGTCTGACTCGCGCTCAGGACAACGTCTCCAAGACCTTCGTCTACATCAACGAACTGTGCACCGTGCTCAAGCAGCACGCCCTGAAGAAGAGGCAGCTCCTCACCAAGGTGGAGCCGCCTGCGTCCGAATCAGGATCCCGTCAGCAAACCCCGGCTTCGCTCAAAGCCAACGATAAGACGAGGGGGAAGACGAGCGAGGAGGAAGATGAGGTGAAACCGGAGGAGGAGGAAAAGCCCTCCGCCTCAGGAGAGCAGGGCGACGGCGGGGAGGAAAATCCAGAAGCAGAGCGAAAAGCCAGGAGGGCGTTAAGGAAACAGGTGAGGCTGACGTATATCACCTCTGTCTTTCTAAAATGCTAAGTTTCCCCAAAAATGCTCAAAATAAATCATCACTGATGGTTTTTGTTTGCTGTGGATTTCAGATCGCTTACCTGGAGAACCTGTTGAAGCTCTACAACGATGAGATCTACCGTCTGCAGCAGGCCGAGCTCAGTCTGGACGACATGGAGACCGAAGACTCGACTTACATCCAGGAGCACAAACTCAAGCGGAAGGTCTGAGGCAGCAACAGCTTTAAAAATAACCATACAACAGCTGTTTAAAGATATCTAACGGTTCCTTTTCTTCTTCTCTAGATGATGAAGATTTATGAAAAGTTGTGTGAGCTGAAAGGCTGCAGCACGCTGACGGGCAGAGTGATCGAGCAGAGGATCAAATACACGGGCACCCGCTACCCTGAGATCAACAAGAGGGTGAGCTGCTTTACATCGTTTCATCCTGCAGGAGTCCTGAAACGCTTCAGGATCGTGGTCAGTTGCTAACAGAGCAGCGGTTAATCAGATACGCCGTCGTCCCGCTGCACAGATCGAGCGCTTCATCAACAGCCCCGAGGCGCACAGGAACCCGCCGGACTACCTGGACATCCTGCACCAGGTGCTGCGGGCCAACGAGCGCCACAACCTGTGTCTGAGCAGGAAGCAGCTGAACCAGCTCGCCCAGGAGGCCTTCAGGGAGACCGGCAGCCGCATGCAGGAGCGCCGCCACCTCGACCTGGTCTACAACTTCGGCTCGCGCCTCACCGACACCTACAAGCCCGGTGAGACGTCACGCTCTGACGCCGAGATCTTCTTTATGGGTTAGGCTGCAGAACAGGAAGTGAAACCGAGTTGTTGTTTAGTTTCCCTCGTTTTTTTTTCAAACACCGCTTCAAAATCAAAGAAATACTTTTTAATCAGAGTTTAATATTAGTTTAAAAATAAGGGTTGCATCATTATTGTGTTGTTAGAGTAATTACTTTGTATGGAGTCGGTAGACATGGGAACAAACGAGAGAATTAGTTTTGTGTTTTTACAGCAATCACTAAAGCACGTGTCAAACTTAAGGCCCGCGGGCCGAATTTGGCTCGTCAAGGCAATTTATCCGGCCCTCAAGAGCCAAAAATAGGGACATCGTGTCATAAAGTAGAGGAGTATATCCTTTTAAATTGTATAAAGTGACTGAAACTGTTCCTCCTGTAGTGATATTTATGTTTTTTTTACTGTGTAGTATGTTGGCACTAGATGTAATTTTTCCCACAACACATTAAAACAACCCAGAAATGTCCAAAAAGAGAAAAAGTGATGACTCCAATAAAAACACTGCAGAAGGAGAATCTGAGCCTTTATCAACTTGTTCACCACAAATGATTGTAGTTCTGTTGTTGTAATACAGGAACAGAGTGAAAGTGATAAAGGTCATTCTGACACTGGGATTGTGCTACATTGACGTGTTAAAATGACTCTGGTAGGGATTCCACAATATATGAAATCAACTGTTACTGTGCAGAAATGAACAGTTAACTTCTAATCAGTTTTAATAATCTGCTTATTATTCATTGCAGCTTCATAAAATACAGTGAAATGTGTCCTTTAGATTCAACCCATCCCTCAGTCAGCAGTGATCTGCCACTGGGCAGCAAAATCATTTAAATTACTTTGTATTTTTGCTGAATTTCTAAGTGTCCCGTTTCCTCCTTTCATCGTGTTTTCTTCTCTTTCGTCCTGCAGCAACAGACCCGGCGCTGTGTAACCCCTCCCTGATGAAGAAGCTGCGCTCCAACAGGGAGGTGGCGTTGTCCCGCCTGGAGGAAGTCATCAGTAAATACGCCGTCAAGCAGGACGACACCGAGGAGAACGAGAGGCTCAAGAGAGTCGACAAAGAGGTGAAGGAGGAAACCGCCTCAGTAACTCAAGATAATTCAACTACATGGGAAATTTTCCAACTGGGTTTGGAACAACTTCATAAAGTTTTAATTCATGCTAAATGAAGTGAGTCTGTCCAGGTAGATAGTTGGTTAAATTAAAGCTATAGTTGGTAATCCTGTACAGAAACACTTTTTGTTATACGGGATAAAATCTTCCTTCCATCCTGGCACTAGTTAATACATTACGTATTCACAAAAAAGAGGTTAAAAAATATAATTCTCTCTGAGCTGCAGGCCTGTAAACACTATAACTAATCTCTGCTGTTCAGTCTGACGGGCAAAGATTGGTCAGAGTTTTGTTCCTGCTCTCACTCATAGACGTTATATACCCCCCCCCCCCCCCCCCACCCCCCCCGGCGCGTCCCCCATGTTATGGGGTATCACCTTATCTATTGGTTGACCCACATGTCAATCATTCTGAGGCGCTCACGTAACGCCAGTATTCGTGCTCGTTCCTTCATAGTTTCCTCTTGCTGGCTGCGCACTTCTAGTTTTTATGCATAATCCACCAGTGAGCTGCATCTAATACTCTATTTTATTACATCACTCTTCCTGTTTATTTACACTTGCATTTATATATATTTAAATATGACAATATCATGATGTATATCATAACAAATAATGAAAAATGTATTTATTTTACATAAAGTTAAGGTGAACTCTGACTCTTCTAGTTCAAAGGTCAGTACTGGTAGCCCTACGTATCACACAACAGTGAAGTAGCTCTCAGTTTCAAAAAGGTTGGTGACCCCTGGCTTAGCGGTTAGCTTAGCGGTTGGCTTAGCGGTTAGCCGTTCATTGTAGCTCCGCTGCTCTCACTGCAGACTTTGAACGTGACTGAAGTCACATGAAGTGAACCACGTTCATGTTTATAAGAAGAAGAGGAAGGACTTGGTAGAAAGTAATAAGACCAGAGTGGATTAGGGAGATCTTTAAGATGAGATCCCCCTGAAGAGCGGAATAGCAAGGTAAGCCGCTCTTGCGTATGCGCAGTTATTCAAAAAGGGACTTACGGAAAAATCGCCGACTCTAGCTTTAATGAAGTCAGGAAAGATGGGAAAGATTAACTGGTTCAAAGAGAGAAACAATGATGTGGAGGACAAACAAGGATCAGGGCTTTTACCACATGACTTGACATCAATAATAGGGGAAAAACAAGAACGTTTAATGAGCTGAATCCTGACATTTTTACCGTAAAATGTAAACTATGACGGCAGAGATCTGAGTCTACTTTCTTTATTTCCAGAATCAAAAATCGGAAGAGGAAGCAAAGACGAAGCAGGTGAACGGATTGGCTCCGAAGGCGGGGGATGAGGAGGAAGATGACGACGATGAGGAGGATGATGAATCTTCAGACACAGACATAGAGAAGGAGATCGAGGCCAGCACTCAGCAGGACGGTGCAGGTTAGACTCAAGATGTCCTTTAAGATCTTTAACGTCTCAGGAAAGTTTGATTCTGACCCTGAAGATCAGAGCGAAGACCTGATTCACACCTTCCTGCATCAAGAGACTAAAGACGTGTGGAGGCTGATTAAGATTATCGTTAAAGGTTCAGATTTAACCGTTGAGACGCTGATAGAACTGTGAGACAACCACTGCTGCATGCAGTGCTCAACTTTAATCTTTGCAAACTTTAGATTTAATCTTTAGCGTCTGAACCGATGCCGTGGGGATCGTCTGAGGTTCTGGGTCACCATAAACACACCAACAATAATTTCTTCATATTTACGCGTGCTGTGCATGCACACCTTTTTTTATAAGGCCTGGAAAAGTGCTCTTTAAAAATGTCCAGGTTATTTCGGTGTCTTACACCATCCTGCTTGAGACCCTTGGAAAAAGAACTGTTTTGCACAGCTTCTTACATGTGATGGTACTCTGTAACTCCATGGTACTTAATATGGCAACGTGATTCATCTTTAGTTTGTGAAATACAGCGATAAAAATATTAATAAGCATAAAACTATGGTCCATCTGTTGGGTTTCTGCATTATCACCAAATAAAACTCATATTCAGAGCAAATCTCAGCCCAAAATAGTGATCTGCACCATTAGATCTACTTTCAGTAGTTTTCCCCGGTTATTGTGACCACAAGCTGCAGAAAATACGGGTAAAGTTACTCCTGTTAGCTGCTATGCCAGCCTTGGGTAAGAGAGACCCATCCAATATGGCGGCGCCGCAGGATGCCCTCCAGCATGTAATGAGGCGTCTACTCTAAATAATGTCTATCTGCTCCATATGGAGATTTATGTTGCTTGGTACCTTGGAAGATTAAAGAAATGCATTTGAGTACAACACGTGTTTATTTTTAGACAAAAACAGCAAAAATTGTTTGCTTAATGGCAGGACATGTTTCACTGGACTACAAATCACCTGAGCTGTGGGTTTCTGCAGAGCGGATGCTTCTGATTGAAGCTGTTCTGTCAGTCCAGGTGGACGTCCATGTCCTGGTAGGTCTGCAGGTGGTCCGTCCTCTCCCCGTGTTCAGATGATGGATTCAGCAGATCTCTGGAGGATGTTCAGAGCCTCAGTTGTTTTCTAACCTAATGCTGCTTTAAAATAAACCAGAACTTCCTCCCTGGCCGTCTGCTGGGCTCCTCGGTCTTCATGATGCTGTTTTATCTCTAATGTTCTCTAGCAGACCTCTGAGATTTATGCTGGCATTAAACTAATAAACTACCAATAGTTTGTGTTGTTCTCTCACATAAAATACCTCTAGGTTTATGGTTGTGACTAAATGTGAAGTTTGATGCCGTAGCAGCAGAAAGATGTTTATTAATGTCCATTAATCCCATTAAAATGCTTCTCTCTGTAGATGATGACGATGAAGACGACAACGAGGAAGACAAAGATAACGAGGCAGAGGAAACGTGCGACGACGGTGAAAACAAGGAGGATCAGACGTACGATCAGACCCGCAGCGTTTCTACGAGCAGCGAGCAAAACCTGAAGGACGAAGACGACGGCGTCTCCGACGACACCCAAGTCTCCCCCATGTCCGACATCCCCTCCCCCAGAGACAGCCCCAGCCAATCAGAGTCCATGCAGACCGACGAGCAGCAGCCGTCGCCCAATGGGAGCCCAGCAGCTTCCCATCAGCCCGTGGACGCGTCCAATCAGCAGCCAGGGGATCCTGCAGCGGACGGCCGGGTCGTTAAAGACGCCCCGGAGGTCCCGTCATCACCGGCCGCCACCAACGGGAATCCTTCGCCTCAGGAAAGTGGCACCCAGATGACCAACGGCACGTCTCCGCCTCCCAGCCCCAGATTCACCAGGAGCCAGAAGAGGAAGAGGGAGGAAACTACGTCGCCCGGCTCCAAGAGCGTCAAACCGAAGATCAGCTACGACAGGTAAGACGGCAGGATTTTAACTCTGAACAGGATCTTACTGCCTCTTAGTAAAGTTATTTTCTCAGTCTGAGGAATCTGAAACCTGAATTTACTTTAAATCTAAAGCTTTTTGTTGATCCACTTCTGAGTCTCTACTTTTTCTCCTTCCTCCTCCTCCTCCTCCTCAGCAGCGATGCAGATATCCCTCTGGACATGGGTGTTATCTGCTGTGGTTCTCCTCAGATGGAGGAATACTCGACTCTCTGCACGCCAACCAAGGACCCGAACATGAGACTACAGTCGACGCCGCCACCCAAGAAAAACAAGGTGCAGAAACGGAGCCGTTAATCTGAGCTGTTTAGGTAGAATACAGGAAATTAAAGCAGGTTGATTAAAACAAAATGCTTTAGATGCAGGCTGGTTAATGTAGAAATCATGCTTGTTTTACACGGTTACCCCGGTTTCACATGGAATACGATGCAGATACGGTTCTGGTGCTGCAAGAAACCCAAATAGTTAAAAATCAATGTGCTGGATGCGGTTGTGGGTCCGGTTACCGAGGCAAAAAATTCTGCAGAAAGGAAGTTTGATCAGACGCCGCAGCGATCCCCGGATCAAACTCCTGAATTTCACGATCCAAACAGGAAACTTTAAGCACTAGACAGGATAAAGTTTCAGTGAATTTCAGAATAAAATCACAGCACTAACTTATCTTGATGGTGTAAACAAAACGGCGACACAGAAACACAAAGGAAACAGAGGAGCTTTTGGAGGATGAAACATAATGTTTAAGCGCACAGATAACAAGTTTTGCCCTGAAAAATGAAAACTTTGGTTGTTTCTTAATCATTTATGAGGAACAGCAACAGGAAGGACCACATGAACTGTTCTGGCCAGAGTTTACGCAGCCGGAGCCTCAGCCGCAGTTTCCCTAGGAGTACTGGACCGAACCGTAGTCGGTGTGAGACCCGGGTTAGACATCGAGTTGGGGAATAAATTTATTACCTTTAAAGAACCAAATAGAGTGTAGTTGTTAAAGGAGAAGTCCGGTCAAAATCAGAATTCAAACTGCTGAAAGTACTTTAAATATAAAACTACTACATACTGTGCAAAAAATTATAAGTTTTTTTAATTAAAAATAATTCTCATTTAATCATGTTTATGTGGAGGAATCCATCTTGGTCAAGAATAGTACTGTCACCTCCCATTTTTTGACGTCACTCGGCGGACCCGCTGTTGAGCAAGTTTCAACGCTCTGTTTGTCACGGCGCACTATTTTCCAAGATCAAACTCAGTCGGGTCCTACAGTATATATCTATACACGCGTGTGTGTGTGTGTGTGTGTGCGCTCCGCGCAGCACGGCTCTGCATCTAACAGACGGGGTTTCAGTTTCAGTTTGCAGCAGAGCGCGCGCACACACACACACACACGCACAGCGGAGGAGAGATCGCTGAAGTGACTTAAGTTAGCTGATTATTATAGTATAAGTATTAAAATATAAGAGCATTCCAGCACATGCTGGGCTGATCACGGCTTTGCACCGGCGCTGCAGCTGAGCGCGCACACACACACACACACACACACACACACAGCGGAGGAGAGATCGCTGAAGTGACTGTGTTGAAATAAGCAATGTTTTTTTCCTCTTTTACCAGTTGTGTTGGAACATCCAATGGCCATGCACGTGGGCATTGTTGCTTCAGCAATAGCTCTTGGGAATGTCAGCGGTGAAGTCCTCTGGAAATCCGAAATAATTATTGATGATCGCAGCTGTGTAGAACGGCTCCTATTGACTTTGCATGGAAAGCGGAGAGAAATACTGTCGCCGCTTCCGCTCTTCCACGTCGCAGGATGTGATGTCAAACGCCCCTTACTGCCCATATTTGGGCAGTCATGTCAGCCCCCATACACAGTGATTCAGACGACAATTTATGTTTTTATTTTCTTATTGATTAAAGATAAGTTCATTAAATAACCACAAATGTATTAGTTTTAGTTATAGCTAATGATACCCTGATTTTTCCTTGTTGACCGGACTTCCCCTTTAAGCCGAAACTGGCTAAATCATTTTATGATTGATATTATTTGTTAATATTGATTTGGAGCTAAAATCAGAATTAAAATACGGATTTAATGAAAACATCCAGTTAGATGAGCGCTGCTGCTTTAATAAAACCGTTTTTAATCATTTCTCACCTATTTAAGCTAAAGAAAGTTAAATTCAGATCTGAGAATGACTGCCCTCCCAAGATGAGCGTGTTCTGGTTGTAAGCCGGAAACCCGGTGGGATTTAGGTCTAAGTACTGTCAGTAAAACCGGTTAATTACAGCTTCTCCATTCATGGAGGTCAAACAGTGAAGGAACGTGTTAATAATCAGCAGCTGTGCAGCTAGTTTACTTACATACTGACTGTCAAAGTGGCTAAAAATAAAGGTTTCACTTCCTCATCAGACCCGTTTGCTGCTGCCAGCTCTGCTCTGCAAACATCAAGAGCTGCTCTGGTTGAACTTATCTCTGGGAAGATCTGACTCTCAGGTGCAAACAGATGAAACCATGCGAAGCTGAACAGAACCGCCATTCGGTTCAGCAAAAATAGCCTTTTTTTGCCTGGAAAGTGTGAGAAACAAAATGTTTGAGCCTCTCAGTGAGGAGGATCTCACACTTTGGGCGTTTGGTCTGTTTAAAGGAACTCTGGGTCCTTCCTGGATCCGGTTCGTTAGTGTAGATGAACAGAGTCACCTTACCAGGGTGAGGCCAGAAACAACCTCCGCCAAACGGGCCTGGACCTCGAACCAATTGCATTATGGGATACGGTAGAATAAGCAGTCTTCTCAGCAGAAAAAGTTTCAGGTTAATGAACTAAACACCTGATTGGGCCCAAAGTAAAGGAACCGTAGGTGTGGAGACACCTGAGGCTCCTCTGGACGTGTCGGCTGTTTAAAGCCCTCATGTTTGGGCCTCCTCGTGAGTTTCTGTTGACACCAGCAGCTCTGGGTGCAGCACCCTTCACAACCTTATCCAATGGACCCAGACTGCCTGTTTGTGTTGCTGCTGATAAACTGATACGGCAGAATCATTAAAGGGGAACTAAATGCCGCGTTATCGGTCCAGATAAAACTAACCAGGAGTCGTCGTCTCTATCTTCAGACAGAGAGCGGTGGAGCTTCATGACGTCTATGTCGCATTCACAGAAACATGCCTGAAGTTGTTTTTATTTTTTTAAGATTGAACCTGAGATGATTAAATGTTTATCATTTATAGATTCTGAACCAAGTCCACCTCCTCAAAATAATTTATCCTTCAATCAAACCAGGTTTTATCACATTAAAGTAGCAATAAGCGATATTTCACCACTAGGTGGAGCTTTGCACTGTGGACCAAAACAAAACGTGTATCAAGCCACACCTTTCTCTCGCTCGTTCCAGCACTCGCCGCCCCATCCGATGGCCGTGCTCTCCGCCATTTTGTGCCCGGCGGTGGCTTTTTATAGGCAGGGAGGGGGCAGCTGTTCACGTGCACGTACATGCATGCACGGCCGGCCCGGCTATGTAAACAAGAGACTGGAGATCAACACAGAGAGACGGTGTGTGACGTTTAACCATAGTCCATCTAAAAAGATAACTTTAGTTCTTCACAAAACTATTTTTTATTTATTTCTGTCTAAAATTATGAAATTTAAATTACTGCTTCTTTTAAGAGACGAAGTCACGTATCAACAAGCCGACATTTTTATGTCATTATGGATCGGTATCGTTAAGGATTGATCGTTACTAATACTCTAACGATGCTCCTTATTGATCTGGGATTTTATCGGTACCATTGTTTATACTTATTTTTTAATCAAAAGGCTAAAAATAGAAAAATAATAATGCTTTAATTTTTAAACATTTTGTACAAAAGAAAAGAAAATCATAGTAAAAAAAGTAAGTATATTTTTTATAGAAATAGAGCAATAAAAACATTATATCAATAACTTTATGTATAAACAAAAGGCTAAAACACTATATCTTGAATAAAAAGTATGTTGTAGGAGAGAGGAATAAAAACACTGACAAGAGAAAATTAACACTCTAAAACTAAAATAAAGAACTTTATAAAGTAATTTCAAGTATGGAATAATATTTTACCTGAAACCAAACTACATTTATACGTGTTTTTATATTATCAATTTTATCGAAAAGATGCAGAGGCACCCTCAGTGGACGAGGTGTGAATTAGTTACTGTGATTAATCTATTTAATTTTTTGTGCTTTTTACTCTTCATTGTTTTGCCTTTAGATGCTAGTAGCCGTTAGCCGCTGCCTTGTTTTAACCCCTGCTGCATACACAAAAGGCTTTATTTAACAAATTGAGTAAAAACAAAGCGTAAAACACCAAAATAACAACTACTACGCCAGCAGGACGTGAAAATCTTTCATAAAAACTTTGTATGCAACCAGAGTGAGCTTCTGACGTATGAATTTAAAAAAATAATAACTTGGCTATGCACCTTTAAAGCGACCAAACGGAGGCGACTCAGGAAGGTAAAATTACAGACGCAGCGAATTATCAGCAGGTAAACATAATTACAACCTCCACTGATCTGGGAGAGACCAGTTAGAAGAAAGTCTGGAAGTCGTTACCGGGTGAAGAAGAAATGTTTCTAAACAATTTCTAAAATAAGTGAGAAGTTTGGATTGGAGTCAGAGAAAAACCAAAAGGGGAATCATCTGAGTTTCTTTCCTTTAGAAAGGAAGTCGTGTTTTCTGCTGTCTGTGTACAACAGGAAAATCCCTTTATAAGCACCGGCTGCCAACAAGCGCAGAGAGCAATGATTCCAGATGTTATAATAAAAAGAGAGAAACCCTGACCAGAACATCGTTTCATCTCCTAAGCTTTTAAATGTGTTTATTATAAACGTTTCACTGCCACCTGTCTGTGTTTGCAGGTTAACGTAGCGACTCAGTGTGACCCCGACGAGATCATCGTCCTGTCGGACTCCGAGTGAAACCGGGAACAACTTTCCAGTTGCACTTCAGGAAATGTGTGTCCAGGTCATTTCTGCTGACCCAGGAGAACCGGAACGGGCTGATAAACGCCATGGAACCGCTGGTTCTGTTCGCCATTTGTAATTAGAACCGAACACCCGCTGTGATCCGGTTCAACGAGACGAACTGGACGCTAACGGGAATCATCAGGGTGCAGTTTCTCCTTCCCACCAGCAGGGAGGCGCTCTCTAACAGGGCTTCAGTGCAGACCGAGTAAGAACAGCTGGTTCTCCGGACCTCCAGCTGGTGCTTGTGTCGTTAGCGCCTCAGATTTCAGCTTCTGGAGGCAGGAACCTGATGGCGGCGCTGATGATCTGAACAGAGGAACACGTTGAGCTTTTTTCTCCTTGTTGGGGCTCGGCTCACGGAAACCATCATCTGTTTACATTTTTTACATAAACTCTAATTTTCTGTCATTGATAGACAGGTCTGGGTTAAAGTGATGTTCTGGTGATCATGTTTTCCTGTTTGTCCTGTTGGCGGGGGGGGGGGGTTGTGACACTCAGCAGAAACACGTTAAACTCATTTTTTACTGACCTCTGGACACAAATTTAAACAGTTGAGTTAGCTTTCCACAAGTTCTTTATTTCTTGTCAACAAACGCATAAAAGACCAGAACAGACAAACATCTCAGCTTTTTTCCCTCTGATTCTTCATGCTTTGACGTCCAGCTGTGGGTTCCTGCTTTAAAAAGGCACATAAAAGTGTTTTTGGTGATCAGGTTCTAATAGGACATAAGATCAGTGGAAGAAGTGCATTAATTAGGAGAATAAAAGTGATGAATACCTGCCGTTATGAAGGAATAACCCCAAACAGAATCTCTTTGGCCTGTTTTATGTCTTACCTGCTCAGGGACCAGCAGCCAACACTGCCCCCTGCTGTTAAAACCCTGCAACTGGACGTTTTTACTCTCAAAAAGCAGAAATGACCCCTAAAAGGATTTTCCTTCATGCTACATCTGTAATATTCCCCTAAAATCTAGTTGACTGCTGTAAGAAAGCACATGCAAGAGGATTCTGTAGCTAAGTCCACATTAGAAATTAGTTGATACACCTTTAGGGGGGATCCAGGTGTTTCCCACTTCCTTGGCTAGCATTAGAAGATGTAGAAGACAAAGCGTGTTAATCCACGTCAGAAAGTAGACCCTGATGCGTCGCCTCTTAGTGTCGGCAGCTCCTGCAGCCGTTATCCGTATAATAAGCCGTCTTCTTTCCAGTCAGAGCAGTTTGAAAGCGTCGAAGCTGTTGAAGGAAACCAGTTAAAGTTCCTCAGACGACATTAAAAGACCGATCACCTTCATTTTCCGAAGGATTAAACATCCCATTTGTTTCTCTGGCATCCAGTTTGGCTTTAGTCTTTATGTTTCTAGGTTTTAATTCTGCTCCCTTCAGTTGAAAGAACGGGACTTTTTGATATTTTTTACATCCCTAAAAAATATTTTGGGAATTATTTTCGCAGAATCCGTCAGTTTTGCGTTCAGCGTTTTCAGAAACCGACGATTGAAAATGTATTTTTCTTGGATCTGCTGTAGTCACTGTAAAGTTAGGAGTTTGTGTGTCTGAGCTCTGATGTGATGGTTTGTCTGTTCTCAGCTGTTTTATTTCTCTACAGCTTGTTTTTTTTCCCCCCACTGTGTAAAACCTTTATTAGATTTCTGCACTACGGGTGAATTTCTGTGTTTTTTATGGTGGCAAAAGCTCTTCTCAGAGTGTTGAGCTAGAGATGTGGATCTCTGCCACAGACCGCCTCCTTATCCTGAGTTCTTCTTTGCTCACTGTGAAATTTTCTCTTATTTTTATTTTGATATGAAAATAAATTACCAAAAATACCGTCTCAGCTTTTATTTTGACTCCCATCTTCTGGGTAATTTGCAGCACCGATAAGGACAGAACCAGGACATTTGCAGGGTCTTATTAAATAAAAAATTTAACTGTTACAATAATCAAAGTTGCTGGGTAAATTATAAGTGTTCAGGTGTCTTAATTAAATGGTAACGTGAAAAGATTTTTTACCCACTTATAGATGTTGTGTTTTGTTTTTTTAGTTCATTTAAATGTTTCCAATCATCAAACCCTTCATTAATGATTTCATTTATTAAGGGACAAATCAATCCAACCTGTGTGAAAAGGAAATTGCCCCTAAAACTTCCGGTTCCACCTCCATGGGTTTATGAGGAGTTTTACATCTCTGGAAGAATTTTAACCTGCATTGCAGAATTGCTTTAATTCAGCTGCACTTCAAGGTTTTTATAACTTTTTAACTTTCTGGGTTTTTTCCGCACTAGTAGCTTGTCTTTCATACAGTAGGCTGACAGGAAAGGAGCTTTTGAGTGAGGCAAGAAGACGTGTGGCGAAGGACCTCAGGCCGGAGTCGAACCCGGGTCAGCCACGTTGAGGACTTAGGCCTCCGTATATGGGTTCTCACTAACCCTGCTCCATCGCAGCACGCCACGCACTTCAACATGTTTAAGTACACGATTGACCATCTCAGTTAGATTTAAGTCCAGATTCTGACAAAGCTTCTCTAAAACTTTTCTTCTGGTCATATTTAGCCATGGTGGACTGGCCGATGTGCTTTAGATCTTCATCTTGCAGCATAACCCAAGTTTGCTTAAACTCAACTTCCTAATGACTCCTTCAGGACTTTGTGGTAGAAAGCATAATTCATCTTTCAGTCAGTTACAGGAAGTCGCTCAGCAGACCCAGACCATCACTCTACCACCACCATGTTGGACCGTAGATGTGGATCCACAGAATATTTTGTCAAAGCAAAGATCTCTTATTACGTGTGAGATGCTGCTTTTGTGTTCTGACCTTTGAACTCTCCCATGGATGCTAGTTTCTCTTCCTTATTGTTGAATCACGACTTCTGAACTCACCTGAGGCAGGTGAGGCCTGTAGAGGTTTTGTTCTGGGTTATTTCTGAGACCTCCTGGATGAGGTGTCATCTGATAGATGAACACGGCGTTATAATCTATTGAATTATTTTAGATTGAGCCATGGTGCCTTTTTGGGTTCTTATAGCCGACTTTGTGTCGTCATACAGGTTCTGTTTAGGTGATTCAGTCATCCTACAGATCAGTAGTTAGGCTCATGTTGCTCGTAAAATTGAACTTCCCATAATAATGTGGTTTAGCAGTTAATCACTTTCTCAGGAAGACTAGAAGCTTTCTGTTCATGTTATCTCTTTGTTGGAGTTTATTCCTCAAACAATCAAACAGGAAATGAGATCAAATCAGTGCAGACCAAAGCCAGGTTTGTTTTTAAATAATTTATTAGTCCATAATATCAGTACATGGATGAGGTTAATATTGATGCGCTGGAGTAATTTACATGATTTGTTCCACTCTGTGATTTTCTGTACAACAATCAGCTGGTCAAACAGTGTCGTTTAATTTACAGAACCTCAGAAGCAGATTTCCACTTCGTGAAGTGAGCTGTAGGAACAACAATCTGCACAAATGTTCTCATACTGCTCCTTTAACAGGCGGCCAGAACCTTAAACTGATAAATTTAGCATCCATCTTTGGTTTATGGTGTTTTCTTATCTTTAGGATTTAAAGTATCCATCTTTCTGGTGCAGAGGTATCGGTTTAACTTTGAGTAATCTGGAGGCGACAGGTTTAACTCTGACTCTGCAGCAGACGTTTTCCTACAGACACAAACTGATGTCCATCCTCCACTCCTTACCCAGATAATCATGTTGTGCCTGAATCAAGTCTCTCATTAATCTCTTTATGCAAATGTTAACAGTTTTGGCACGACTCCGGTGTGTTTTCTCCACTCATTGGACCCGTTTCAGGTCAGGTCCTTCAGTGGAGTTTCATCAGAGGAACCTCTGCAGATCTCACCGGCTCTTTCCTCAACCTTCAGCTGGTTCACTGAGGCTGAGCCCAAAACCTGCAGGTAAACTCTACCTTCACAGAAGGCAAAACACAATCTCTGCAGCTCCTTAAAACATCTATGAAGGCTTCAGAAGTGTTTCAGAGGTCCCGTATAAAACTAAAATAATGATGAAACATGTTTCTGCACAGTTTGGTGGTAAATAAAAAAAGAGAAATCCTATTTGGAAATGTTCCTGTTTTCTGTTGGTGGCAGTATCAGACTTATTTACATAACATTAAATAAAAATAGCATTTAAACTATGAGGTTAGTGTAAACTTCTGTGACGTGTGCAGCTCTGCTAAGATATTTCTGTCCTCAGGTGGAGCAGATTCCTCCAACTGAGGGATTAATGGAGAATCTGTCTAAATGTATTTGAACAGCGCCATCTGGTGGACAGTGTGTGGCTCTACAGGTGCTAATTGTTACCATTATTATATGAAGCTTTAAGGTACATAGCCATGTTATATAAGACCAAAAACCGTTTTCAGCACCGGGCACGATGACCAGATATAAACAGAGGTGGCGCCATCAGGCGGCACTTTCGCAGAACTATCATAATGGCGGTTTGCTTAATTAATAAAAAAAATAAAAATAAAGCCGGACCGGGCATGACCCTCTGCAATGCCTCACAGTAAAGCGAGTGCTCGGAGTAATTGAAAACCAACGTTAATAATTAAATAAACCGACTTACAGCAACTTTAGAGCCTCACTTCAAAACATTTACTCACGTCAGTCAACTCTGCGTCACATCTGAGCCTCGGCAGGTTTAGCGTCCGATTCAGTGAGCACCAACGTTCAGACTGGATTCCCAGAGACATTTCAGTATTTTACCTCTGGAAATCATTTATTTCTATTTATTTATTTAGAGTTTTTCCACTAGATCTTGGACTTTAGTTCATTGTTTCGCCTGGAGATGCTAATAGCCATTAGTCGAGTCCTTGTTTTAACCCCTGCTGTGCATGGGCATCGTAAATAAACACGAAAGGCGTTATCTACTAAAAAACTGGACAAAAACAAAGGATAAAACACCAAAATAACTACTAATATGGCAGCAGGACACAATGCTCTTTCATAATAACTTTGTATGCAACCAGAGTGAGCTGCTGACGTATAAATAAAAAGAAATTGTAATAACGTGGCTATGCACCTTTAACACGCGCTGATAATTGATATATATTAGTTTAATTGAAATGTTATTTTCATTTAAATGTCTTTAAACTTAAAGACACAAATGTGTCTAATTAAGGGTATCAATTCTATTTATGACCCTGTTAGAATGTCTTTTTTTTTTTATTAATGTGATTAACATAATTATAAACAATTCCAAGTGAGTCTTTTCCATAAAAACAGATACAGTAAACTCACATTAACTTTAACAATTTCTGATCTCACCAAACAGATCTCTAACAGTGACAGGGCCGTTAAATAATAAACTGGGTTTTAACCACCAAAGAGGCCAGAACAAAACTGGTGAACCTATAAATATATATATATGAAATATATATATTTCAAACATATTCTTCAAACTAATACATATCTAAAGTCTCTGATTGTTACATCTTTGTGTCGGAACACCAATAACTTGTCCTGAACTCCTAAAGGAATAAAGACACGTTAATATTCCAAACTCAGTTACTAAGACAATATGAAATTATTAAGAATCTTGACCTTTCTTCTCAAAGGGCTGGAGACAAAATTCTCCTCCCATTAAACGCTTTACATTTTAAGTTTAATTACGTTCAAGTGACCTTTACACTTCAAATAGATACTTTTTTTATAACAGTCTGTCTCAACACGTAGTTCAACTCTGAAAGGAAACAAAAATCACAGCTTTTTCCAGAAAAATGCACTTAGATCAACAAATATTCAACCATTCAGTCCAAACCAAGAGAAATAGGACACAAGAATTTATAAAAATCTATATTATAAATATATGTAAACTATGTTTATGAGAAAATGCACAGGAATCTATTTAGATTATCTTGAATTAGACCAAATGTTAATACAAAAAAATAAATAAAAAATGGCCTCCAACATATTTTACTATATCACAGACTATTTTGTAACCTTTTGAAATTTTCTTTTGTATTCAAATAGTTCCAGGGATCATTGACAGACAAATCTATGTTTTTAAAAAACCCAAATTTTATCATGCTATGTTTTTCATACAAATGTGATAAATGTAAACTATATTTTTAAACTAAACTATTACGCTCACATATAGTTTAGATGATGTAAACAAAAAATACAAAATAAAATTACTGTTTTTCTTTACCTGGACCAGAAAATTAATTTGACCAAACTATCAATTATGCTGCAAACAGAATAAAACCAGATTAATTGATAGTCAGATTAAATGAACGGTATTTTTTTCTCATTTACTGAACATCTGGGAATGAATCCATCCAGCTGAACTCCGAGGAATCATGTCCACTCCCTTTAACGTCCAATTAAGAAGAGATAAAACTGGATTACACCTGAACTGTGAACATCTTATAAGTCATACATTTTAATATGTATAGAAATAATCATATTAATAAGATTTTTCCCCAAGGTGCAAAAGCTGAGAACAGAATAAAAACATTAAAAGAGTCGCTATGTCGCCCCCTAATGGTTAAAACTAGGAATTGCAGTGAGTCAAATTTTAATTCTAGCAGCGGTTTATATTCATATACTGGTGGAATATTTAGATGTTTGTTCTTGTTTTATCATCAAAAATTTACATTTGTAAAGAGACAAACCTGTGTGAATCTGTTCTGTGTAGAATATCTGAGAATAATCCATTAAAATGCACGATGAGATGAATCAGGCTTAATTATTCCTTAATCTCAGGGTGACAGTAAAATGTGTTACAAAAATAAAAAAAATCCTGCTGCTGTGTGATTCTAATAAAAAGAAGAACGCAACATATTTTTCTGCTTCTGATCAGTCTTGCGGGGTTTTTTCTGGGCACAGCAACGGGTCAAGACACGAACCTGCGGAGAAATCCCAGCAATCTGGAGCGTTCCTCCACCCACCCGGGAACGTTCCCTCAGAAACCAGCAGGGTTCTGGTTCAGCTCAGCAAACCCAAACGAATCGTAAAGTAAACCTCAGGAACACCTTAGAATATTTAAACTGACAGCTTATTCTGGGTCGACGGTCCGGTTCTGATGAGGCCACTTTTAAAATCTGTTTGTGCAAAAACTGGATCGTTTAGGACGAAAGAACCGTGAAACTGAACGACACGAGGAGCAGATCTGAATCTACAGGTCTGATTCACCTGGTGAGACCGACAAAAGGCTTCAACAAAACAGCAGCAGGAGCCAGGAGAACAATCAGAACAACCAGAACCAGGAGAACAATCAGAACAACCAGAACCATCAGAACCAGGAGAACAACCAGAACCATCAGAACCAGGAGAACTTATGGGACCAGACGCAGCTTTAGGTCACGCTGCTTCCATCTGCGCTGACCTCACACACGTCTTCGTCACAAACCCCCCGAGCCAATCCCAGACCCCCGAAGATCCCTGATCCCGGATCCGGACCCGGACTCTGGGAGACCACCCCCAGCAGCGCCCCTGCGGCGGCCGCGTTGTTGCCATGTTGGCTTCCTCCCACACCAGACCCAGACGCACCTCCTCCTCCTCTCGGTCCTCCTCCCTGACCTCCGTCGGCTGCAGGCAGGAGGAGGTGGGCGGAGGTGGTATAATCCGGGCCGTCCTCTCCTCCTCGCCGCCCCGCCTCGCCGCTCGCCGCGCCCTCTCCGCCCTCCGCCGGCCCGCCGCGCCTCTCGCAGTGCGAGCGGTGGCGCATGAAGCTGTCGCGCCACATGAACTTCTTGCCGCAGCCGAGGCAGTCGTAGGGCTTGAGGCCGGTGTGGGTCTTCATGTGCTCCGTCAGGTGGTGCTTCATCTTGAACTTCTTGGCGCAGACGGGGCAGTGGAACGGCCGCAGGTCCAGGTGCATGTTGATGTGCCGGTCCCTCATGCTCTTGTGTGTGAACGTCTTCCCACAGTGACACATGAACACCTTGGTGGTCCCCCCGGAGCCGCCGGCGCCAACGCCGGCGCCGCCGGCGCCGCCGTCCGAGCCGTCCGCCCCGAGCCCAGTCTGCAGCTGGACGGCGCCGTGCTCCAGGCTGGGCGCTTTGAAAGAGGCTCCGCCCATCATGCCCAGCGCAGGCGCGGCCGGGTCCAGGGAGAGGCCGGAGGCCTGGCTGTAGAGCAGGATCTGGTTCCCCTGCATGTCCAGAGGGAAGAGCTGGGCCCGGGCCGAGGCCGCCGACTGGACCTGACCCAGCAGAGCGGAAACGGCCCGGCTGGTGTTCTGGTTCTGACCCGCGGCGCTGTCATGAAGGTGCTGGGCTAAGGTCTGCTCGATCAGGCTGCCTTCAAACTTGAGGTAGTCCTCCGACGACTGGCAGTAGTCCACCTGCAGAAACACAGCAGCTCAGATCAGGACCAGAGCGTCAGACGGATTCAGCCCACAGCATGACGCGCCTCCACCGTGCCTCACTGAGGCCGTCAGGGTTATGATCGTTCCCAGAATGCTTTGCTGCCTCGGACTCCTAGACTGTAATTTAGAAAACTTGTTCTTCTCTTGTGATCATAAAAATAAAATACAAAAGCTTTAATCTCAGACATCAGTTGAGTTTTTAACATATTGAAAGACATTCCACTGGGTTCATTTCATGCTTTAACTACAGCGCTGTGCAAAAGTATTCACACCCCTCGGGTTTTTTCATAATTTTCTAAACCCTTTAATAAATATCACTCTGAAAAGTGTGCCATGCATTTGTATTCAGTCCCTCTGAGTCAACAGCTGAAGCTTTTTTTTACAATTATTTTACACCAAAAGACTGGATTTTTTTTGCCCATCCCTTTAAACTAAACATCTGAAGCTTAATCTGATCAAACTGATGTAGATTCCTCGGTCAACCAGGACATGACAACCAGGCAGCTGGACTTCACGTGTCCTATTTGTCCCATTAGTGACACTGATGGCCCTATTAACGGGATTGTTCGGACTACAACATCTAGACAGTTGCTTCAAACCGTGTTCAGAGGTGAAGAAGCTTTTTTGATGAGAGGAAGAACAGAAAAAGTCCAGTTGTTTTCTATTTTAGCTTGTAGCTTAATCATTTTCAGGCCTAGCCACAGATTCTCAAAGTGAGAGTTAGGTCTGGACTTTGACTAGGCCATTTGAACACATCAATATGCTTTGATCTAAAGTATCCCAATGTAGCGTTGGTTGTATGTTTAGGGTTTCTTTCCTGCTACCTCCTGGACCTCCACACCATTGCTGTGGAACCTCTAACAGCTTTTCCTCCAGGATTGTTTTTGTATTTAGCTTGTAATTAATCTTCACATCAACTCTGATCAGCTTCCCTGTCCCTGCTAAAGAAAAGCATCCCTGCAGTGTACAGCCACTGTCATGTTTCTCCATGGCCAGGGTGTGTTCAGGGTGTTGTTAAATGTAAGTTTCCAATGTCAATGAAATAGCCTCACATGACCAGAGGACATTCTTTCGCCCTTTTTCTGGTATCTCTTTCATTGCTTTCAGCAAAAACAGCACAGATGTGTTTATACTGAGGTTAAATTACACCATATTTGTAAATTAAGTGATCTACGTATGAAAAACTACAACAGTTACACTAGATTTCATTTAGGGAAATCAGATTAAAGGGAGCAAAATAAAAAAGCATGCCACACTTTTCAGATTTTATTTGTAAAAACATTGAAAAACACAAGATTTAGCAGAAAATTGTGGTTGTAACGTGACCAAACATGAAAAACTAAAGGGTATGCACACTTTTGGAAGAGAAACATACCGGCCTTGAGTTTGGGCCCACCTGTGAGTCCATGTCGCTCTCCGCCCGGCCCGCCAGCTCTGCCGACAGGCTCCTGATGTTGGAGATGTTGAAGTTGCCTCTCTCCCGCTCTCGGACCAGCTCCATCTCCCTCTCGTCTTCGTCCTCCTCTTCCTCTCCTCCCTCCTCTCCGGACACCACGATCGGGTCGTCGTCCTCCGCCCGTTCGGTCTTCACCACCACCCACTGTTTGCGGGGCATGATGCTGGGCTGGCTGTAGGTCGGACGCTTCTGCAGCGCCACCTCTGAGTCCTCCCCGTCCTGCAGGAGGAGATAAAAGCAACACAGACGTTATTTATCATAAAAGAAAGAAAATTACTCACAACGCAGCAAATGGCCAAAGAAAAAGTGACCTGATAGGAGGAAACCCCAAAGCTGTCGCTGACGCCGACCTCGTGCTCCAGCACTGAGCTCACTTTCTTCCTCCTCCCGCTGCCTCTTCCTCTTCCTCTCTTCCTCTGGTGGTACATCACCTCCTCCTCCTCTTCCTCCGCCTCCTCTTCCTCCTCCTCTATCAGCAGGGCCTCCTCTCCTCCGGATGGGGTGCAGTAGCTCGGGGTGTTGCTGGCTCTGCCTCCATCCAGAGAAGCCCCCCCTGCAGCCGCGCCTCCTCCCAGGAAGCTGCTCCCGTCTCGGGGGCTGAAGTAGTTGGTGCTGCTGGGGGACTGGCTCTCACTCACCGAGGGCCGACTGGAGGGCTGGGGGACTCTCTGGGGGTCGTTGGGCTCCACAACCTGGACAGCGTCTGAGCTCCTAGCTCTACTGGTCTCACCAGCTTCACCACTGCTGCTGCTGCTGCAGCCGGGATTGGCAGGACCTCCACCCGCTCCATCCTGCGCTCCTCCTCCTCCTCCTCCTCCACCGCCTCCCGCCGCAGCAGCTCGGCCCTCCTTCAGCAGCTCCGTGCATTTGTCCACGATGTGCCACATCTGCAGCACGCTGCCCACCGTGAGGTAGTTAACGATGTCGTCGCGCAGCATCTGGAGCTGGCCCGTGTAGGCGCAGCTCAGGACGCCCTCGAACGCCAGCGGGTCCATCAGCGCAGGGATGGAGACCGTCGACATGTTCTTCAGCAGCACCTGGACCAGGTGACAGGACCAAAACGTCAAAATCCAAACCTTGGATCACTTCTAAAGAGTTAATATGATTGGAAAAAAAGAATCAATAATTTATAATTGCTCTAAATTCAATTCAATTTTACTTATATAGCGCCAATTCATGAAACATATCATCTCAAGGCTCTTTCCAAAGTCAGACTCCATCAGATCCTCCAGGTTGGTCAGAAAGTTTCCTCTCTAAGGAAACCCAGCAGGTTGCATCAAGTCTCTCCAAGCAGCATTCACTCCTCCTGAAAGAGCGTAGAGCCACAGTGGACAGTCGTCTGCATTGTTGATGGCTTTGCAGCAATCCCTCATACTGAGCATGCATGAAGCGACAGTGGAGAGGAAAACTCCCCTTTAACAGGGAGGAGAACCTCCAGCAGAACCAGAACCAGGCTCAGTGTGAACGCTCATCTGCCTCGACCCACTGGGGCTTAGAGAAGACAGAGCAGAGACACAGAAAGCAGAGAAGCTCACATTGATCCAGGAGTACTTTCTATGTTAGATGGTAATAGAGGATGATCTGCCTCCCCTGATGATGTCACAGCTAACAGAACGCCAGACCAGGTGTACCTTCTATGAAGAAAAACATGACAGAAAAGATGAAATCACAATTAATCAATGCAAATTGGAGAACAGTAGGAGAATTCAGCAGAGAGAGAGAAATAGATCCTAAGCAGAGAAATAAAAATAGTTTTTCATAACTGACAGAACTGCTGAGTTATCATCCCAGAAGTGCGCTGGGTCAAACTCACCCACCTGGTCATGGAAGTACGGCGAGGAAGCGGCCAGGACGCAGCGGTGGGCCTTGAACACGTGTCCCTGAACGTGGATGGACAGATCGCAGAGACTGCCGTCCTCTCTCTGCCGGTTGAGGCTGTCCAGCACCGAGGTCTGAGCGCTGGGGAAGCTCACCTCCACCACGGATCCACCTGAGCCGCCGCCGCCGCTGCTGCTTCCCACCTCCATGGGAACCGCCTGCATCTGGGATGGAAGGCAAACTTTCAGGCTCCTGCAGCTTGTAGCTAATCTACATCCTCTAAACATGTTTAGCCCAAAAGACACGAGAATGAGCAACCAGAACAATAAGAGGATCACAACTGAGAGTTACACTCTTGTGTCAGCATTGATGATTTCATTTCCTGCGGGGTACCACAGGCCTTCATTCTTGTACCCTTTCCTTTTCTTTCTACCTGCTGCCGCTTGAAGCTATCTTGCCAGAGGGCTGTTTCCAGGGGCGTGGCCAGGTGGTGGCCAGGGGTGGCCACGGCCACCGCTGGCGATGTCCTGGCCACCCCACTGGCCACCCCACTCGCCAGTGTAAATGGTAGTAGCGTCAGTTTAGCATTTCATCCCATTATGCACAGCCAGCAGCAAAGCCGCTCTTCTTGACCTTCTTGCGCACCGTAGCTCACCCTGCCGCTCCCCCCTCCCCCGCACGTCCGCCCTCCCTCTCCCTCCCCCTCCCTTCTAGCCGCTGCTGCGTTCTGAGACAACTACGGCTCAACGCGTGCTCGCCTTCAATGGTGATAAAAGGTGGAAAGTGAACAAGACTAACGGTAAGTAAATAAGTCAAATCATTCGTTTGTAGAAGAAGAGGGGGATATATGAACTGTATCAGCTCCTGTTACAGCGGCTTTTGGTGTCTTTTTCACAAGTTTTCAAAGAGTTACGTAGCTACCGCTCTTAGCTGGGGCTTCTGTATGGTTTGTCAATTTCCAGACAATGAAGTGAAAGTCCACAGACATGTCTTCTTATTTTAAGAAGAAAATAACAGCAGAAGGAGATAAAGAGATGACAGGGGAGCAACAGAGAACGAAGGAGGAGGAGGAGGAGGAGAAAGATGAGGTGGATGGAGGAGAGGAACAGATAGAGCAGCATGTAGATAGATAGATAGATAGATAGATAGATAGATAGATAGATAGGGCTTTATTGATCTCACAGTGGAGAAATTCACTTGTCACACATCAGCTTAATAAACAAAAGAAGGTGCCAAAGGAGGAAAAGGTGCATAAGGTATATACAGTGTGTCCACATATGTACAGTGTATTAAAACTGTAGCGAAAGCAGGTGTTCCTGCACCGACAGGTGAAGTTATGACCATGTGGCCATAATAATGAAATTAATGAATTGTCTAGAAAGTAATATCCTCGGAAGAAATGTATGTTTTGTTAAGTGTACTTTGTTTTATTGTGACGGACTCACTTAAATATATACACTTAAAAAAATAAAACAAATAATTATGCGTTATATATATATATATATGTATATGTATATATTAGTTTTATTTGTCTGAATCGAAATGCCTATAGGCCATTAATACAGCTAGAAATGATCATAACTATGGGGAGGCTGGTATTATTATTTATTGTTATTGTCATCATCATTTTAATGTCAGAATAACAGACTTTCGCTCCTGTTTCATTATAGATATCTCCCAGTCAAGACTAGAACTGTCCAAGCAGTCACAACTAAAAATCTTCCCTCGAACCTGTCAAGGGGACAGAAGAAGATGCTTTTCTAAAGACTGGTACAACACACATAAATGGCTTGAACTGAGTCTGGTAACCAGAGTAGGATCCTATGGATCTTTGCTGGGAAGTTATTTTTGTAAAAGTAATTATTTTTGTTTCAGACTAAGTAAAGGTATCACTGTTTCTTACACATACAGCATAACCTTGTAGTCAAAATATGACTGTTGTTCCCTGTTTTCCCTGAAATTGCTGTTACATGAAATATGTGCTTCTTCCTATAATATTTTGTCCTTGCTTTCCAAAGGCTTTCAAATATGACTTAGTCAATTATACAATGAGGCTAACGATGTGCAAGATAAATAAATGATTTACTTGTGTATTTAATAGTTCATATGTAAGAAAGGTAAATCCATAACCTGTTTGTTAAATATTTCATACGCAAGCACTGTAACAGCAAAAATGTCTTGGTTACTGCAAGACTTAAGAAAATTACTTTTTTATTGGTTCATGCCACAATTTGATGTGTTTTTTTTGTGACTGTCTGTTTTTGAACTTTAAATAAATTACATTTGTGTGAACAAGTATTTGAGTCGATTATTTTATGTATACAGGCATTTTCAGCTATTTTCTAAACCTACTTATTCCTGTTAAGTGTTAGCAAGAAGGGGTTAGGTTGTGTACTGTATATAGTATAGTATATATGTTTGTAAAGGGTTTTCTATTGGCCACCCCTCGCTAGCTTTGTGCCCCATGTTGGCCACCCCGGTAAAAATATTCTGGCTACGCCCCTGGCTGTTTCACAAAACCAAGACAGAGGATTAAGCCGGGATTTTCCAGGTATTCTGTCTGAATTAAGCGTGAACTCGGTTTCACAAAAGCAGTAACGCATCACTTACCACGGCGATTTATTCTGTGCAGCTAGCCTGCTCCAGACCAGGCTAACAGGCCGGCCGAGTTAATCCTGGTACCTTATCTGTTCAGACAGCAGTCAAACTGATCAGAAACCAAATGGTACACTGCAAAAAGGGAACTAGAAGTAAGTCAAGTTTTCTTGAGATGAATGTATTTTTCCTTGATTTAAGCAGGTAAATAAGACTATTTGCCAATGGAATAAGATTTTCGCACTTAAAATAGGAACATTTTATCTCTATCATCTTATTCCAAGTGCAGGATATCTAATTATCTTATTTTAGGGGTAAAAGTACTCACTCCATTAGCAAATACTCTTATTTACCTGTAAACTAGGGAATATGTGCGCTACAGCATCGAATAACGAGGATTTTCTCATGTTCAGGGGGGGCTTAAAACTTTTAAAATGTCAAATACCATATACTTTTATGTTATGTACTAAAACCATCAAGTACTGGTAAAGTCATGTACTGACATATTTAGCATTTTATTTATTTAAATATATATAAATATAACATTTATAAATATATAAATAACAATATACAAAAACATATATTTACATATATGTATACATATATATATACATACATATACTTATATATACATATATATATATTTAATATGAATAACATGTAAAATATTTCAGCACCTAATTTCCTAGTAGTTGATAGTGTTAGTACATCCACTGACTGTAGAATTACCTGTGAAACGTTTTCACACAGCAAGAAAACTGCTTCTTGTTGCAACCAAATCCTATGGGATTCTGGGAGAGTTTTTTTTTTTGCCATAGAAGTAGCCCCAAACAAATGCTTCCCTTTATTACGGTGGCCCTGAGGTGCAAACCACTTCAGCAAATTGAAAGCACAATTACAAATTACGAAAGCACTACAACATTAACAAAAGCATTACGCTGGTGAATTTTCTCAGTCATCCAGGTCATGATCATTCCAAAAAGGTTAAAAAACAAAACAACTGGACTTTTTTTTCGAAGTTTGAAGACGTTTCGCTTCCTATCCAGAAAGCTTTCTCAATTCAAAATGTCTGGAGTAATGTGGAGCTCCAAGCTTTATAGTATCGCCCAACAAAGGCCTTGTATGGCTTAGATAACATGCAAATTGAACCGAAACAGGTCCACCCCCTTAGTAATGGGGAGTCGTTAAAGTAAAACGAGCTGTAGACCAATCAGCCATTAATTAGGTCTCCCACTGGGACGTACCTCTTCCGTTTTATTAATGTTGTAATGCTTTCGTTAATGTTGTAGTGCTTTTGTAATTTGTAATTGTGCTTTCAATTTGCTGATGTGAGTGCGATGTGCTTTAATTCCTCATCAGCCTCCGTCAAAGGATGTTGCTCGTTTGGTTTGTAGTTCGGTGCACGGGTCTCATCTTTTCTAGCGTTATTGAATCTGTGATCCACCTCATGGTCTCCTGAAAAAAGCTGAGAGCAGACATTTACCTGAATTACTTAAGCCTGGCTTCACACACATCTCCTGAGCCTGGATTGGCCTTCGTGCTTAAAACGAATAAAACCAGGATGCTCTGATCACAACAGTTCAGGCCCGGCTTTATCTCTTATCCTGGATCCCTAAATTCTGCTTTTATGAAACAGCCCTCAGACTCATAATAGTTCATATTCTTATGATTACAGCCGTGGTCATTTTCTCCTGCAGTGCATTGCTGACTGCTCTGCTCAGCCTCTGCTTGATTTTCTGGTTCTCATGGTGGTGAACTTTCTGCATTTATGATTCTCAACAGGGCTGACATCATGTTGTTTAGGCCCAACAGCACCACAGGGGAAGTAGGAATCAAACCATCATCTGGACCATCACAGGTGAGAGGCGGGCTACACCCTGGACTGGGTCACCAGTCCATCACAGAGACACGCCACCATGCAAACACACAAGGAAGCTGGAGTATCAGGAGAAAACCCACACATGCACAGAGAGAACATATCAATTCAATGCAAACAGACCCCGGGCCAGGATTTGAACCAAGAACCTTCCAGCTGCAAGCTAACAAAGTTGACAACTGTCCCACCCTGATAACTTCCATGTTCTCTGCAAATTATAAACTTTCCTGCAAGCAGACGGTTAAATTAATAAAAATGCTTCTCATTATTTACAGGTTTCTCTGTCAGCTGAGGATGATGGAGTCTGAAGCAGATTTATGAGTGGAATGAAAGGAGACATGAAGGTAGCGGGTGTGTGAGAGAAGAAGATGCAAAAGACGGGTTAGATGGAGACAAATCCATCCTGAAAGGGAAAAGAAGAAGAAGAATGGAGCCTGAAGCAGCAGCTCTGGACAAAGTTCTTCTACCTTTAGCCCGGTTCTGGTGATGCACGATGACAGAAGCCAGAGTATCTGAAGAAATCGTGCATGGGGGTGAAAACATGCAACAGGCCACAGCTGGGATTTAAAACCAGGACCTTCTCGCTGCAAGGTGAGAGCGCTAGCAACAGCGCCACCATGCTGCAGCCTGTGTGATCGCAAGACCTTCAAAATATATTGGCCAAGATTTTCCAGCCTGCCAAATAGTATTTTGTAATATTGAGATGTAATAATGATAATTTCACAATATAGTCTGCATTCTTAACAGTTGCATTTCCATCCCTTTTGGGCCACTAGGCTACAAATTTAATCGAACTCTAAACATTTCTACAATTTTTCTTTTCTTTCGAAACTTAAACTGCAACACACCCATTAATATTTTAAGCTTTAGCTATTTATGCTTTTTATGGCTTATTTAAGTTCAGTTGAAGAAGCATAATATGTTCTGTTAGATTTATAGTTAAACCAGTTGATGCACTTCACAAGTACCAACCGAAATATACAGAAACACACTAAGATTTACCTGCAAGACCCAATAATTTTAGTCTAAATCTAACCTTTTTAATGTCTGATAATGATTTGTTTCTCTACATATTTTTATTTTCTCCTGGCAGATCTGATAATGAGTTTGAAAATTGATCAAACATATAGAGAAACTGATCTTTTTCATCCCTTTGTCAAGTGTTTGGACTAAAAGTTAGATGTTAGAGGTGATCAACATTAAACTGAAATAATTTGCAGATCATCCCTCACTGGCAGAGAGAGGCTGCAGGAACAGTTTCTTTAATATCGTGTGTTTCCATGTCCTGCAGCCTATTAAGTACATTTATGTTGCATGTCATGCATCAGACATCAGACATCAGATTTATCTGTGGCAGCTAGTTTACCAGGTAGACTTCAGGTTCTCCACAGTCAACAACAGCACCGATAACAACACTTTACTGCAGAGTGCATGAGAGAATCTGAACAGAACCCAGCGAGCAGAGCTGCAGGCTGCAGACCGGGCTGCCGGCAGGTCCTGAGCCGGACTGTCAGCCCGGTTCTGTTCGCAGAAACGTGAGAAACATCTGTACCGCCGTCAGCCTCCATCGCTCCGTCACAGCTGGTCCCGTTAGCCTGTTAGCCGCGGCTAGCTCGCCCAGCTGAGGCTGCAGCGGCAGGTTCGGCTCACCGTTTCAGTCCCGGCGGCCCGCAGAGGTCCGGTCCGAGGCGGCGCTGAGGGCAGGAACCGCTGCCAGGTCACCCAGAAGCCGAACTTCCAGGCGCATCGTACCGAACCGCGTCGCCCGTCAGAACCCTGCGGCTGCAGACAGCGACACTGCGCCTTTAAGGCGGCTCCAGACAGGCGAGCCAGACTTTGGCCGACAGAAAAGCTGCTACTTACACTAAGCCTTTAAGAAGCTGAAGTCACCGAGTGAGACGTGGAAGTTTAATATTTTTAATATTTGCATTAAAAAACGTTGAAACCCTGAAACAGTCACACATAAAACCGCATTTATTTCCATATTTTTAAAGATTTAAACCAGTGGCGTTTTTCTTCATATAACAAATGTGCACCCATACGTTTCACCCATATTTCTGCACTTTAATGTCATTATTTTTTAATTAAATAATTTCATGAATTATGTCAACGAAGACAAGAGAAAAAAATCCACCCTGACATAAACTCTCTATTTATCTTGGGTCTACGCGTTGAGGGCAGTGGATCTAATAAATAAAATAAAATAAATAAATTGATAAAAAAAAGTTTTAAAAAAGTGATTACTAATAAAAATCCTGAGAATTTAGTTCTTGTCACTTTTACACCACAAGAACCAAACGCCACACTGAGTTTGTCAAATAAAGCAGGTAAAAACATTTAAATAACCAGTTATTGATTAATAAAGACAGTTGTAGTGACATAAAATACAACTAATTGTTAAGGGTCATTAAGAGCAATTGTTAAAACTTGTAAGATTAAAAGTTTAGGTACACTAAGTGCTTCTTTAAAAACTCTTTAAAGAAGGTTTAAAAACTCACAAAAGCATAAATAAAAAGTAATAATGTATCTAAAAAAACCCAGATTCACTTTTTCTTTTGTTGGAGCTTGCTGTCCCGGTGACACAGTCCAATTGAAAAACCAGAAAACCAAAAATTACAGAAGTTTTCTTACGTTAGAACTGAATGTTCTGATTTATCAGGGTGATTATAAACGATAATTATGCATTAAAATATGGACGATTTATGATAAAGAGCCTTGGTAAGTGGTTTGGTCAGCAAACTGTCTAAACAAAGTTTTACAGCTGAGAAACAAAATATATGGATCTGATATTTTCTCAGAAATAAAAAGGTTATTTCATTGTAAGTAATTTAGAAGCCCGCTAAACAGACACCCTCCACCGTATAAATGCCTTGATTTTATTCATGTAAACTTTGGTCAGACGGTGTTTGTAGGGGAGAGTTGCCCTTTGTTTAATCTCAGTTTTGTCCTGTTCATGTGGTCTTTAGGTAGGATATTTTTTAGGTTTGTATTTTGCTTTCTTTCAGAAATAAATTTAACTTTTCTTTTCATTTAGTGTTTTGTTTATGTTGACCTCAGCTCCACCAGAAGATATATACCAGTCTGTACAGCGGAAAGTTAAAACCGGGCATAAATAAACATCTTAAATGCCAACAGGACTCATAATTCACTATATTTATGTTCGCCTCTGATATCCTCTACCAGCCAGAGGAAGTAACAGCCAGAAGCTTTTTCCACGAAAAGGGACAAAACGTTGATCAGCTGTCATCACTGGAAGAAGTTCCTCCCATCTCTCCCAAACATCTTGGATGGGAACAAATTTCTCAGATTTTGTGTCTCAGCTGCCAAATCTGAGGGTTCATGACATCATTCAAAAGGTCTTTGGTGACGTTGTTGCTCTGAAAATATTTCATCCAGATGATGCGTCCCTGAGGCTTTCTGTGGCCTCATTGCTGCCTCTGTATTCTCCGGCAAGAGGCATCCAGGTATTCCCCATTAAAATCAACCCATTTCTCACCATGAACTTTCTACGTTTGCATTGTGATTATGAACGTTTTCAGTTTTGATGTTGCTTATTCTTGTCCCAGCGAGTTTGGTGACCCCGGCGGTCATTTTGATCACATTTGCAGCAGATGCCTTACCACGCGTGTCAGGAGTTACGGAGCAACAGATGCTTTATACTCTTGAAGTTTAAGGTTTCAGCAGGAATGGGAGAAGTTTCTGCACCAGTGACGTCTTCATCTGATGTCAGCGTTCTGGTTATCAGCATAACAGTGGAAATTAATCCCATACTGTATGATGATTTTACCAATCTGACACATATAGATAGATAGTAAAGAGAAATGGCCCAATAAATGAATACTGTGGTACTCCACAAGTGACCCTTGAGTTTCATGAAGATTTATTATTAACATGAACAAACTGGAATCTGTGAGATAAGATTTAAACCAGCCTAATGCTTTTCCCTTAATCCCTAGAGTATGTAGGGATCCATCTTTGTAGGAGAATCTTGTGATCAACTGTATCAAATGTAGCACTGAGATCTAACATATTTATTCATGTCTAAAATGAGGATATTAATCAAAGGAATACTTCCTTAATAACTTGGTTAGGATTGGGTCTAACATACTAGTACGTTTATATGACGCTAAAATGTTAGATAACTCAGAAAGCTCTGCTCCGTCTAAACAGTGCAAACACCGATCAGGTTCTAAAAATTCCTCCTGCCTCTCTGAGGATGAAGTAATCACATTTGGGAGGATGCCAATGATTTTATTCTTAATATCACCTATTATTTATAAAAAAAAATCCCATAAAGAGCTGAAGGAGTGGATGGAGCAACAGCGTTATGACTAATTCTGGCAACTGTACCTAAAAGAAACCTGGCTAGAATTATTTTTAGTTTCTATTAATGATGAAAAATATGCTGCTCTAACTTTGCGAAGGGTCTTTTTATACAAAACCAAACCGTGACCTTTTTCAGATTAGGAAGGATTCCTCTAGATGTGTGGAGCGCTATTTTCTCTCCAATTTCTTAACATTGTGCTTCAAAGAACGCAGCTCTAAATTAAATTAGGGAGCCAGCTTCCCGTGAATAATCACCTTTTTTTCCATGCAAAACTCAACGAGGAATGACGCCATCAACAAGATCATCAAATGACATTTCACTGTAGTCCAATATCGCCTTTAAAACCAAACATAACACTTTTGCTGTATCGCCATATTATCGCAATCAGCATCTAAGACAACAGGTAGTGATCCAATATACTGTACCTGATTAAAAGGTATAATTATACAGGCAGGTCATGTGACACTGATTGCACACAGAAGAATTTAATTTCACCATTTATTAGACTTTTAAAGAGAACTAGAACTAGTTGCAGCAGAATGATTTAGATCACAGGTGTCAAACTCAAGGCCTGGATAAATTATCCAGTCCTCAAGAGCCAAAAAAAAAAGGCATATCATGTCATAAAGTAGAGGCATATATCCTTTTAAAGTGTATAAAGTGGCTAAAACTGTGCCTCCTGTAAGTGTAATTTACCCCAATATCAACTTTTTTTTTTGCAGATAAACTGTATAAATCGGGCCTAAGGGTACTACTTTTATGTTACTGTGCATTTTTTATACTACTATGTGAACTGGAATGAAATTATGAAATGAAAAGTATCGTTTATACATATGCAACCGGCCTTTTTAATGACTTCATGACGCCAAAGTGGCCCCATATGGAAATGAATTTGACACCCTTGATTTAGATGCTTTATAGCAAAGGGAGAGGATAGGATAAAAGTGTTAAATCTTTCGTTTAATATTTTCTCCCTTCATTTCATTTCATCAGCTGAGGCCATTTTGAGCAGATCCATCACATAAAACAAAAATAAATTGCAATTACAGGTTGGAATGTAACAAAGAAAAAAACCAGATGGCACAGCTCTAGTAAGTGGATCAGAAGGATAAAGACATCACTACAACGGCTTTGCATTTATTCATATTGACAAAAGATGAGGGGGAAAAAAAACCTGAACAATATGGATCTTTTCCCCCAACAAAACAACAACAATGATGGATATTTAATGTCAAAACTTCAGTTGTAGTAAAAAAAAAAAAAAAGAAAAAAAAAAAAAGCTGACAAACAAATATGTACAGGTACAGCTCGGCCAACTTTACAGAGACCGCTGATAAAAACAAAGAATATTAAAAAGCCTGTTACTGATTACTAATAGAGGCCCTGAGGATTTACAGAAGCGTCACTTTAGCGCCGCAATTAGAGCCAAACGGCAGTAAAGCAGGTAAAAACATTTATTGGGGCAATTACAGAAGTATAAAAAAGCTCATTTAACAATTTAGTTATTTCTTGTTAGAGCTTGCAGTCCCGATGACACAATCGTTCACCTGGAAAATAGAAAGCCAAAAATTATAAAAGGTTTTATGGTAAAAAATTAAAACGAATGATTTATGATGATAAAGAGCCTGAATAAGTGCCGTGTTTGATCAGCAAACTGTCTAAACGAGGTTCTAGTCAAACATCTGGGGGACAATCAGGAAACAAGATAAAGATCAGTTCCCGTATTCAAGAAGATTCCTAAACTAAAAGTAGCTCTTAGTGACGCCATTTTAGGGAAAAAATCTTAGAATTTCCTGAATTGGACGATTTTTCTTGGAATTTTATCGAGCCTAAGAGCGTTTTAAGCAGGAAGATGGTGAAAACAGAGAGAGCCGATTGGCTGATCCGCCACCTGAACAGAGGAGGAAATGAACACATGAACTTCTTTAACGACAGTGGAGCAGTTGTGGAGTTCTCCTGTTACCGGCGGGTTGCCAGTTCGATCCCCGGCGCTGACTGTCTCAGTTATTGTGTCCTTGGGCAAGACTCTTGACCCGCATTGCCGGCGGTGGTGCTGATGTTTGGCCTTCTTCAGTCACATAGATCAGGATGTGAATGTACGGGTGTATGACTGAATTTAGTGTGAAGTGCTTTGGGTCTTTGTTGGATTTGATAAAGTAAAAGTCGTTTACAATCATACAATTATATGAAGCTAAATATGAACGTTATCATCCCCATAGACGGAAATCATTTAGCTTCAGCAGCCCGGCGGGTTAATGGTGCAGCTCTAGTAATGTGATTTTATTGAGGATGAATAAACAATCATGAATAAAAAGTGGAGAAATTTACAAAGAACACGGAGCGCTTCTCATTTTACAGGCTGGTACATAAGAGCATCAAGTAATGCAAAGAAAAAGATGCATTTGCACCGTGATCCAGAAACCAATTTATCTTTAAACACTAATCTATTCTCCTCCCAGGGCTGTGCAGACAGATGCTGCTGTCCAGTTCGGTCCCCCCCCCCCCCAATTTGATTTTGGTCGCTTTGCCAAACACAACCACGTTATAGAAGCAGGCGATGGCAGTAAAATGCTGACTGGTGAAAGAACATTAATATCAAAGAGATGAACTAGTAAAACGACTGGCGAGTAAACATAAAAAACAATGAGGATGTAAATAAGGTGCGTTCAAACATTTTGATGCTGCGTGACAATTAATTTTGCTTAAGTTTCATCATCAAGACTCACATTTCTTCATCCAGTCTAATCGGTTAATTTCTCTCCTTTCATCACTGGGAGCACATTTGTGCTTTTTCTTGCATCATCAACCAATCACAGCTCTTAAAAGACAGTCACACCCACCGAGGGGGTAAACCACGCCTCCTCACTAAGATAAGCATTTGTCTCTTTACTCAGAGTCGCTCTCAGCAGCGTCTGAATCGCTCTAAGTAGGAATTTTAGGCTAAGGTATGAGTTCTGAGAATCTTTGAGAGATACGGGCACCGTTTATTTTCTCAGAAATAAAAAGTTTATGTAATTTCCCTATAAATAACAGAGGCACGTTAACAGACACATTTCACCGACCTTGCTGGCAAACCTCAGAGAGTTGAGCGTTTCCCCAAAGCTCTCCGGCTCCGGAGAGACGTTCACAAACATTAACCTGGAGAGAGAAAAGTTAAAGTTAGAAGCTGCTCTCCCTCTGGTGTGGAGGCCAAGTCTCAGGTTCATGATTTATTCCTCTTCAGTTAACGTCTGTTTTAAAGGAGCCGCGTCCTAAAGGGGCGAGGACTCACGTCTTGCTGTTTCCTCCGAGGCAGTTCTGCAGCAGGTAGGTCAGCTTGGAGTTCCTGTAGGGAACGTGGCTCTCCTGAAACAGTTTCAGACACAGAATGAGCGCCGGCTCGACTCCTGGATGAAGCCTCGTCTCTCTGGTGATGGGGTTGGTTTGATTTCAGGGCTCACAGACCTTGTTGGCCAGAGAAGTGATGACGATGCCCAGGTTGGACAAGGAGCTGTTGATGGACGTCATCTCCTTGAATCTCTCCCCCTGAGACTGGCTCTTCACCATCCTCTCACTGCCGGCCAGGTCCACCAGGCAAAGCGTGGCTGAACACATGGAGACCAGGAGGATCCGTCAGGAAACGGTTCAGTTCACAACACTAGAACGGTTCAACGCTACAACTAGAACCCAATAAGCTGGGAGATGAGTTCTGATCTCTGTTTTTTTTTAAAGTTTTGACTCATAATACCAAATGTCAGTCGATTCCTTGTAACACGTTTGTTGGTTTGATTGTTTTTCATTTGTACAGCAACCTTCAGTTATGAAAGGTGTTTCTAAATAAAAATGTAATATTCAGATTTCTCTTTAGGAATTAGAATATGTAGATGTGAGAAAATGATCTCCTTTTAAACCTTTAGGTATTTATACCAGGAGCAGAAGCTGCAACAAATGGGGGAAAACAGTTGAGATTTTAAAGTTTTTAGGATCTTATAGTAGAGATTAGTGCAGTTAGAATTGCTAGTATTACTAAAATAGTCATTTTATAGATGTGTTGAGGATGTAGAGCGATCAGTCCAGAATCAATACCAGCTTCAGGCATAAAACTGTTCACCCATCCTTGTGTTCTTTGAGCCGAGCACCGATTCTCTATATTTAAAATGTAAATCCTTGTCTAAACTAAAGTTTCAAAAAGGATGCCGGTTTTTCCAAATGCAGAACCTTCGATGGTAAAGACTGAAAGCTCAAAAGGACCAAAGAGAACAACTGTTTTCAGCATCTCTCCATCTACTGAGCGCCCGCCTCACTTGGAGTCTTAATGAACCGAAGAGAAAAATCAGATGTTCTGTGAAGCTGGAGAAAAATATTCTTTTTAAAGAACTTCTTACATCTTTCTGCTTCCACTGACCTGAACTGTAATAATCCCTTATGGTGAAAACAGCTAACCATCTTTTCCCCTGAGTAACAGCTTCCCCACAGAACATTGTGGCTCCATCTGAATACCTTTATAGAGTCAGGACTCTTTAGCCAAAGCAGAAGTGTCGCCATGATCAGATCTGTCTGAATAGTGCAGTCAGTGAGGAGGGAGGTAGGAAAAGTAGCCTGAAGGTTCCCTCCAGCAGCTAGTTTTGCCCAGGAACCCCACGGCGTCACTTACCGAAGCCAAGAGGCCTTACGGTATCCCATAATCCTTTGCTAACATGACATATCAGCACAGCCCACCTGACGGAAATCAATGAAAAAGTCCGGATAGAAGAGAGCGCTCACTTTGTAGTTCATTTTCAGAACGTTGTAGGCCCGGATTTTTACTTGCATCGTCTGAGTGTTTCCGTCACGTAACGATGTCAGAGTTAAAGGTTGTCTGAATTCAGCAGTCTGAGGCTCCTTTCCTCCCACAGAGTTCTGACCCCATGAAAGGTCCAGTAACAGGAGCTAGGAGCTGTTATTAAAGGTTACTACGACCTGGTAGCATGTAGGTACGACGCGCTCAATGACTGGAGTATTTGTGATCACTGGTCATTGCTAATCAATCAATTAAAACCCCCCAAATATTTCAGTTATTATCTGCTTTCTGAGCGCCTATCTGCAGTTCTGCTTTAAATGTAAAGAGCAGACTGCACTCCAATCATCGTTAATATTTTAGCACAAGTGAAGCCAACGCTACATTTATGCGACCCAACACTCACATTTGCATTTGATGTCCCTGCCAGCGTTCACTCCTTCGATCTGCAGCTGAAAGACGGAGTGGGAGCGGGACGAGCGGTCGTTCTGGGCTGTCTGGGCCGTGGAGCGGTTCTGTTTGGCCAAAGCAATCAGACCAAGAACCTACGAGAGAAAAGAAATCCGCACATTTTGGTCTCTGTTCAGGGTGTAAACCTAGGAGCCTCGGACCGAGCCGTACCTGATCCTCGGTGTAGACCTTCTCGTAGGTCAGGTTGGTGACGGTCACCTCGTTGTTGGAGGACTTTCGGATCTCGTGTTCGGGCCTCTTGCTGGTCTTGCCGGTGTACAGGAGGTCCCGCAGGGTCTCGTTGTAGATTTCCACAAAGCTGGCAGTAAAGGTGAACTGAGATGAAGATGGAAACGGTTAAACAATCAAACATACGCCGTGATGTCGTCTGCTTTGATGAAAGCTTTCAATCGTTTCAGGAGGAAAAACACAAACTTTGTACTTCAGACCAAAGTGACAAGAAGTAACTCAGCTTTAAACTAACGTATCGACTGAATAAGTGATGATCCCCAGCCAACCTGCCAGCCTTGTGACTGCAGCTTCTCTCCGGCTCTGAAGATTTGCGTCACGGCTCTGGGGATGACGCCCCTGGTGTCGTCCACCTCCTCTCCCTCCATGGTGTAGGTTTTCCCACTTCCCGTCTGACCGTAGGCAAAGCAGCAGACGTTGTATCCATCCAGAGCCGACTGCACCAGCAGCGAGATCTCATCAAAGATCTGAAAAACCATCATTCCTATGAAGCTTTCCCCCAGAACAGATAAAAACTACAGCAGCTGCTCTAAATGAGCGGAGCTTTCTGCTTATTCACCTCCCGCTGCGAAGCCTGGGGGCCGAACACCCGGTCAAAGCTGAAGTGATAATTCTTCTGGGTTTCTGCGGTTTTACCCGTATGAGACTGCAGGGCAGGGAAAGAAAAAGCAGTTCAGCATATTTTTGTTGGCATGCCGATAGGCGGCAGAACCTCGCCAGAACATTCTCACCTCCTCGCTTTTGGCCAGCATTATGGACTTGTCGTCGCTGGCTGCCAGCTGAATGTGCTTACTCAGGCCTCCGTCGTCTAGCGGACGGACTCTACAGAACACCCTGATGTTACCCTGCAACACAAAAGTGTTTCTGAGTGTTTCAGATCAAATTAACAGATGCTAACAGCTCCACCTGGTTAATAATCAGAGTTAAAACAGCTCCACTTGTCATCCAGAGTTTTTTTTGGCCTCTGAGGTCTGACCTCTGGACCAGGAGGAGCCTGGTGCAGCGACCCACCTTCAGCTCCTGGATGGTGTTGTGGAGCCGCCGGCGCTCCATCTCCCCGGCGTGGAGCTCGTCCCTCTGCTCCGCCACCGTCTCCTTCAGAGAGCAGACTTCTTCTTCTGTGTCTTTCAGGGCGGCCTGCAGCCGGGCCATTGTTGATTCCTGCACAGACAGCTTCATCTGCAGAGGAAAATTGAAACAGTTACACCCTCTGATCAGGTCTGGTTGTTAGTAACTCATCTGTTAGCAGCTCAGGCCCGTTTACAACCAGCTGCTGTGAGCAGGACACTCTCACCTTCAGAGTCTGCAGCTCCGTCTCCTGGCTGTCCCGCAGAGTCTCAACCACTTTGTATTTCTGCTCTAGATTGGCGAGCTCCTTCTGAAGAAGGTTCTTCTCACTCGACACTTTCTCAAGCTCATTCTGGACCCCAGACAGCCTCTGCAGCTCCCTCTCGTACTCACTGCACACCCAAGAACAAAAGACTGTCAGCAGCCCTTCACGTACGTCGTTTCGCGTCGTGGCTGAGCCGCTCCTACCCGAGTTTCATCTTCTGACTCTCGACTTTTCTCTCCAGTTCAGCCACCTTGGTTTGACTTTGAGCTACGGAGGCCTTCATCGCCTCGTTCTCCTCGTTCACAGACTTGACCTTGGTCTGGTAGGTGCGGAGCTTTCCCTCCATGTCGGTGACTTTACCCTTCAGGTCCCATGGCTGACGGCGACTGCCTCCAGTCACACCTACACACAGCAGCTTCATAAGTCTTAAGATTTTACAAACATAATTAACTGTGACTTATTTAACTTAGCATCTCGTTTTATAGTCCCTATAAGTGGAATTGTGAATAAAGTCCACTGATTGGTCAAGGATTTCAGAGCTTAAACTAAAAGCTGTTTCAACATTTTTGTCTCCTTAATGAAATCATATGAACAAGGTTACGACTATTGTGCGTTAAGCTTGCTATAAACATCCCTTTCCATCTATCAAAAACTCTTTTTACACATAAAAAGTTCCAGCATAGTGGAACTGCACATTTTTTGCTGCAAACACTGAATCCAAACACTCCCCCCCCAGAACCTTCCCTGTTACAGTGAACTATAATGAACAGTTTCTCACTGGGTTTGGCTCCAGGAGGTTGTCTGACGCTGGCAGCTTTCGGGGCAGCAGAAGCTGCAACCGGCTTCAGGACACCTAACAGAACAACATTACACTCAGACACGTTCCATCAGAACCACCACTTGGTGCAAACACTGGGTTACTACAGCACGTCTCACCCCTGGACGGAGCAGCAGCCACAGTTGCAGCTCCTGCACCTCTGACTGGCCGATCTGTGGGAGAAAAACACGGGGGACAAAAAACAAAGACGAAATGAAAATAAACACACGATCTGATCAGATGTTCTGTCATCCCTGGTGCTGGAACTCAAGTTCCAAACATATGAGATTCTCTAATCCAGAAGCGATAACAACAACGTACACAGAGGAGCTCTGGCTGCTGCAGCCGGAGGTCGCTTGTCTCCGATCACCGTTGCAGCTGCTTGAGGTTTCTGAGGCTCATCTTTACGGAGTTTCTTCTGCGAAAACACATCAAGACAGCAACCAGTGGCGTCAGCGACACAGATTCTGGGTTCTAAACCAGAAAATGGAAACCTACCTACACCACCTTAGGATCACTGACAAAGAAAAACACACTAATGATGTAGGAGGACTTTTTTAAATTATTATTATTATTACAAACCTTCACAGGAGCCATATCCTGGGAATTTTCAGAGCTGCTGCTGGTGAGAACCCTCTTTGCTGACATGACTGGGAGGCGGGACATGATCTGAGGGCAGACGAACATTAAAAAGTCAACAAAAACAAAACCAAGGAAGAGAAATGGTAGGTCACAACTTAACATGTCCCATTTATAAAGTTCATTTTCTCTAATTATCGTTTAAAACGGTATTTTCCATCACACTGTTCCAAAGCCCTTCTGTTAAAATGAAGTGGTGCACTGAGTAAAAGCCACACTCTGCACTGTTTTTCTTTTTCTTACAAAGACATATTTGGGATTTTTCCGTGTCACAATAGCCTGAATAGATGGTGTAGAAACTAAAGAGCACCGCCCATCACTGTTGAGGTAAAACTGTTTTAAAAATACAAAAACATGCCGTTTTCATTACGTAAAATAAACCTATTTAACAATAAAATCCCACAGATAAAGCTTGGATTCGTTTCCCCAAACAAAACTATAAATATATACAAGTCGTACTTTGAAAAAATTATGTTTACATGGCACAGATATATAATTCACCGTTAAAAAATGATCGCTCAAAACACAGTATACGACTAAGCGTATTATACGCGTTGATCATAACGTTACCCAGAGATCAAGCATACTAAATTATCTTAAAAGAACGAGAATAACATGTTTAATCGCGATAACTCTGTCCGCTCCACCAGGATTTGGGAACCAGTGTAGTTTAAATGGTTTGTTGCTAACAGTCGAGGCAGAACACACGTAATTGTAAAAACAAACCGTTTCTTATACATGAGTTAAATATTAGCGAAAAATACTATTTTTTATTTAATCTGCCTCCAAATACCTTACCCGTCTAATCCATCGTGAATTAACTGCCAACGTCCGCGTTGTCGCTGAACTGAACTTGTTTTAGCTCGAGTTTACAACTATAAACTGTTTCGTTAAATCACAAAACTACGATAAAAAAAATTTCGAAGATGAATTCCAGACCACTGATCGACAAATAAGAGGGTTAAAATTTATATATTAACAACAAATACCTTAAAATAAATGTGCGGTCCCTTTGGCCGTCTTATCCGCAGTCTCGTCCGTTTGAATTTGAAATCTAAATGTTTTGGGGGGCCGTGATTGGCCGAGAACGCGTAAACCCCGCCCCCATTGGGGTGGATGTTTGTTATAGCTAACTGGCTGTCTTGCGTGGGCGGGACACACACTGCTCATACTAAACTCCGCGCAAACGGCAAACGCCAGCTGCAAATGAAGCATTTCCCCCTCTAAATTCATTTTTATGAAATCTATTGTTCTCCAGGGTTTCATAGAAAGGTGCAGAAACACTTTTCCTGGTCTGGTCACGCTTAAGGAAGCAAAAACATAGAAATAATAAAATAATGTTGGCGCTCTTTTCCAATTCAATTCTAAAAAAAAAAACAACGTAATCTCGCTGAAAACTTGATTCATCAAACAGAAAGTTTTTTTTATTATTATTTAAATTATTGATTAAAAATGATCATGTTTCTTTAAAAGATTGGATTACCTTTTTGGATTACCCGGATGTCTTGAATAAACAGGGATAAAATTACTAAATTAATTGAAATATAGTTTTTATACTACACATTTCTTATTCATGACCATTTATGTTTAGTGTTTGACTTTTCTGGTGAAAGGAAAAACTCTTAGTCTAAATAAAATCTTTGATTTGCATTGATTTGATTCTATTTCATAAACCTTACACCTGGCAAATAGATAACTATATTCTAGAATTTGGAAAATATGTTATCCTATAGATTTACAGATGTAATGTCCTCCTGATTAAAGTTTGCCTAAACACGAACTCTACAATGCATATAGTAAAAACAATTGTTCCCTTTGAGATTAATAGTCTTTTTGCATTAAATTGATTAGCATCTACTTATGTAAAACAGAATAAAATGGAGAATGTCAAGCAACCACGAGTCTGACCTGTTTTAAACATGTTGTACTTTTACTTTTGCTGATCAGAAAGTTATTAACGTGTAATAAAAGTGTGAAAATTACATGTTTACGGTTATTACATTATTTTATTCAGTATAACACAGTCTTGCAGATTGAATTTCTGTAGTCTAGGTAAAGAGTATCTGCCAGTATTTAGTCAGTTTCATTATTCAGACCCATTGATTGGCAGCTGGTGATGAGCAGGAGTCCGTCTACCTTCAGTCTGCAGCTCCACCTCTCGGCTGCAGAGGATCCACGGCTGAACATCGCAGGAACCTTCTGATTTAAACGTTGGGCAGCGTCTTTAAAACGAGCAACGTTTTAAAAGCTGAAAACAGGTCTAAAGCTGCAGACTCACACATCTGTCCCGTCGAGGTTTCAGCTGAAATAAAAAAAAAATCAGTCGTGGCCTTTTGTCATAAACAGTTTTTGAATTTTATTCTCCATAAGGGAAGAAGAAACAGTCCGTTCAGATGAGTAAGAGGTTTAACTGTGCGTACAGTATGCAAGAGTTTAACATAGGTCAGTTCAGAACTGCTTACCAGGAGCATTGCTAGGTTATTTTTTCCATAAAAAGACACAGAGACAGACTAAGTTGAGTATACATGAGGACCGTCGGCTTGTTGCACAGGCAGCTAGAACCTTCTGACTGGATGGAGACGGCTAGCGCTGTCCCAGGTCACCTTTTAATCTGATGCTAGTTTAACATGTTAGCAGGTCAGTTAGGAGTGGCTTGATTTTACACAGCACCATAAACTATATATTTAAAAAAAGTCAAAATAGGTTCACGGTTACATTTCTCTGGCAATTTTCATTTATTTTCTGTATGGATAAAAAAAAAAATCATGCTTTAAATGAACCTAAAGCAACAGCATTAGTACTAATTAGATCGTTTTAGCAGCCCTGGTTATTTTTAACAGGCCAAAATAATAAATCCTCATCATAAATGTTTTGTTAAAAAAAGAAAAGCTGCATGTTTTTAATAAGAATTTGTTGGTTTCTGTCGTCGACCTGAGACTCGGTCTGTGATGCGGGTCTGTTTTCATATATTCTGTACACGAGACATACTTCCCTTTTACAGATGGAAAAAAAAAAGTCTTTTCTACCTATTTTATGTACAGCATACAGCAATAATGCCTCAGAGTGAGTATACTGTGGATAACATTTGCACTAGTTAGAACAAAAGTAATAATATGTATGAAAAGTTGCTAAAAAAAAGGTCGATAACAGTACCTCTCAGCCGTGTTTATCACACAATCATTATTTCCCATCTATCGCCCCCCCGGTGACACCCGGAGGAGTTTAAGCTGCTCCTCCCAGGATAATAGTAAAACTAACGGGAACAAACATTTCCTTCCTGTCACTTCCATGCACTCACTCTGCTGACTCTCTGTGTTCCTCTGTTGGTAGAAAAATACAAACATGATTTATAGATATTTAAAAAACAAAACAAAAGACAAACGATGACAAACATAGGCGTGAAGTACGAGCTTCATCAAGTGCTTTCTGTAGGACTCCCCCGTCCCGCTCTTCTCTCTCTCTCTCTCTCTCTCTCTCTCGTTTTTTGCTGCTCTGCTGCAGATCCCATCGGGTTCAGAACATTCCTGTAGAACCCGGGTTCTGTTGCTCAGGACTTCAGGCTCCCAAAACCAAACGGTTCCCCCGGCTCCTCGGATGTGACGTGGGTTTGAAGATCGATGTTTGAAGTTCATGTAGAAAGTTTCTTAACTGAAAACGTTCTCCAGACGGATCGGGCGACCCGATATCCGGGTCCGTTCGGCATCTTCACCGTTTCTGAATGATCACTTTCTCAGTTCTTCCTTGTTCTGCTTTTCTCAGAGTATAAGAGTCTAATCTGGATTCCCCCCCACCCTGTGAGTTATTCATCTGCAGAGAGTCTTCTTATTTCTCATTTTACAGATCATTTACAGCTGCTCGTTTTACAGCTAAAACAAAACATTAAGGATGAAACTTTAGCTGCAGACTTATTTGTGAGTAAGTTCCCAATTTCAAAGCGAAAATGTGATTTTTCAGACAGAAACGTCCAGAGCCGTCCTCCCCATGGGAGCGGATGGACGCCCTAAACCAGCCTTCCCTCTCGGAGGAGCCAGAACTCGACCCGCTGGAGATTATCTGTGATCCGAGGAGCTTGAAGTCGTTCTCAGCGTTAACCTCTGCCTCCTGATTGTGTTGCAGCGTCACACCGATCCCTTTGAAAACGTCCTTCAGAGCTACTAAAGCCGACCCCGCGGCAGCCAGAGGCGGGCGGCTGATGAGGATGGTAACAGTTTCTCCTTTCTCAGCCACGTTTCTTGTTTTTTTTTTTGATTACTTTAAGAAGACGGTAAAGATGAATGACGTGAATCAAATGGAGCTTTTTACACTGCGGCCTGTTAGTTCTGTCCCAGGCGGAGCCGGCCGGCCGGCGGGCGCGGCCTACGAGTTCATGTGCTCCACCTGGATGGCCGACGTGGACACGGTCAGACACAGGTCCTTATGGGTCACCGGCAGCTCGCCCACACTGACCGGCTTGTACTGGATCTCGCTGGCCGACACCGTCTTGTACTGGTGCAGGTCGAAGGGACACGGGACCACGCCCTCAGACGGTTGCTGGGTCTGCTGGTAGCTGCCCGGCGGTCCTGGGTTCTGGTTCTGATTGCTGTTGTTTGGGTTGTTCTGGTTTTGCAGCTGGCTCCCTCTGCCGCCCCCCCGGCCTCGACCGCGGCCGCGGCCCCGGCCCCCGCCGGGCGTCAGGCCCTGGGCCTGCTGGGCGGCTACCGTCGCCGCCACGGTTAGCGGGTCGGGGTTGTGCTTCCGCATGTGTTTCATCAAGTACGTCTCCTGGAAAAAGACCGAAACAGAAATTAATACTTTTTTTTGGAGTAAAATGTTATTTTGACTTTGATCAACAGCAGAAATATAAGTTCACCAGTTGAGAGGGGAGGACTTGAGCAGAAAATAAGAATATTTATCAATTATTCTATGACTTATTTGACTGTTAATTATAAAGGAGGACTTTTCTTTGCTAAAGGCTGAATTTCTCTAAATGCAAAACATGTTTTGTTGCTCAGATTCAGAGTTTCTGTTCATCTTTTATGTCAAAACTGTCGACTTTTCCAGAATCTAATTTACAGACCGATCAATAAAATTTTAAAAATCAACACAAGGATTTAAACGCTCCTCACTGGCAGTGAAAAGTTTGGACACACCTTAGTCATCCAGTGGCTTTACTCTATTTTTATTACTTTCTAAATCTTAGATACAAACTGAAGGCATTAAAACTGAGAAGCATGAGGCGATTAAATATGAAGGAAACAAGAAATTGTGGAATAATTCAAAATGTCTAATATTTTAGCTTTTTCAAAATGTTTTGTTTTTTGTTTTGATCACTGCTTTTCACTCTCAGCCTTCGCTGGATAAGTTTCATGATCCTTTTCTGTGCAAATTTTCAGGCTAACAACAAAATCGGAGGCAACAGGACTTTCGATCAGTTCTTTCTGAAAAGGTTTCGACGCCCATCCAGGAGTCTTCCGTCATTTCTGGTGGCTCATACTGAGCAACATGCATTTGGTGCGCTGCACATGGAGGCCCATCCTCAGTCAGATGCTAATCAGTGACCCACCCGCCTCTGTCCCGGGTCGTTAGAGGCTATCGCTTGGTGTGAGTGGAGACCTGGTCACCTGAATGATGATGAAAGTCTCAATAGAATGAGTTTCAGAGCTCTAGATGCTTGAAAGCTGAAACTGCAATCCTCCCCTTTTGACCAACATGGCCTCTTTCACACCATCTGTTCTCTCTCTCCAGACTCTGGACATCATTGTCATCTAGAGTGCTCTTTGTTCCTGAGGTTCCAGTGGACTGCTGAGTCTGGCCCTGAGCTGCTGGTCCTCCTGTGCTGCTCCATCGTTCATGTAGCTGTAGTTTAGTTTCTGTAATGTAGGAGTCTGAGCCGTCCTCACAGCATTGGACCACAGACACAACGCAGCTCAGCTGTAGTTTGGCTGTTCTGTCTCTGGGAGGAACCAGTCTCTGTCTGAGAATTTTATTAGGCTTGTAATTTACTGATATGTTGTGTTTGGAGAAAATTCTCCTGAGTTTCTCAGAAACTCCTGACAGACATGGTAGGGCAGGATATAGAAATAAAGGATATAGATAAAATAGAAATCATATTGATCGATATCGATAATTATCAACAAATTAAAAACATATATTTTAAGTGCAGCCCTGACCATTTTATGCTGTTGTTTAGCGACCTATTTTTAGATAAAGACACAAACACTGAATTCAAACTCAACCATTTATTCAACCAACTTTTCACCAAAACTACAAGTTTTTTTTAAAAATTAAAAAGAACAGGTGCTCTCTGAACTCTTTGAAGGGGGCGGAGCTTAGTTCCTGGGTCTGCATTGTGATTGGTTGGGAGGATGTAATGATGTAATATTAACCTATATGGCTAGAATGCAGAAGGAAGGAAAACATTATTACCATCTAATGTAGAACAGATTACTGGATCAATGTGTGCTTCTGTGCTTTTTTGTCTGTCTTGTTGTGTCTCTGCTCTGTCTTCTGTAACCCCAGTCGGTCGAGGCAGATGACCGTTCATACTGAGCCCGGTTCTGCTGGAGGTTTTTCCTTCCCGCTAATGGGTGTTTTTTCTTTCCACTGTCGCTTCATGCTTGCTCAGTATGAGGGATTGCTGCAAAGCCATGTACAATGCAGACGACTCTCCCTGTGGCTCTACGGTTCCCCAGGAGTGAATGCTGCTTGTCGGGACTTTGATGCAATCAACTGGTTTCCTTATATAAGAACATTTTTGACCAGTCTGTATAATCTGACCCAATCTGTAGAATATGATTGAACTTAACTTTGTAAAGTGCCTTGAGATGACATGTTTCATGAATTGGCGCTATATAAATAAAATTGAATTGAATTGAATTGAAAAACTGTTATTCTATTGAACTTTTTATTGACCCTTTTTTCTATTGATCGATATATATTATTGAATTATCGTCCAGCCCTATCACACACGTGATGACGATGAAGCATCGATCATCTGCGTAGAAAACCATCTCAGATTTGGATCCAGTCACAAACACAGAGATAAAGCTGAAGGTCTGAGAACGTACCGACGTGTAAGATCTGTTGCAGAGGCCGCAGGAGAACAGCTTGGCGTGTTTGACCGTGTGCGTGGACAGGTGGACCTCCAGGCTGGCGGCGTCTGTGTAACCACGGTTACAGTTGTGACACTTGAAGGGCTTGTCTTTGTTGTGCTGCCGACGGTGAGACTGAGAACACGAACGATAGAGGAGGAGATTTAAGCCACAAATGTGTTGGAGAGGATTTCATGAAGCGATGAATGGATGCCGTTTTTTTTTTTTTACTAACCTGTAGGTTGGACAGCTGAGTGAAGGCCTTCTCACAGCCAGGATGGCTACACTTGTACGGTCGGTCACCGGTGTGAATCCTGAGGAAAGAATATGACAAGATTAGTCAATATTTACAACATTTTGCACAAAAGTAAAACTTAACCGGAGGTTCCTGCAAAAATAACAGCAATAATATTTATTATTACTTATTAATATTTCCCCCCTTCCTTTGTCATGCTCGCGTTTCTTGCAGTGTAATGCTGCTTTCACTTCCACAAACTATTTATTTAGGTTCACGGCTCCACGGCGGACCCTGTACGTCTGTGGCTTCCTGTCTGCAACGGGTTCAGGTGGATTAGAAAGACAGAAGATGTGGTCAGAAGCATCAAGCTGTCCAATAAAACTATTATAAACTCACCTTTAATCAATTAAAGTCCAGTTAAGCCTGTTTAGATTTCTCTGAATGTAAATTGGTGAGATAAATTGCAATAAAACATCAGCTTTTCTTCCAAATTTGATACATTTACCAGGGCTGCAGCTACAGATTATTTTAGCAAACCATTAATCTATTGAATATTTCTTCGATTAATCTAAAAAGAGATACTCTATACTTAAAGGTGACCTATTATGCTTCCTTTCAAAAAATCAGGACAGGTCTATATAAAACATTTTCATTACATTTGTGAACAAAAATCATTCTCGGATAAAAAGATTTCACCTCCCCAGTTTAGTCTTTTTTAAGCTGCTTTCAGAATGAGTTTACACTCAGACTTTATACATGAAAATGGCTGCAAACAGATGCACAACAACACAGCAGTGCGTGTCTGACCCAGAGGCTGAAGAAGTGGACTCTGCACAGGCGGCATGGCTGCAGCAACAGTTTCTGAATGGTGAATAAGTGGCCTGCTGTTAAAAACCACGTTTCTGCAGCGTTAAACTATCCTCTTATATCTTCACAACTGCCTAGAAACATCTGCCTGTGAGCTTTATGTTTTTAATGAAGTGTTGGTTTGTGTAAAAAAAACTTCTAGGAGTCATGTATTGATGCAAATGTTAAGTTTTGTATGTGATTTATTCCAATAATAATCACAACTTAATTGTAAGATGTGATATAAAGATGTGTTACATTTTTGTACCTGCCGATATTGTGACGCAATAATTGTTTTGTTTTTTGAAACGGATCGTTTTTCAGACACCAACAAAAAATGTACTTACTGCATGGACTGTTTTTAGAGGCAGCAGAGACTCAAATGGAAGAACAAAAAGGCGCAAAAGGAACATTTTTCATAATAGGTCACCTTTAAGAAAAATAAACAACTCCTGCACATTTTAAATGCATTATATATTGGCAAAAATACTCAATTCAATGCTCACGGAATGGCAATTAAATTATTCGTGTGTATATATATATATATCCCTGTTTAGTAATACAGTAAACAATATGATTAAAGCTGAAACTAACAATTATTTTGCTAATTTATTGAAATCAGTTGATTTTTTTTATTATTATTAATAATCGGACAGCGAATGGCATCTAATAGGAGATGGTGAATTTGGAGAGTTCTGATTGGAGCTCATTTATGGACAAAGTAAAGCAAAATATATCTATTTTTGTACAGTTTTGGTTTAATTGCTGCTCTGGGTGGCGTGTTTTCCCAGCAAATATTAGGTTTTAGAGTCTGTATTTGCCAGTGAGCGATTATTAAATTAGGTGAGGATTATTTCAAAAAGATCGATTAATCCTGTTAATTACTATGAACCAAGCCGTCTCACAGGGATTAATCATCCTCCACGAACCTGCTCCAAACATGCACACACAAGAACACAGGTGATCAGCGGCAACCCAGCCCCGCCCATGCCAGTACCGTGTGTGCTGCTGTAGGTGACTGAGCTGCCTGAATGTTTTCTGGCAGTAGGAGCAGGTGTAGGGCTTGGCCCCCGTGTGGATGCGGATGTGCTGGGACAGGTAGCTGGAGTTGGCGAACGACTTGGAGCAGTGGGGGCACTTGTGGGGCTTGGCCTCAGTGTGGTTTCTAACACGGAAAGCCGGGGATCGGAGAGGATGGAGGGAGGGAAGGGGGGGGGGGGATGGAGAGAGAAACACACAGAGAGAAAAAGAAAGAGAGAGAGAGAAACAGCGAGAGATTTTTAAGCTACAGCATGACCAAACTTCCCGACGAACCGCAGATCAAATCATGCGTTAGAGTTTAAAGGATGTTTGACAGTGTGCTCTTTGTGCTGCGTCTGAGTTGTGAAAACACAGAACAAACATACAGCAAGCACAGTCACGCTTTCCTTTCTCTCTCTCTCTCTCTCTTTCGCTCGCTCTCTCTCCATTTGGTGTGTCCTGCAGTAAGTGGAGTGCATCTCTGTAAGATGGGTGGAAAAGCAACAGGAACCCAAAGACGGGAGGCGGGCGTTGCTCTGATTAAAACATTCGGTGTATGAACCCGGAGCGAAGCAGTGAGGAAAATAAAGAAATGAACGCGAGGCGACGAGCTCAGGCAGAAAATTAAACCATCAGCTGGGATGAAGGCAGCATGAATGAGTGGAAGGTGGATTTATCGCTCGCAACCTCATGCACGATTAGTAAAATAATTAGTAGTTTTGGATTAGTTATGGTTTTCCTTCTGGTTTGGCTATATTAGTCATGCATTATTTAATTAATGTACACAGTCACCATTTAAAGCACACCCAGCTAAAATAGTTAAATATGACTCTTTTTATAAAAATAGATCTGGAGACAGGGAGCTTTTTTAAACACCATTAAACCTACGAAACAATAAATTTTTGGGTGAAGCTCCAGATTTAGAGGACAGTCAACATCAGATCTTCACCATGAGACAATTTTCAGTTAAAAAAGGATAAATGTGCTTTTTAATCTGCTATTTGCATCAGTACCAGAGTCTAAACGTGTAACATCATCCCTTTATTGCAAAAAGGGAACTAAAAGTAAGTAGAATGTTCTTGAAATTAGTGTGTTTTCTGTTGATTTGATAAGGTAAAAAATACCTTTTGCCAATGGAATTAGTATTTTTACCCCTAAAATAAACATAATTAGACATGTAAAAAAGATGATGGAGATGAATTGTTCCTATTTTAAGTGCAGAAATCTTATTCCATTGGCAAATAGTCTTTACCTGCTCAAATCAAGGAAAAAAACACTCATTTCAAGAAATTTTTACTTACTTTTAGTCCCTTTTCCCAGTGTGTGTGGATATTGGGAACAATTGGCCGTATCCGATCAGTGCTGAGGGCAGCACCTTCTGCAAAGGTCACCGTCTGGACCTGGATGTTCTGGTCCATAAATGTTACCAAATGCAGTTTGGAGGGGGGGGGGGCACACAAAATCAGTCCAGGGGCAACAAATGGCCCCCATGCCGCACTTTGGACATAACATCAGAGAAAAGGTTGAAGAAATGGACTTTTCATCTTAAAAGATTGTTTACAGCATCATCATCCCTGTTCCAGAAACATAAATCTGCACTTTTTCAGATGTTTTCTTATTTAAACTTTAAATTTAAGTGAACCAATAATGGAGAATCAGTCTTCGGTGAAGAAGGGAGCACGTCAGAAAAAGTTGTGCAAGAGAAAGGATTTTACAGGGAGGAGCCAATCAGGTTTTGAGATTAAAGTCTGAAACATTCAGGATTAAGGTCAGTGGGTGCAGATTCAGCTTCAGTCTTTGTAATTTTACGTTTTCTGCGCTGTAACACAGCTGTCCTAAAAAGTTGTGATAGGATGAAACAAGCAGGTTTAATCTGTTGAAATATCCAATAAAACTGGCTTTTCTCTGAGGGAGAATTTCTGCCTAACGAGTTTCAGGCATCCTGAACTCAACAGTCTAAGGTAGTTTAACAGCAGCAGATCCCCACCGCTGACCCAGGGACCAGGGCAGAAGATGCTTTAGGTAACACAGGAGGCTGGAAACATACATTAGAAACACAGGAGGGAGGAAAATGGACACTGTAGAGCAGGGCTGTTAAGCTCATTTCTATATGGAGCCACATTAAAAGGGCCGGTTGCTCCTGTATAGATGATAGTTTCCTAACTTCATTTCAGTTCACATAGAAATATATTTTAAAAAATTCACAGTAACATAAAAGTAGCACCTTTAGGCCCAGATTATACAGTTTATCTGCAAAAATAGTTGATATTGGGGTGAGTTACACTTTAAACTCATCATCCTGCATCACCTTTTCTCTTTTTGGACATTTCTGGGTTGTTTTAATGTGTTGTGAGAAAACTGACATCTAGTGGCTGCATGCTGTTACTACACGTAAAAAAAAAAAATCAACATTCACCACAGGAGGCACCGTTTTAGCCACTTAACACAATTTAAAAGGATATATGCCTCTACTTTATGACATTATATGCCTTTTTTGGCTCCTGAGGGCCGGATGAATTGCCTTGATGGGCCGGATTCGGCCCGTCGGCCTTGAGTTTGACACATACTGTATAAGCCTTATATATTAGTTTGATTACATTAAGCCTACAAACTGGGGGAAAACTGAAAAAGTAGGAAATGATGCTACTGAGTATTTTAGTGTTTGTTGGTTTCCAGCAGCTTTTCTAGCTGAACAGAAAAAAGACCCAGAACCCAGCATGGACGTCATTTATCTCACGGGAACAGCGGTGAATTTCACATGCAAGCCATTCCTGCTGACCTGACACAATCCCCGAGTTAATTTTTAATGCAGAGGGGGAAAAAAAGAAGCATTTCTGCTCTGGACGATCATGCAAGAAACATGACAAAATGCAACGGATGAAATGAGGGTTGTGATTATGGGCTGCATCACACACACTTCAGCTCACAGGGGGCTCCTCCGGCCCAGCGTCACAAAATGTCTACGCTTTGAAACCTTTGGCGCATTTAGTTTGCAAAAGTGTGACCAAATTAAAGTAACAGCGGGAGAAATTTAGAGCAGGGACCCAGAAATGTTGAGGGAGGCACGCAGAGCAGGAACTGCTGCAGTTTGAGAAAACCTCATGAAATCAGCTGACCTCCATAACATGAAATGTCTCATCAATCCAATTATAATTAGGTCCATTTATGACCTTTAGAAGGCGATGATTCGACTGCGCATAAAGAGCTGAACACTGTCAACCTTATTCCAACAGGGTCTGAAGGTCTGAAGCCGACTGACCCCCCCCCACCACTAAACTACCAGCAGAAACAGCCAGGAGCTGTAACAGCGGCGGCCCAGTACCGTGTGTGCTGCTGTAGGTGACTGAGCTGCCTGAATGTTTTCTGGCAGTAGGTGCAGGAGTAGGGCTTGGCCCCGCTGTGGATGCGGATGTGCTGGGACAGGTAGCTGGAGTTGGCGAACGACTTGGAGCAGTGGGGGCACTTGTGGGGCTTGGCCTCGGTGTGGGACTTGGCGTGAATCTGCATGTCCGACTTGCTGAAGAACGTCACCGCGCACATCCGACACCTTGTGAAGAGACGGTTGACGGTTAGACACAAGCTGGACTGGACGGATCAGCGCTCTGCAACCTAAATATCACCGCAGCACCTGTAGGACTTGGGTCCATCTTTGCTGGTGTGGTCATCCTCGTCGTTTGACAGGTCATACGGGTCGGCGGAGTGGTGCTGCAGCACACCAGGAGTAAATCATGAGGGTAAAAGGTCGAATACGCTGCGTTACCAACACGACGATCCAAGCAGAGGAAGCTCACCTGTCCGCCAGCAGCAAGATGGGCTAAAATCAACGCATCGCTTCCTGGAGGCAGGATCCCGCCGATTCGGCTCATCATCTGTTTGCTCTTCCTGCCTCTCTTTGACGGCGTCTGCATGACGACGGCTGGAGGAACAGAAACATCCTCCTTCTTATCTGGAAAAACCACCAAGAGGTTTCATTCGCTACGCTTGCAGGTAAACAGACAGAGAGGGAAAAAAAATATGCCCTGAGGAAATTATCAGAAAAAATGTTCTATTACGAAATGAAAGAGGAAAAAAAATACAAGAGAAACTGCAACAACGAACAGGAAATATGATGCAGCTGCATTTCTAAGCCTAAATAAGACTAATCTTAAAACTTTCCTTTTTGACAAAGCTTATAGTCAGAGTGTCCCATGTTACCCTGAGCTACCTCTGTAGTTATGCTGCTATAGGCTTAGGCTGCTGGAGGACATCAGGGTCTATTTTTCTCACTCTACGGAGTTCTCCTACTGTTCTCCAGTTTTGCATTGCATGTTGTCATTTGAGCTTTTAACTTTTTGTTCTCTCTCTTTTATCTTCATAGAAGGTACACCTGGTCTGACGTTTTGTTAGCTGTGACATCATCCAGGGAGGACAGATCACCACTATTACCATCTAATGTAGAACAGATTACTGGATCAATGTGAGCTTCTGTGCTTTGTGTCTCTGCTCTGTCTTCTGTAACCCCCAGTCGGTCGAGGCAGATGACCGTTCATACTGAGCCTGGTTCTGCTGGAGGTTTTCCTTCCCGTTAACGGGGAGTTTTCCTCTCCACTGTCGTTTCATGCTTGCTCGGTATGAGGGATTGCTGCAAAGCCATGTACAATGCAGACGACTCTCCCTGTAGCTCTACGCTTCTCCAGGAGTGAATGCTGCTTGTCGGGACTTTGAAGCAATCAACTGGTTCCCTTATATAGGAAATTTTTGACCAATCTGTATAATATGATTGAATTTGACTTTGTAAAGTGCCTTGAGATGACATGTTTCATGAATTGGCGCTATATAAATAAAATTTAATTGAATTAAATGAGTCGGCGGCGAAGTGCCGCGGGGCGCTACCTGTGTTTGAGGGGTGCACCGCAGACACGATCATGGTGGTGGCAGTGGGGGGTCCAGTTACAAACGACTGCGTGGAGGCTGTGGGTACCAGCGTGCCCTGAGGGGTGGTGATCACCAACCCCGCTGAGAGGAAAGACACACTGTGAAGCGGCGGTTTAAGACGTTTCACCACAGCTAAAAATGATCTAACATGTAGAGAGGAGACAGAAGCTTCAGGTTTCCATATAGCCGTAAATATTTTCAGTATGAAACACTGTTGAATATGTATATATATATATATATATATATATATATATATATATATATATATATATATATATATATATATATATATATATATTTGTCTGCACCATCAACACAAAGTCAAATTCCTTGTAAGTGCAAACCTACTTGGCAATAAACTTGATTCTGATTCTGAATATGGAAGTAATAATATGAACATATATTTTCTTCACAGGGATGATCACAAACGTCTCCGTTTAAATCAGGCACAGATGCCTTTAAATTGAGTAGATTTTCTGTTTAATTTAATGGATGACAATGATACGGAAGCCTATAAGTCCAAATAACCGGACGGATGCATAAATAGAAAAGTACAAGATGGAACATTTTGCTCTGATTTGAACGTCATTATTTCAAAACACTGTTTTGTGAGTTTTTAATTAAAAGAAATTATCGTCCATTTAGGTTTTATTGTTGATTTTAAGTTGTTTGTGCATAATCTATAGAATCATGGTTAATTATGGAACCACTGGTTAATACTTTCCAGAGTTGCTTGGATTATGCTTTTGAACATAAATGTGACCGCATTGCTTTTCTTCTCATAAATGTTCTCATCATACTGATATTATGCGCGCTGATTAGGACCGTAGGAATATCAGTGTGTGCAATATTAATGTTGCAGAGGCTGGTTTGGGCTGCAGTACAGTGGATCCTCTAAATATGAAAGCTTTTGAATATTTCCAAATAGGAACAGCTTGGTTATGAATTATCTTCAGAGAACAAATGTGTTCAGGATCCTGAGAAAGAGCCGACCCCCCTTTGTTGTTCCTTTATCCGGACCACACAGAGCCGGGGCCGCTCCGTGTGTTCCTGGTACATGAACACATGTTCTCCTCTGCCTGGGGACCGTGGTGTTTGTGTTTATAACCAGTAATGCTGTAATTTGTGGTCGTGACCTCAGAGTTTAGGGGTTAGAGCAGAGCTGGGCGACACGGACCAAAAATAATATCTCAATATTTTTAAATTCTTGATATATTGCCCTGCCATAGGTTAGAGAACACATAATACAGCGGTGTACAAACTTCTCGGTACATGGGCCAAAATTGTCAAGTCAAAGGAACTCAAGGGCCAAAAAAAAAAAAAAAATCTTTTTTTTAAACCATAAAAATTATATTATTAATTTTTTACCTGCTCTACAAAATATGATAATTTTAAATAAATTAATTAGTCAGATGTTTTGTCGGAAATGAATGTGTAAATCATTGTAGATCCAAATCTGGTCATCCGGTTAGCTAATTATTTCAAATTATTTAATTTTACTCTTTAACAACAATAAACTGAACTCTTTTTGTTTAGAAATATAACAACAGTATTTGGGTCAGTTGTTCATTGAATTTTAATAATTTAATTCAAAGCAGATTTTAATGTCGCAAAGTCTGCAATTGAGTAACTAAATATCATTGGATAGATATTACTATGAAATTAAATGGAATGTCAAAAGTGTGTTTCTTAAAATATGAATAAGTTAACATTCTCTAGTGAAGGATTTTAACTTTTCTGTAATAGTTTTGCCCTAATTAAAAACTAAAATCTTCCATCTGCATCAGATGGAAGATTTTACCTTTCTTGTAATGCAGTGGGAGGGGGGGGGCGCACGGGGCACCCACCATCAGTACAGGGGCAACAAATGGCCAATTTTATGTACAATGTGCTCAAAAATCTGTTAAAATGTGTAAGTATGACTTTGGTTAGCAACGAAGCTGCTCCGCTTAATGGATATTAGGAGCATTACGGTACACTGAGTCACTACCTGATAGGACCCCTGAGCTGTCTACCAGACTGCCTGACTGTAATGACTAAACTAGAATGTAAGGCAGCCTGGAGTACGCGCTAGCAACAATAAACCTAGTAAATTAATTCAATATAAAAGTTACGTTTATTCAGGCCTTATGTTAGAAACAAGGCAGTGTAGTCCAGCTACTCTGTCCTCCCCACAGAGACGTGGAGGGGAGGATAATATAATATTTAGTGCGCCTTATAATCCGATTCACTTTATGGTCCAAAAAATACGGTAACTGCAAACTGCTGAAGCAGATTTATCGTGTTTATATTTTCACTCAACCCAAAGGAATATTAACACATATAATGAGAAACTGATGTCAGATTTAATCCAAGTGAGAAAAAGCAAAAAGCCTTTTTTCCTCACCTGCAGTCATGATCCCAGTCGAAGGAACCGGCACCACCGTGACGTTCTGGGAGGTGTGCGACTGGTGCAGATGCCCCCCAACGCCACTCAAGCTGGCATTGCCGCTGTTACCTCCTCCGCCACCCGACGTGTTCCCGCCGCCTTCCTGCTTGGGGACCACGCGCACGCCGCCCCCTCCGTCCACTGAACCCGGGATGGCGAGCACGGCGGTGGGGTAGTGAGGGGACGAGGTGGAAGACGCAGAAGAGTGAGGGAAGGGGGGCGCGTTGCCCTTGTCTGGACCCAGCTGCTCCTTGGCCTTGTTGAGGAACATGGCGTTCTCAATCTATACAGCAGTGAAAGTATAAAAGGTGGAGTAATAAAGGGGCGGGGTGGTATGATGAGGGTAAAATGAGGGTGACAGAGGTGGAGGAATAAGTCAGGTGAGAACATTGAGGGAAGAAGAAGAATGAAGAAGGGCCGAAGCAACAGATGGAAAATGACAAAAAAAAAAAAGATGTCAGACAAGAGCAGATGGAGGGAAAATTAAAAAGGTCGACAACGGCAGAAGAGATGTTAAGTATGAGGAGAAGAAGAGTTGGTGATGGAAGCCGAGATGTGACAGAAAATGACACCATTTGAATTTAGATGGGCGGAGAGCGAAATGAACGAGTTGACCGGTGGGGATCGGTGAAGAGAAAGGAGAATAAATGAACGGGAGACAAGAAAAGAGGAAGGCACGGTGAGATGCAAAAAAAGCCAAAAAGGAGGAACAGGAACAGAGAGAAAATGAAGAGATAAAAGAGGAGAGGGACCGGAGTGATCATGTGATCAAGCAAATGCATCGAGAGACATTACAGAAGACTTCAGGGTGGGAACAAATGCATCGACAGAATCCTTAAAGCAGCTCTATAAACAGTCAACGTGACAATCCCATCATAACCATCAGCATTTCAAGACATTTCCAACAATAAGGTTTGTCTCTACCTGTCCTTGTACAGTGGGGACGGGAGACCAAAAGTATGACGAGTTGAAATGGGAATCGTCCATTATTTCTGTAATTAAAAAGCAACACACTTAGAAAACACCTGTCCTTCCCCTCTTCACTGATTTCTTTTCTTTCTGTCACATGAAAGGAGAGACTATGCATGGCTGTGTTTTTTCACATCTTAGCTTGTTTCTTTTCAATGCAACCCGACACGTCCAACATATTAACTTTCCAGAAATTTGGCGGCTCAGTTGAACAACAAAAAAAACTCTCTTTGAAGATTCATTTGATATCTTTATGTGAGATTTGCGAGGAAGATGTGAAAGGAATCAGGCAAAGATGTTCATCCCAGGCAGTAATAAGTCACAGGAGGCCAGAAAAGCGAGAATTAAATTGGTTTAGCGCCACAGCCCATACACTTCTTCATGGTGATCCTCCACAAATATGTTGCCGTGAAAATGCCATCTTGCACAAGTTGCGAGCGAAATTAAACGTGTATATTATTATTACTTTTTTTTAATCCATACATTTTTTTGCAACACGTCATCATCGTTGTCCTGCGTCGCCATGCATTTGCATGTTATTTCTGCACACATATTGCTGCAAAAACGTAGCTCTGAGGTGCAGATTTCTACGTGAACAATTGAGATGCCATGCATAGTCATATTACCTCCATCCACACCTCACAAAAAGGCATGCAGGTAGTTACATGTTAGTAAAGCTTAGCTTATGGGTTATAACGGGAAGAGCTTTGAAAAAGAGACCGGGAAGCCCATGGAAAACAGACCCGACCAAAACAAATACTGCCACATTTCATGCAGCTTTTCTCGGGGCATGTTGGGTTTTTCTCCCCCTCCTAATCTCTGCTGCAGCCAATAAATAAAAAATGGGGGGGGGGTGACAAAAATCCACCAAATCAAATTATTTAATCCCCCGTATGCCTCATATTATCCACACCTCCGCTTTAAAAGCAGCGGGGCTGTCATGCTGGTGCATTAAAGTCGATGTTTCTGTAATCTGAGAGCCATTTTTTAAACGACAGGGCACAAACTGGCTCCAAAACTGTGGCACAGCTAGCGGCGGGCTAATGCTAGCGGTGACTGAGGAAAGCCTGCGGAGATTAAAAAAAAAAAATCGGCATAAACTGTCATAAAATCGGATGACATGTTGGGGTTGCTCTGGTGTGTTTTGCTGCGAGCTGTACGGGCTGCTGCCTCGGCAGCTGAGCTGTTATCTGGGTAACAGACACAAACATGGCTAACGCTAACTTGCCTCCATTAATTTTCTCCCTTTTGTTCGTTGGCTTGTTCAGTCAAGCTAAAACTGGAGGCCGGAGTGTGTTCAAACGCTCAGCCTCAGTCCCTACGCCTCCATTCCTCACTCCCTGCTCATCTCGCTCAGCGAAAATAAAAAAAGAGAAAAAAAAAGTGTTGAATAAAAAAAAAAAAAAAAAAAAAAAAAAAAAACAAGACAGGGGAAAAAAAACGTTGACGCCGTAGCCTCTGTAGGAGACGCAGCTTCATGCAGACTTCCGGCGACGGGGACGACGGCTCGCTCAGACAGACTGAAAATAACAATTCATTTACAACCGAATTATGACTCCAGAGTTAATTACCGGTGAATTGGACTCCCTTTCAACCCCCCCGAAGACTCCTCGGGACGGGACAGTGGGGAAACTTTGTCCAAATCCGCCCCTCAAAGCTCTCAGAAATGCCTTTTTTTTCCCTTCGGTTTTTTTTCTCTTTTTTTCCCTCCAGTTCTTTTCTCGCGAGCAAAGCCGCGCAATTCTACAGTTCCGCTTCCGGTCAACCCTTTCAAAATAAAGGTACAAACATGACATAAGTAAAAACGTATCTGTTTCATGTAAACGGCGCCGGTCCCGTATATTATTATTAAAGTGTTTACTATTAAAAAATATTATTAATATGTATTTGTATGTTTGCGAACAAATACCGTCAACACGTGGTGTCATTTAGCTGCACGCGAAATTATTTTCAAAACAAAATTCCGTTACTTCCGGTATGACACTGATTGAAGCTAGATATTTTTACAAAACTGATAATGTTTAGATGGCGTTTTCCGGTGTATTCTTTATCACGTCCTCTGCAGGACTTTGGGTAATATTATGGTATATAAATTGAAATATCATTTAGTATTAAAACGTACAGTGTAAAATTCTGACCTACCTGTCTTTCTTCCCAAAAAGGTTAAAAAATAAAACAACAGGACTTCTTATTTTCATTGTTTTTTAACCTTTTTATTTTTTATAACCTTTTTGGAATGATCATGACCTGGATGACTGAGAATCTTCACCAACTCTATCTATCTATCTATCTATCTAACCCCCTTGTTTTATTTCCCCTAAATGAAATCCAGAGCAACCCAAAGCCCTCAGAAGTTATCTAATTAGTAAAACCCAATGTGTCATTTAGTCTCAGACAGTACAAATTCAGCTGTTCTGTTAAAGCCTCAGAGGTTTGTTAGAGAACATTAAAAAACCACAATCATGAAGCCCAAGGAACACAGCAGACAGCTCAGGGATAAAGCTGTGGGGAAGTTTAGAGCACAGTCAGGTTATAAAACAATATTCCAACATTTGAACATCTCATAGAGCTCTCTTCAACCCATTGTCTGAGAATTTAAATAATACGGAACTACTGAAAACCTCTGAAGACATGGATGTCCACTGAAACACTGACAGGCTCAGTAAAGACTCTGGAGGAGCTGGAGATATTCACAGCTATGGTTTTGAGAACCTGTTGACACTTTTCTTCAGCAGTGACAGGGAAGCTGAGTGGGTGGGACGATAGATGGAGGTGAATACAGGCTAATCGTTGAATAAAACCTGTTTGAGGCTGCAAAAGCCTTGAGAATGGTGGGAAGGTTTAACCTTCAACAGGACAAGACATGCAGCCAGAACTACAGGCAGAATGGTTTAGATCGAAGCATCTTCATGAATGGCCCAGTCAAAGTCCAAGTTTTAATCCAAAGGATAATCTGTGGCAAAACTTGAAAATTTATGCTTGCCATCCAATTTAAGGAGTGATTTTAGACAGACTTTTTTAATGGCAAGTATGAGAAAAACATTCAGTCACTCCAAAGCTGATAGAGACACACCCACTTCGTTTTCATTCCTTGTTTAACTCACAAGCTGCACGGTGGATCAGTTGGTAGACCTGGGTTCAAACCTGGGGTCTTTCTACATGCAATTTGAATGTTCTCTCTGGGTACTCCCCCATAAACATGACTGGTAGGGTAATTGATCTCTCCAAACTCTACAAGTGACTGTGTGCATGGTTGTTTGTCCTGTAATTCTATGTTGTCCTGTGACTAGTGGTCTGTCCAAGGTGTACCTTGCTTCTCACCCAATGAGGACTGGTGATAGGTATGCGCCCATCAGACAAATAGATACAAAAGAGAATCATACTTATATGTATTGGTTTTAAGAAACTGCAAAGACTTGATTGGTTTCCTTTTTTTAAATTTATTAAGTATATTGGATACAGGATGGTAGATTTTATTAAAACACAAAATACCAGAAATGCCCTGACATCAATAATATTTACCAAGGTCTTACTATCCAGTCTGTGAGAGTTTCATATTCAAGAGAGAACTTTATTAAACTCACGCTAGATTTAACACATTTATTTCCACATAGAGCTTATCTTTAAGGTTGGTAGAGTTATCCAAAGTTAACACTCAATGCTACATGGACACTGTATCAAATATATTCTGCATAAAGGACATATAATCCACATTTGAGCTGTGTACACAACAGATGAACATTTCCAGCCAACTTTGGTGACTGCAGTGACGTTCGCCTACTGAGTCCTAGCTATAAACATACACCGTTCCTAAGAATACAATACAGTACGATTCAAGTGTAATAGGTGCTGAAGCATGCGTTAAAACAGCAGTGGTTTCCTTCAGATAAATAAAACATAGCACTGAAAAGCCATTTCCGTACGCCTGGCTCCCGTGTAGTCGGCAGTGCAGAGTTTACACACAACGAAAGAAGCGGTTAACCTGACAACAGCCAGATGCATATCGCTCCGCCTAGCTCCACTCACATACATCTGGGACACCGCCGGTAGAGAGTGATTTCTCCAACCAATTTTATGGTCTGGCCAATCAGGACGCAGGGCTGGAGTTTCATAGATGTGACGTAGTGGAGATGCGACCATGATGTGAGACTGTTTTGATAGCAATGGCGGCTCATCGAGGAAGGAAGCGTTAACATTGATGCTGCTATTTCTTCCGTGTTGTCCAATCTACCTAATATTGTTTCATTAAAAGAACATCAGAGAACAGCTCTGAAGGCTTTTGTTGGTGGAAACGATGTTTTCGCCTTCTCCCGACCGGATTTGGCAAGTTTTGTTTTCCGGGGCGTGTCCGCTGCCCCGGAGCGGTTAGCGCGAACCATATTAGGAGGCCTTTAGTCCTCAACGCGGTCGGCCCGGGATCGACTCCGACCCGCGGCGCTTTGCCGCCTGTCTTTCCCCCTCTTCCTGTTAGCTCACTGTCAATAAAACGCATACCACTAGAACCGCAAACACATACAAAAAAAAATGTTTTTTTTCCTGCGTCGCTATCATCAGCGTCACGGGTTAGCTTCGGTGTGAGTGGTTGAAATAGCACGTCGATAAAGATGACAGACTAGTGGCTTATCCAATCATATTCAAGGATTTTTGATAAGGCCCAGCCTTCAATAAAGGCAATTCCTATGGAGATGTCCCAGATGTATGTGAGTGATATGCATCTGGCTGTTGTCAGGTTAAGAAGCGGTGGGATTAGAGGAGAAAGAACAGAGGCGGCGATATTTGGGAATACGTTTTGCATATGGCTCCTTAAAAATAAATTCACAATAAATACAAATAAATACTGTAAAAGAAACAGAGCTGGAAGCAAAAAAGGGTTATGACTTAGAGAAATTTTACAGGTTAAACTCACTTGTGTCACTAAAACGAACACGTATACGTAAATCAATGAAGTATTTCATGCAACCGGTCCAATACTTGAGGTAGAGACTGAAGGTAAGATAGATGTATGATTTAAGGCATGTTAGGGTATTTTGTCGAGACAGAAGCGTTGTTTCAGAGTGAAAATCTCAGTTTTTCGGGCGTAGATTCCTTAAACGACACAATATGTTGAATATAAGTAGAAATGGTTTCTAAAACAAGCACTTTGCAGCAACATTAAGGGAAAATCAGCCTCTCTTAGGAAGACTGTAAATTCCCATTAATTTCAGGGCCAGATTTATAAATTTTATCTTCTTATTCCGAGTCTGGGCTTCCTGTCTCAAATATAGTTCATTTTATTACCCCCATGCGGTGTCCTACCTTCAACAATGTTGGATTTTTCTTCTATATACTTCGGCAGGATCCGCCTGTTTGAGAGCTGCTACATAACTCTGCCAACTTTCCTAAAAGGAAGCTGAACTGGAAGCTACTCCTGTTAAGCTCTGATCTAGTTTTTATAGGTTAGTTGAACCAAACCTGAGACTTGTTATAAGCTGAGAGTAAAGGAAAAAAAAAATACTTACTAAAATTTTGGTTTATTTATACATTTATGTTTTGTTCAACCACAATCCTTGAGTAAAGAAAAACAAATTTTATGTAATTTGAAGTTGCTTATACGTTTTAATTTTTAGAAGTGCAACAACTTCCTTCTTCTAAGCTTCTTCAGTAAAAGGCTTTAATAAAAAAAATCCACAATACCAGCTAACTGTCCTGACTGCAGAGTGGCAGCTAAAGACAGGAAACTTGTTGCAGAAGACGTGTTTGCATCACATAAAGTCTGATTTAAAGTGTTTGGAGAATGTTTACAGCGCAAGTATTGGTTAGCCTTGAGCAAATCTCCCTTAGCTTATCCAGCTCTTAAAATAAAACAAAGTGCCGAAAACAAAAACAGATTCCAAATATATACATAGTAATAAACTCTCTCTCGCTTTGTATTGCCTGTAATTTTCCAATCTTTCATGCTTTTTGAAAAACTTAGATGTGTAAAAAAAACTTGATTGTGTCAGAAACAGGTTATGAAAAATGTCTAAAAAAAAAAAGGATGTTTTCCTGTTAGTATTAGACGTTCATGCTAAGATGCACTTGAGGTTTGGCAGCAAGGCAGTGGACACGCGTCGTGTCAGACATGTTGGAGGTAAAGACAGACGGGGCGGGGCTACGAAAGCACAAACAGCGCGGTAAGAGCAGACATAGTGGCAGAAAATGTAAACAAGTCAAAATAATGTAAATTAAACGAGCTCCATGTGTTGGGAATGTTTTAGTTTCTCAGGGAGAAGAACGATGAAAACGACAAGATCCCACTACAGTATGTAATAGAGTCAGTGTAATGATGGCAAATCTATAATAAGAACTGGACAAAATGTTTATGTGAAATTAAAGCGGTAAAACAGCTCTGTACAAAAGTCTGACCCCCTTCCTCTTTTTTCTTAGGTTTTATTTATGAGTAAACAGGCGTTAACATGGTCTTCTTCAGGCTTTCTGATGGATTTGTAAAAAAAAAAAAAAGGTTTCTTTGGATTTTGGCAGGTTTTTTTTTGTCCCTTCACTCTTTTTCAAACCAATATCAAAAATATTTTCAGGTGAATGTTTTTTTTCTCTCCTAAGCCACTCAACTCTCATCCTGACATTAAAAGCGATGGGATGAACTCGTGTCTTGTCTCCATATATGAGAAACCTTAGCAAATTAATCAGCTTTCGGCTTTTGATCACAGCACCACTTTGCAAAACACGAAGCATTTAAATTGTTTAGTGTATATGGTGGTAAAAAAACCCATAAAACAAAGCCTTTTCTAAAGCTAAAAACAACAGATCACTAAAAGGTCTGTCTCCTTGAAAGTAAATATTAAGAAATAAAGGGTGCTTCAAGACTTTGCCACAGAGCTGTTAGTGTGTAACATGTGCCACGTAAAACACAAAGTTACCAGGTAATTCGTTATTTAACTCAGATAAAGCACGGCATCAATAACCAGATGAAATGTGAACGGAAACGGATGAAAAGTGAACATTTCCTCAAAGAACAACGTAACAAACCAGCTGAGGTTAAACAGCAACACAGAGGAATCAGCGCGGCTGATAAGAGAAGACGGAGAACAGATCAGCCAGAAAGCTTCTCTGGCTGGATCCCCTTCAGCCTGTCCGAGAAGACACCTGCAGGACGGAGAAGAACAGTATAACCGGTTAAAAACCGAGACCTTCACGGAGCGACAGCAGCACACACAGAGGGAGAAGCTTCCAGGTGGCCGAGGTACCTGAGAGATCTGGACGCCGGTCAGTTTCTCCACAGCTTCGGGGAGGCGGGTCATGATCTCCAGCACCTCTCCGGACAGCTTGGCCGCTCCAACTTCTCCTCCACTGGACACCATGGTCACCTTCTTGGCTTCACACAGAGGCCTGCTGATCTCTTCTGCCATCTGGTGGAGGACAGAGGCCACAACATCTTAACGCTAAAAGCCACCAGAAACACGCTCAGGCAGCGGTTCTAAAACTTTTCAATCTGCCAGTCCGCAAAATAAAAACGGGAAAAAATTAGAAACCTTAAATATCAAGTTGTTTAATATATTATTTTGAAATAAACAGGAGTAAAATCACAACCCAAAGAGCAGTAACACACAATCTATTATTTTAATCAATTTGTAGTTTGGGTTTCTTATATTTATTTATAGCATAATAATTTTGTTAGAATAAAAAAAAAAGATAAAATCAAGTTATTTAGCTTAATTTCTAAGGAGCCTTTCAACAAACCACATTTATTTATGACTTCAAGTAACTCTAATAGATTTGTATGTTGTTTTATTTTATATTTGTTTATAGCAAAATATACATACCATAATAGTTTTGTTATAATTTCAAAATTATAAAATCAAGTTATTTAGCTTGATTTCTAAAGAGCCTTTCAACAAAACACATTTGTTGATGACCTAAAGTAACCCTAATCAATTGGGTTTTAATAATTTGTTTATAGCATAAATACACCTACCATAATAATTTTGCTATAATTTTAAATAAAATGATAAAATCAAGTTATTTAGCTTAATTTCTAAAGAGCCTTTCAACAAACCACATTTATTGATTACCTCAAGTAACCCTAGCGTTGGGAATCGTTGGTTAAAAAAACTAAATAAGAGAGAAAATGTTTGCATTTTGATACATCAGCTATCCCAGGTGTATTTAGATGAAAATAACAGAAAGCGTGTAAACAGCAGAGAAGCGAGTCTCACCAGAGGCAGCTTCTCCAGCAGCATGTCCACCATGGCTCCATCCTTGTACTCGCTGAAGGCCTCGGCCTTCTTCGCCATCTGCTCCGCCTCAGCGCGACCCTTGGCCTCCACCGCGAACGCCTCAGCCTCACCTTTAATCTGAACAGGTCAACAGGAAAGGCTTAGCGATACAAAAGTTACCAGAAAAGATGTTTAACGTGTATAAAAAGGGATCATTAGTGGGCGAATATACATAGTTTAATGGCTGATTAGTGCAAACACACACAGAGCAGTCAAGTCCAGATGTTTTTGTCCATTTGTTCTCATGACAGCAACAAGAAGCGTTATTTTCAGCTCACAGCAAACTTTTCTGACAGTCTGTTAATGCTCGTGTCAAAACTATTTCTTTATAGATGTTAAATGGGTTAAAATATCTTCTATTGTTCTATGAGAAAACATTTGTTACAGTATATTCGTTGCTGAAGCTGAAAGCGACTTGCAGACAGTGGCTCTGAGTGGACATACCAAACACAGCATCTAGAACTGGGTTTTTGTTTTTCCAGGCGGTTCCTCAGGTTTTACAACCCTACTTGGAAAATAAAAGGGGAGACGGCGGATATTCATCTGATGAGAATCTGCACCTCTGCGGCTAGTTGCTGCCGTTCCTGAGGGGCGATCTCACCTTTATGGACTCGGCTTCAGCCTCTGCCTCCATGATCATCTTCATGCTGCAGAGAAACAAGAACAGAGATGGTCAGAGAACCCGTTTTACCGCCAGTTAGAGGAAAAGAGTTTTACAGCCACTCAACCACAACAAGTGGATGTCTGTGAGGGTCTATTATGTAATATTATATAAAATCATATTATATTCCCCCTGAATGACATATGCTTTATTTGATTTGATTATTTCCCCCTACTTCTTTTGATACCGTGAAGGTTGGCGTGTAAAATGCACAACGTTCAAAGCTAAACGTACAGCTCCTATTTCCACAGGAAGTCCTGAGACTCAAACACCTGGGATTTTTTTTACCCGGGTAATTTGTGTGCTTTCTGTTTTCCACTGCTCTGAAAGGCAGCAGAAAACGGATCTACATCACCGTAATGACGTATGGAGAAGAAAACTACACTACACCTCCAATCCAACGGGTGGCAGTAATAAGGAAACACAGGCCAAACAAGCAAAGCCCGAATCCTGCCATTTGTTCATAAAACAAGATGGAAAACACACAACTGGTGTTATTTCTTCTTCCTTTGGTCTGTTCTTGATCATCAAAAGTAACAAGTAATAATGTGCAGGTCTTGAATATGGTGGGTGAGCTGCAAGAAAGGGTCCACTAACCATTGCTACTCAGCATATAATCTAATCCAGGGGTTTTCAATAGGTGAGGCGCGCCTCCCCTGGGGGGCGCCAAAGAGTCACAGGGGAGGCGCGAAGACTGTGCTGGAGAAGAAGATATTTGTGCCTTTTGTTTGAGCGCGCAGAAACCAATCTAAACGCGCAGTGAGACAACACGCGCCCGCTCAAAACCGGTCTGGCGCGCGCTCAACTCTGAAAAACTCTTCTCAACCCACGCTCTGTCCTCGCGCTCAGTTCCATCTCACCTCGCGCGCTGGACCTGCTCATTGAACGCTTAACACCAGCTGTCTCTTTTCTTTCCAGTTTCTGGAGGGTGATGCAAAAGTTTATTCTGATCATAATCATTATCATTGTCATCATTATTTAAAGAGCACTTTAACACAAGGCAAAACAAAGTGCCAAACATCAGAAATACATCAGATAAGAAGTAATATCTAATAAAATGCTTGGTTGTTAAAATAGCAATAGGTTTAAATTGTGTATAATTAGTCTAAAAATGTAAATCGGAATATGTAATATGTTGACGTCTGTTAAATTCAGGTTATCTTTTTTTATTATTATTATTATTTCAGTTTACGTGAGTTCAGTTTAACATTGGCGTCTGTTTAGTTCAGTTTGTCTAATGTTGAAAACAATCGTTTATGAATTTGCTCTAATGACAGTTCAACTTAAAACTAAGCCCTCTGTCTGTGATGTTTCAGTAAAAGTAGCATGTAAAATGGAAATATTTGGATGGATATTTTATGAATAGGCCTTTTTTATTAATGTACTTTGTTAAAAGAAATACAATAAAAAAACATGTGGTGGGCTATCAGTTGTTTTTGAAACACAGGATTTCAGGAACACAAAAGAAAGATGCATTTACTGCAGGGACTTGTGTGTGGTAGGTTTATGGTGGGGGGGGGGGGGGGGGGGCGTGGTTATCTTTACCTATTCCTAGGGGAGGCTCACCTTCAACGAATTCGAAAACCCCTGATCTAATCTGAAAGTCCTACCCTTTGACCTGTGCCCCTATTCACCAAGATTCTCAGAGAACTCCTATCTTAGCCTAATAATTCCTAACTAGGAGTCTCATCTTAAAAGTGATTCAGATGCTGCTGAGAGCAACTCTGAGGAAGGAAATTACAGAAATGCTGATCTTAGTGAGGAGGTGTGGTTGACCCTGTTGCTAGGTGTGATGCTGCCTTTTAAGAGCTTTGATTGGTCGATGGTACAAGGGAAAAAAAACACAACAAAAATGCGCTCCTGGTGATCAAAGGAGAGAAATTAGACGGGATTAAGAAATGTGTGTTGTGATGATGAAAACTAGAAAAACTTGTTTGTCACACAGTATCAAAATGTTTTAAAGCATCTTATTTAGTGTAGTAAAAAAGAGTAAAATGATCTTGAAATGAATGTATTTCTTTTTGATTTGAGCAGCAAGTTTAAATGATCTGCCAATGGAATAAGATTTTTGGACTTATGACAGGAACAACTCATCTCCATCATCTTATTTTAAGTGCATTATATCTAAGTATCTTATTTTAGGGGTCAAAATACTCATTCCAGTGGCAGATAATCCTATCTAGCTGCTCAAATCAAGGACAAATACAGTAATTTCAAGAAAAATTTACTTACTTTTAGTTCACTTTTTGCAGTGCATTATTCAGATTTGCTTATTTTTACTACCAGTCATTTTACTACCTTATCTATTTGATATTAATGCGCACTCACCCGTCAGCATTTTACTGGGACTGCCTGCTCGTATAAAGCGGTCAGATTTGGCAAAATGGCCGACATGAAATGGAGAAAAAAAATGGAAAAACTAAAGAGTGACGCACCTGTCCAGTAATCTCTGAGAGGAGAAGGAGTGTTGAAAGTTAAATTGGCACAAATACAGAGTTTAAAGCGTATCGCTGCAGATCAGGGCGCCTTTTACTTTTACAAGCAAACTTAGATGACCATATAGGCTCCTAAAATTAACATGCAATATAAGAACATAGAAAATACTTTATCACCTCTTTTATATATATTCTTTGTACATTTCTCCACTTTTTATTCATGATTATCTAAAAATGTTCTTTTATTCTTTTATCCTCCATAAAATTACGTTGGGTAGAGCCGCGCATTTAACCCGACGGACCGCTGAAGCTAATTAATTTCCCTCTATGGGAATGATAAAGTTGATCTTATCTAAATATTAATAATTGTATGACTGTTATGGAAGTTTATGTGTTTATTTCCTCCACGTTTATGCGGTGGATCAGCCGAACAGCTCTCTCTGTTTCAACCATCTTCTCTGAGGCTCGCTAAAAGTCCTCCTCGCTACTCCTAACATTTTGTCACTTTAGGATCTCTCTTAAGGCTTAACACGCTTCGTAAATAACTTTTTTACCAAAGTAAAATTTTAAGAAAAGTCTTAGGATTCAGGAAATTCTATTGCAAATCCAGGAAAATGTGAACCTGGGATTACTTGGTCAAAATTGTGCTGAAACGCTTGGCTTTCAAAATCCCAGGTAATCGCTGAAAATCCCTGCAGTGGTGAAAATCTTTCCCATTCAAGCACACAATCAGTGATAAAAAAACCTAAACTCTACAGTCCATTTCTCTCCACCAGAGGTTTGTGTCAGAATAATACTCCATCTTACCGCTGAGCCTCAGCCAGCTTCTCCAGGCGGTACCGCTCCGCTTCTGCAGGCTTCTTCACCTTGGCCTCCAGCTCCTTCTCCCTGCGGGTGATCTCCTGCTCCTGCAGCATGATCTGCTGGGACCGCTCCACCACCTGCACCTGCATCTTCTCCTCCTCAATGCACTGCTTCGTCTTCGCCACCTGGAAAAAAGAAAAAAAGAATAAAAAATATCATTCATTGTCCTAAAGAGGGGAAGTTCAGGTGTACCAGCAGCAAAGAGCAAATCTACAACATAGGAACCAATACTGTAGTTATCAGTTATTAAAAATAGCGTACTCAAGAACTGAAGGTGTACTAAACATATATGTATATTTATGCAATAAAGAAAAACAACATGCATCCACCCATCAGCCATAAACAGCACAGTTTACTGCGTCTGTACAGTAAACTGTATAAATCACCTGCAGCTGATAAGCCATCTCTGACTCCGCCTTCTTGGTGTTCACTTCGATGTCGTAGGCCGCCTTCTTCAGCTCGTAGTCCCGCTGGGCCTTTGCCATGTCGATCTCGTTCTTGTACTGAGCGGAGATCTTTACCTGCATAGCATGCGCCTCCTGCAGGGAGACGAGGAGAGGAGCAGAGAAACGCGCTCGTATTTCTAATCTGCTGCGATGATAAATGCTTCGCAGGAAGGGCGATGCAGGACGTCTCACCCGGATCACCGCGTCTCTCTTGTTCTGAGCCTCTCCGATGCGAGCGTCCTTCTGGACCTGGGCTGTTCTGGCTTTTCCCAGTGAGTGCAGATAATCCTGTGGACCAACAGAAGGGAGTAAAAAAAATGATTGGTTGGGAGTTTCTTCTGATTCCTTTTAAAACCTTTGTCTATGTGTAAGAGAAGGAACCTGATCATCGTGGACGTCCTTGAGCGTGTAGCTGACCACGCTGATCCCCATGTTGACCAGGTCAGATGAAGCCACCTTAAAAACCTGCTCTGAGAACTTCTTCCTGTCCTTGTAGATTTCCTAAAAGCAACAGATGTTATCTGGGATGATAAAACACAGGTCAGTAGTAGAAAAAAGCCAAAAAACTGTGATGTCATGGAAATCTAATGTCAAACGGCGCGGTAGATTTGTCACGATACCAACATTTTGGGATTGGTGCCGGTTTAAAACATGTATTTGATACTTTGATACTTTTTCAAATAAAAAGAGAACACAAAAAATATCATTACTGACATTATTTTACTAAAACATACCAATCAGTAAATAAAAGAAAATACCACAAAGACAAGCTTTTCTGATGCACACAATTTTAAAATAAAACTAAATTTGAAAAACACTAACATATTCTTATTACACTCAAAACACTTTTAGAACATAATAAATAAAAAGTATTAAGTTAGAACAATGAGAACAATTATTTGAAATTAAAACAAGCTTTCAACTGTAGCAGCAAAATCTCTTTTCTCCCAAACTAAATAAATTAATTTTGCGTGAACCAAAAGTGCATGGATCGGGCCGTACTTAGACTATTTTTAATTAGGAGATCAAAGTCATAATACTGCCAGAATAAAGCGGGGATGATACAAGAATAAAGTCGTGATATTACCAGAAGTAAAAGCTTCTACAATAAGAAAGCTTTGATAGTTATCAAGCTCTGACGTGATCAGCCCAAACAAACGAGCATTTTAACGCAGGAGAAAGACTTTATTTTAGTGCAACGACGGTTCAGTGAAAAAATAATTATATTAACGTCCCGCTTTGTAGACCAGGGCAGGATCAGCGGCAGCTTTGCACATGTGGGATTCATCTGAAACGTGGAGACGCAGCAGTGGAACGGGTCGACTTCTGCAGGCGGGACGAAGCTTCAGTGCTTGGAAGGTGGGAGGGACACTCACTGCTGGCTAAAAACAGTAAACTGCAGACCGATCAAGGCTTTTACGTGTCGCTGAAGTCTCCAACAACACAAAGAAAAGACGCTTTGTCGCTTTTCTGAAAAAAATGTCACTAGAGGGGTCTGACTCACTAAATCTATGCAGCATAGTGTCGTTTGAATGCCGCAGCACCCCGGTACCAAATCAGTGCCGGTATACGAACAACCCTACGCCCGGGTCTACCGTGTCTACGATGGGGTGTGAGTTAGCGTACCTCTACGGTCAGGTGGGCGATGATGGCCCGCTGGTGTCCCTCCAGCGTCTCCAGGGCGATCTGAGCGATTTCAGCCTCAGACTTTCCCATGAACATCTGGCAGGCGGCAGCCAGCATCTGCTTGTTCTGGCCCTGGATCTTCATCTGCAGGATGAAAAGGTTGCATGTTTGTTGCTGCAGGAGATGGATCTCCAAATAAATCAGCTTAGTGGTGCAAACTTTGATGCTCAGCAGGCTCCTGGATGCAGATATGCAGCAATTAAACTCTTTCCCAACTTCTACTAACTGAAACAGTCTGATATGTGAGTCACTTTGGTGGAAAAGCTAATTCCCCTTGGCAGTAGTTGACTCATTGATTACTGGTTGTGGATCATTATTATTGTCCCTGAGTGCAGATCAAATATTAACATTACCAAGGACTGATTGATGGAGGGTTTTTGTTTTCTCCAGTGTATTTAATAGAGTTCAGCCTGTTTAATTTGTTAGAAAGAAAGACTCGGGCGGCCTCAAAAATCGCCTTGATCAGAGACTACCTGACGATCAGACCACAGTTTCTGAGACCAAAGCGTTGGGTCTCTAACCAGGTGGTCAGCAGCACAGGAGCACCTCAGGGGACGGTACTCTCACCATTCCCTATTATTCTGTACGAGACAGAGTCCTGTTGTCTGCAGAAATACTCAGATGACTCTGTAATCGTTGGATGAATCGAGACTGATAAGAACCGAGTACAGAGCTGGGTCGGTTTGTTTAATGCTGTAGAAATAATCCTCTCATCTTGATTGTGAACAAAGCAAATGAGACCATTGTACATTTCAGGAGAAACCAGATTTGGCTCTGGAGCTTTGTATGATCGTGAATAAAACCGATATAATGAAACTAATGTTTATTTATGGTGGAATGATTCCATCTTTAGAGAAATCAGTTATATGTGTTTGAATTTCCAGAAACGTTTTTGAATCTAACATTTAAGGTGACAACGATTCAATGGGTGCCATCTCTGATGTGTCCAAAAGTCTTTGCTAAAAGTTCCTTTTATACTGAGACCCAATTATCACAGATTAATCTTCTGCTGGTAAAATCCTCCAGTTGAGTGTTTCTGTTAATTATCTAAATAAAATAGACAACCCAAAGAGTAATATCTTTGTATAAGTGCTATAAAGTAAAGCTTAAAACAATATAAAAAGTTGATTTTATTTGGCATTTTAGAAAATGTATACACATTTCTTGACAAAAGTATCATAAAACAAACCATTCTACTAGATATAAACATGTTAAACTCTATAGTATTAAATTACCCTGGCAATGATTCACAGAAATCTCATTTTAGCAAGTTTACAGCTTTTTTTTTTTAAACCAGAGTAACATGATACACTGTGCTGTCTGAAACTGGCTGACTGACCTGAGCGATCCCGGTAACAGAGATGGGAACCCCATGGCGGGTGTAGACCTTATCGCTCTTCACGTTCAGAGTCAGTGTGTTCAGAGAAATCCTGGAGGAGCAGACAGAGATGTAGAGGAGAGCACTGATGGGCTGGAAGAGGCTCTAATGGAGCCCATTAACCAGCTTTGTTTCTGTCATACGGGGTTTAAAACACACAGCAGCAGGAGATGGAAACCAGCTGCCACACAGAACATTTCAAATGAACTTGATTATATTAACTACAATAAAAAAAACAGGAGCCAAATCTACACACTAACGTCTGTGTCACTAATTTTAAAGGACGGCAAGAAAGACAAGACTGACCACTCAAATGATCAGAATATTTCAGAACCTGGTGAATTTTGTGCTTCACTCCAATGATCTTTTTAAATATCCATCTATTAAATTTTGTGTATTAAAAATCAATGTTGTTTAATGCGATTTAAAGACGAAGCAACACGAGGAAGGTTAATTAAAGCTGAGCTGCTACCTCTGTATCTGCTGAATGCACGGGATGACAAACACTCGGCCTCCAGCGATCATCACCGGAGGAGAACGACAGAAGCCTGGGAGGAACCAGAGAGTCGGACATTTATCATCCTTATCCAGCATGTAATAAATCACAAAATGAACAGACATGATTGTTATTTCCCCCCCCCCCCCACTCGTTCAATTACTTATAAGGTCGTCTAATATTTTCACTTTAATAAAAACCCGGCTTCACAACACTTTTGGGTCAAATGCACAAAAAATAATCAGTTTTATGCCGTGGAGACATAAACATGTTACCTGACACCACCATGGCTTCGTTGGGACCACAGGTGAAGAACATGTTGGCTGATCCTTTCTCTAGAAAAAAATGTTTGAATAAAATGTAAAGTGAATAAAAAAACTATATTACAGCACTTTAAATGTGTCGTATTAAAAGCATGTGTCATGGCTGCAGATATGAACGTGTTTCTGCTTCTATTTGTGCAGTAAAGGCAAGATAAATGATTTATGGAGCATGTCGTCTGACCAGCATCCTGCAGGGAGGAGCTGTGGAGGGAGGCAGATGGCATCAAATCTAATTTACGCAAATGTTACGCAGTAAAACCAGAAAATAAACGACGCTCCTCACATTACAGCCACAGATTATTAAAAAGCAACAAAAAACATTGACACGTTTAACCATTTCCAAACGCAACCTGCAGCTAACAGGCTCTTTATCCGATAACTCCATCTATTTCCCCCACATTAATGTGTATTTGCGATAAAAAAAAATGTAGATAGGAGCGAACACCTACCGCTTGGCGGAGAAAAACGACGTAATTTGGGTGTAGAAGACTTAAACCGGTCAGTGTGAATGACTCTGGTTTGGTTAGATGTGATGTATTTTATTCGCAGCTAATGTTTACTCCAGTTACAGCCGATAATGATGATGGAGCGAGTCAGTGCTGACCGCAGCTCTGCGTCCTGAGCAGTGCACGCCCACCCTCCCCGCGGCGCGCATCCGCCATCTAGTGGCCCGGTGGGGAACTGTCGCCCGACAAAACGCCCCCCAAGGAACTTTAAAACGCGATGATTTCTTTTACTTAGATTTTAATAGTCCCTTTCTTTTTTACAAGACTTTTCCTTATTGTCTGTGTTGTTTGAAAGGGTAGAAATTATAACACATTTAATTGAAAAATTAATAAGCGCAAAGGAACTAATGGAGAAGACAAACATCAACATGAAGAAAATGAGAGGTGTTTATGGTTTGTTTTGAAGAACAAATTGTTGATTTCTTCTATTTTTTCACAATAACCTAACCTTTCAGTCAGATTTTTGTTGTAATTTCACTTCCAATATACCACCACTGTACAATTGGAGGTTCACTTGTGTTCCCGTTTCTGTTTTTTTTTTCTCGGGGGCGGGGAGGGGGGGATAGGAATAACAAACTTATGATAATTAACATAGTTATTCAGATCTCTGAAGCAAGGAAGCAAGCAAACAAACAAACAAATTATCAATATTTTATTATCTGTATGTAGCTAAACCACTGAGCTCTATTATACACTGGAGTGCTAATAGCACGCTGTTAGAACGAGTCGCTTTGAAGCCACCAGCCGCCATATTGGTACTCCCTATGTTCCCCCAGTAACTAGGGAATATGTGCGCTACAGCATCGAATAACGAGGATTTTCTCATGTTCGGGGGGGCTTAAAACTTTTAAAAATGTCAAATGCCATATACTTTTATGTTATGTTCTAAAACTATCAATGCATATTTTGCATTTTATTTATTTAAATATATATATATATATATAATATTTATAGATATATAAATAACAATATACAAAAACATATATTTACATATATGTATACATATATATATACATATACACATACTTATATATACATATATATATATAAATTTAATATGAATAACATGTAAAATATGTCAGCACTTAATTTCCTAGTAGTTGATAGTGTTAGTACATCCACTGACTGTGGAATTACCTATGAAATGTTTTCACACAGCCAGAAAACTGCTTGTTGTTGCAACCAAATCCTATGGGATTCTGTGAGAGTAGGAAGTAAATGATTTAGAATCTACATTGTAGATGACCTATACTGCAGTATAGACCCTTTTCACAGTGACGTCATGCAACTTCCGTTCTGCGGTGAAGCAGGGTATCTTTACTTCCGCTTTCTCCGCGAGCAGTGTTTTTACATAGGGAATTCACACAGTCCCTCACCAATCTACCCAAATTTCGTTTGGGAGACGTGCACAGACTGGCACAAAAGCGTTCGACCACACCAGCCTCCAAACTCGACAAAGATGACAAGTTCTTTGTGGAACAATACCTTTTCGATAGTGATGGCGAGATGAAGCCTCATGAGGCATTGAACCACTCAGCCAACTGGTTCGAGAAAAGGTTCATTTCTTGATGGTTCATGTGCACACAGCACCACCTACTGGCAAGTTGTATAATCACAGCCAGCTGTATCTTAACACGTATGATGCATTAATTTTTGTCTATTATGGCTCTTGGGAATGACTTCACAGAAGGTGTAGGACGAAATCATTTGTCTACATACATTTTGTAAACATGTGTACAATAAAATATTGTTTGAATGTATTCTCTGTGTGTATTTATTCCCAAAATATGAGTGTCATGTGATATGGCATGTTGTGTAATGTTTTTCTGTGACTCTACAAAAATGGCATGGGCTTAATCAGGCAGAGGACAGTGAAAGTGCTTATGGAACTAGGGAGGGGTAATGAATAGGCTGATGCTTGTGTAACTTGGATGATTTCATGCATTTTTATTAAGAAACAACAATTTCTCCACAGTTTTTGGTTTCAAACGATTTCTCTTTTTTGATACTACTTCTCCAGCCTTTGAAAAGACACGCTCACATGGCACAGATGATGCCGGGGTGCATAAATAAATAAGTGCAAGTTTGTACAGATTGGGGTACAGTGACCAATGATTAGCCCAGTACTCCAGGGGGTTCTCCAGCCTGCTTATGTTCGCCTCTGAGAGGTAGCGCTGGACCTCTACGGTGGCATCTGCTGAGACATTTGGAGTCCTCTTTGCCTCCATGACACTAGTGTCCAATCTTTGCCAAAGTCTGCTACCTAAATGGAAACCACAGGTCAGGTTAGTAAGTGTTTTAATAGGAATAAGTAATCTCAAAATGTAATACAAAAGATTACCTCCACTGAATTCTTGAGAGGTGGAAGCCTGGGGAATCTCGTGAGTGTTCTCTTCTAGGTTCCGTCGGATTACGGTGGCACACTCTGAAGTCAAGCGCTTCACTGCTTCAGCAGCTTTTGTGTTGCTGAAAAATGCTATAACTTTAAATCGTGGATCCAGGAGTGTAGCCAGCGACAAGATGCTCATTGACTGGAGCATGTGCAGCTTCTCCCTGAGATGTCTGACGAGCTGCTCTCCTATTTGCACTGCTTCTGCAGGTGCCGACTTGGTGTCCTCCTCCTGAAGGGCATTCTCTATCATCTTCAGGAGGGGGATAACTTTTGATGCCGACACGTGTTGTTCTGCCGAGAGCTCCATGGTGGCGTCATAGAAAGGAGAGAGTAACGAAAGGCACGCTACAACAATATCAAACTCACTGGCAGTTAAATAGGGAATGTCAGTGTGCAATCCAGCCAATGCCGCTCCTACTGGCTCCCTCAACTCCACCAGACGGTGCAGCATCAAGTAGGTGCTGTTCCATCTTGTTTCCACCTCCTGCATCAGCTTGGTTGCTTGCATGCCCAGCTGAAGCTGCACTTGTGTAAGCTTCTCCTTTAAAGATACAGAAGAGTAGGCCATTAAGTCACTGCAGTAGGAGTACAGACAAACTATTAACATTATATATTGGAATAAAATAAAAGAGGATACCTTAGCAGTGGTGCTGCTTCTAAAGTAGCCAACCAGCTTCCTTGCTTTGGCCCGGAGGCCAGAGAGCGCAGGTTGGTGGTCAAGCGCCCTCTTCACAATAAGATTGAGGGTGTGAGCAACACAAATGTGGTGGCGAAGCTTCAGGTCTCTCACGCATGCCACCATATTAGGAGCACCATCGGTGACCATGCATGTCACCTTGCCTGAGATTCCCCATTCCTCCATCAGGGAGGCTTTCACACAAGCAATATTTTCAGCAGTGTGAGACTGGGGGAATGCCTGCACTCCCAACAACACCGAGCTCAGCTTTTCATTCTCCTCCACAAAGTGGCATGTCACTGCCAGGTAGGCATCCATGTTGATGGATGTCCACATATCTGCTGTAAGGCTAACAGCAGCCACCTTCTCTACTTTAGCCTTAGCAGACTCATATTTGGCCTCCACCATGGCCTTCAGAGCCTAAAGGAAGAGATGAGATATATATATATATATATATATATATATATATATATATATATATATATATATATATATATATATATATATATATATATATATATACACATATATACATACACACATACATACATTTATATATATATATTGCTGAATTGTGACACATAGAATAATGTAGTCATTCGTTTCATGTATGGACCCACACATACCTGCCTTGTAGGGAGAACATAATTGGGATCCAGCTTAGACACAAATGTCTTGAATCCAACGTCATCCACAATAGTGAAAGGCTGGGTATCCTTCACTATCATGGAGACTAGAGCTTCATCCAGCTCTGCTTTTCTGGTGGCTGGTTAAAAGGGAATAAATACAGTGTCTGTTACCTATCTTTATTTGCACAACAAGCAAACATCAGCATGCAAAAATTGTGAAAGTGTGTTTTTAATATAGTAATGAAATACCTTGGCTGGGTGAAGCTCCAGTTTCATCCCTATTCTCATGCAAGGCACGGTAGTGCCTTAGCATGGATGAGGTGTTATTATTGTACCCCAACTCCTTGGAGCACAATAAACACCTCACCTTTACACAAAATAAGAAACAGTGAAAAATACAGTTCCTCATAAGCAAACCTAATGCATCTGCAAATGTTCAGTTCACCTTACCTTGTTAGGGCTTATCAAATCAAAATGTTCCCACATAGGGGACATCCTCCTCTTTCTCGCCTGCTCCATCCTACTCCTATCCTGTCCTCGCACTCCTAAATCTCCTATGTATCTCTTTCCTAAACTCTCCAAACACCAAACTAACTTTCTCTAACTAAATAACCACTATCCAAACTCTACTATCCAAACTATCCAAACTCTATCCACTCTCTCAACTGACCGCAACTCTCCTACAACAACCCACATTTTGAATGGAGCTTGTGGACTTTTTAAAGCCGTCAAACCCCGCGCAACAATCTGAGCCACTTCCCGAAGCAGTCACGTGGTACAGCCGGCCAGCGAGGCTTCGGACGTCATCGTTTTCGGCTCCTCCCCCAAATGAAGCACGCCTCGATACGCGCATTGCGGAAACGCCCCCTCCATTACTCGACGCACGCCTCGGAGCCTCGGCACATCACGTAACATCACTACTTTTCGATTATGAAGGTAAGAGCTTTGTCTTCTTAGCTCTGTTGTTAGCATGCTAGGATAATGATAGCAATGCTACCAACATGACTTTTGTCATTTATTAGTTTTCTATTTCTCCATTATATTGCTACGCTAGCTTTATTGCTATATCAGCTTATCTGTTTCACAGCTTTTAGCCAATGAGTCTCACCAGGGATATAGTTGATGTATAATGTTGAGCTTTTTCATACTTTGTTTTGGAACAGTGTCAATGCTTTTGGCCACTTGGTCACAGTTAGATCACGCTGTCACACCTCTATGAATAAAAATGAGGAGCCTCTAATATATATGTGTATATATATATATATATATATATATATATATATATATATATATATATATATATATTTAGACAGAGAGGAGAGATGGTTTGAAAAAGGCGTCAAAGAGACCATTTACATGGAAGTAGTACAACCCTCACTTTACTTCCTGTTTTCTTACCACCGCTGCTTCTGAGGTGCATCGTCACTGTGAATTTTAATTATGAACTAGAAACGTTCAACTTCTGAAGAAGTTGAAGAAGGCGCCCGCCTGGTGGTGCGTATAACTGAAGTAATTTAATTGTTACTTGTAAAAAAAAAAAAAAAAAAAAAAAAAAAAATGTGGGGGCCCCCCCATTGCTCCGGTGGGCCCAAGCGGCCCCTTAGTACGCCTATGGCTTTGACCGGCCCTGGCTGGCTGTCTGCAGGACGGAAAACAACTGCAGCTTACTCGCTCAACTTGTGGAGGGTTTGGGGTTGTTGCCGGTCTGAGGTGATTTGCGAAAAATCTATAAGTCCTACACCAATGTGGGTTACATTTCCTGAATCCAGACAAGAAGACCTACGTTCTGATGTATAATTTGTGTACGTACAGTGAAAATTGAGCGAGTAGGCTCAAGTTGTTCGTTGTTTTTTGCATAATTTTGACTTTGGAGTTGCTGTCGGTCTGAGGTGATTTGCGAAAAATCTATAAGACCTACACCAATGAGGGTTACATTTTCTGAATCCAGACAAAAAGACCTACGTTTTGATGTATAATTTGTCTACGTAGAGTGAAAATTGAGCGAGTATGCTGAAGTTGTTTGGTGTTTTTCGCATAAGTTTGACTTTGGGGTTGTTGCCGGTCTGAGGTGATTTGCGAAAAATCTAAAACACCTACACCAATGAGGGTTACATTTCCTAAATCCAGGCAGAAATACCTACGTTTTGATGTATAATTTGTGCACGTAGAGTGAAAATTGAGCGAGTAGGCAAAAGTTGTTTGGTGTTTTTTGGAGAATTTTGTCACCATGGTAACTGAAAATGGCGTGATGAGAAAACGATAAAAGATATCCACATTCCGTTTGCACTTCTGAATAGGTCAAAGATATATCTACAAACTGGAAGTTAAACAATGTTTGTAGGTGAAAGCATGAGGACACAGTAGAGCGTTGAAAATTGCCATTTTTCTGTGTTTTTTTGCAAATGTTGTTCCAACCGTAACTGGAAATGACGTCAAGTGCAAAAAGCCTGCATCGCGTCGTCGAGACGAACGTTTCGATATATAGTAAGTGGGGGTACACCCTACGGTTCGGCCTGTAAAAATTTGGGGGCCCCCCCATTGCACCGGTGGGCCCAAGCAGCCCCTTAGTACGCCTATGGCTTTGACCGGCTCTGGATGGATGGCTGCAGCACAAAAAAAACCCCAAACAACTCGCTGAATTTGGGGAAGGTTTGGGGTTGTTGCCGGTCTGAGGTGATTTGCGAAAATTCTATAAGTCCTACACCACTGAGGGTTACATTTCCTGAATCCAGACAAGAAGACCTACGTTTTGATGTATAATTTGTGCATGTAGAGTGAAAATTTAGCAAGTAGGCTAAAGTTGTTTGTTGGTTTCTGGATAATTTTGTCACCAGGGTAGGTGAAAATGGCGTGATGAAAAAAAATCTATAAGTCCTACAGCAATGAGGGTTACATTTTCTGAATCCAGACAAAAAGACCTACGTTTTGATGTATAATTTGTCTACGTAGAGTGTAAATTGAGCGAGTAGGCTAAAGTTGTTTGGTGTTTTTCGCATAAGTTTCACTTTGGGGTTGTTGCCGGTTGAGGTGATTTGCGAAAAATCTAAAACACCTACACAAATGAGGGTTACATTTCCTAAATCCAGGCAGAAATACCTACGTTTTGATGTATAATTTGTGCACGTAGAGTGAAAATTGAGCAAGAAGGCAAAAGTTGTTTGTTTTTTGGAGAATTTTGTCACCATGGTAACTGAAAATGGTGTGATGAGAAAACGATAAAAGATATCCACATTCCGTTTGCACTTCTGAAAAGTTCAAAGATATATCTACAAACTGGAAGTTAAACAATGTTCGTAGGTGAAAGCATGACGACACAGTAGAGCGTTGAAAATGACAATTTTTCTGTGTTTTTTTGCAAATGTTGTTCCAACCGTAACTGGAAATGACGTCAAGTGCAAAAAGCCTGCATCGCGTCGTCGAGACGAACGTTTCGATACATAACAAGTGGGGGTACACCCTACGGTTCGGCCTGTAAAAATTTGGGGGGCCCCCCATTGCACCGGTGGGCCCAAGCAGCCCCTTAGTACGCCTATGGCTTTGACCGGCTCTGGATGGATGGCTGCAGCACAAAAAAACCCCAAACAACTCGCTGAATTTGGGGAAGGTTTGGGGTTGTTGCCGGTCTGAGGTGATTTGCGAAAATTCTATAAGTCCTACACCAATGAGGGTTACATTTCCTGAATCCAGACAAGAAGACCTATGTTTTGATGTATAATTTGTGCATGTAGAGTGAAAATTGAGCGAGTAGGCTCAAGTTGTTCGTTGTTTTTTGCATAATTTTGACTTTGGGGTTGCTGCCGGTCTGAGGTGATTTGCGAAAAATCTATAAGACCTACACCAATAAGGGTTACATTTCCTGATTCCAGACAAAACTACCTACGTTTTGATGTATAATTTGTGCATGTAGAGTGAAAATTGAGCAAGTAGGCTAAAGTTGTTTGTTGGTTTCTGGATAATTTTGTCACCAGGGTAGGTGAAAATGGCGTGATGAAAAAAATCTATAAGGCCTACAGCAATGAGGGTTACATTTTCTGAATCCAGACAAAAAGACCTACGTTTTGATGTATAATTTGTCTACGTAGAGTGTAAATTGAGCGAGTAGGCTAAAGTTGTTTGGTGTTTTTCGCATAAGTTTAACTTTGGGGTTGTTGCCGGTCTGAGGTGATTTGCAAGAAATCTAAAAGACCTACACCAATGAGGGTTACATTTCCTGATTCCAGACAAAACTACCTGTTTTGATGTATAATTTGTGCATGTAGAGTGAAAATTGAGCAAGTAGGCTAAAGTTGTTTGTTGGTTTCTGGATAATTTTGTCACCAGGGTAGGTGAAAATGGCGTGATGAAAAAAATCTATAAGGCCTACAGCAATGAGGGTTACATTTTCTGAATCCAGACAAAAAGACCTACGTTTTGATGTATAATTTGTCTACGTAGAGTGTAAATTGAGCGAGTAGGCTAAAGTTGTTTGGTGTTTTTCGCATAAGTTTCACTTTGGGGTTGTTGCCGGTCTGAGGTGATTTGCGAAAAATCTAAAACACCTACACAAATGAGGGTTACATTTCCTAAATCCAGGCAGAAATACCTACGTTTTGATGTATAATTTGTGCACGTAGAGTGGAAATTGAGCAAGAAGGCAAAAGTTGTTTGTTTTTTGGAGAATTTTGTCACCATGGTAACTGAAAATGGTGTGATGAGAAAACGATAAAAGATATCCACATTCCGTTTGCACTTCTGAAAAGTTCAAAGATACATCTACAAACTGGAAGTTAAGCAATGTTCGTAGGTGAAAGCATGACGACACAGTAGAGCGTTGAAAATTGCCATTTTTCTGTGTTTTTTTGCAAATGTTGTTCCAACCGTAACTGGAAATGACGTCAAGTGCAAAAAGCCTGCATCGCGTCATCGAGACGAACGTTTCGATATATAACAAGTGGGGGTACACCCTACGGTTCGGCCTGTAAAAATTTGGGGGCCCCCCATTGCACCGGTGGGCCCAAGCAGCCCCTTAGTACGCCTATGGCTTTGACCGGCTCTGGATGGATGGCTGCAGCACAAAAAAAACCCAAACAACTCGCTGAATTTGGGGAAGGTTTGGGGTTGTTGCCGGTCTGAGGTGATTTGCGAAAATTCTATAAGTCCTACACCAATGAGGGTTACATTTCCTGAATCCAGACAAGAAGACCTACGTTTTGATGTATAATTTGTGCATGTAGAGTGAAAATTGAGCGAGTAGGCTCAAGTTGTTCGTTGTTTTTTGCATAATTTTGACTTTGGGGTTGCTGCCGGTCTGAGGTGATTTGCGAAAAATCTATAAGACCTACACCAATAAGGGTTACATTTCCTGATTCCAGACAAAACTACCTACGTTTTGATGTATAATTTGTGCATGTAGAGTGAAAATTGAGCAAGTAGGCTAAAGTTGTTTGTTGGTTTCTGGATAATTTTGTCACCAGGGTAGGTGAAAATGGCGTGATGAAAAAAATCTATAAGGCCTACAGCAATGAGGGTTACATTTTCTGAATCCAGACAAAAAGACCTACGTTTTGATGTATAATTTGTCTACGTAGAGTGTAAATTGAGCGAGTAGGCTAAAGTTGTTTGGTGTTTTTCGCATAAGTTTCACTTTGGGGTTGTTGCTGGTCTGAGGTGATTTGCAAGAAATCTAAAAGACCTACACCAATGAGGGTTACATTTCCTGAATCCAGACAGAAATACCTACGTGTTGATGTATAATTTGTGCACGTAGAGTGAAAAGTGAGCAAGTAGGCTAAAGTTGTTCTGTGTTTTTTGGAGAATTTTGTCACCATGGTAACTGAAAATGGCGTGATGAGAAAACGATAAAAGATATCCACATTCCGTTTTCACTTCTGAATATTTCAAAGATATATCTACAAACTGGAAGTTAAACGATGTTCGTAGGTGAAAGCATGACGACACAGTAGAGTGTTGAAAATGACAATTTTTCGGTGGTTTTTTGCGAATTTTGTTCCAACCGTAAGTCGAAATGGCGTCAAGTACAAAAAGCCCTGATCGCGGCGTCGAGACGAACGTTTCGATATATAGTATGTGGGGGTAGACCCTACGGTTCGGGCTGTATTAACGGTGACGGAAGATTAATAAACAATAATAATAACTAGAAACGTTCAACTTCTGAAGAAGTTGAAGAAGGCGCCCGCCTGGTGGTGTGTATAACTGAAGTAATTTAATCGTTACTTGTAAAAAAAGAAAAAAGAAAATTTGGGGGCCCCCCCATTGCTCCGGTGGGCCCAAGCGGCCCCATAGTACGCCTATGGCTTTGACCGGCCCTGGCTGGCTGTCTGCAGGACGGAAAACAACTGCAGCTTACTCGCTCAACTTGGGGAGGGTTTGGGGTTGTTGCCGGTCTGAGGTGATTTGGGAAAAATCTATAAGACCTACACCAATGTGGGTTACATTTCCTGAATCCAGACAAGAAGACCTACGTTCTGATGTATAATTTGTGTACGTACAGTGAAAATTGAGCGAGTAGGCTCAAGTTGTTCGTTGTTTTTTGCATAATTTTGACTTTGGAGTTGCTGTCGGTCTGAGGTGATTTGCGAAAAATCTATAAGACCTACAGCAATGAGGGTTACATTTTCTGAATCCAGACAAAAGGACCTACATTTTGATGTATAATTTGTCTACGTAGAGTGTAAATTGAGCGAGTAGGCTAAAGTTGTTTGGTGTTTTTCACATAAGTTTCACTTTGGGGTTGTTGCCGGTCTGAGGTGATTTGCGAAAAATCTAAAACACCTACACCAATGAGGGTTACATTTCCTAAATCCAGGCAGAAATACCTACGTTTTGATGTATAATTTGTGCATGTAGAGTGAAAATTGAGCAAGTAGGCTAAAGTTGTTTGTTGGTTTCTGGATAATTTTGTCACCAGGGTAGGTGAAAATGGCGTGATGAAAAAAATCTATAAGTCCTACAGCAATGAGGGTTACATTTTCTGAATCCAGACAAAAAGACCTATGTTTTGATGTATAATTTGTCTACGTAGAGTGTAAATTGAGCGAGAAGGCTAAAGTTGTTTGGTGTTTTTCGCATAAGTTTCACTTTGGGGTTGTTGCCGGTCTGAGGTGATTTGCAAGAAATCTAAAAGACCTACACCAATGAGGGTTACATTTCCTGAATCCAGACAGAAATACCTACATGTTGATGTATAATTTGTGCACGTAGAGTGACAATTGAGCGAGTGGGCTAAAGTTGTTTGGTTAATTTTGTCACCATGGTAACTTAAAATGGCGTGATTAGAAAACGATAAAAGATATCCACATACCGTTTGCACTTCTGAATAGTTCAAAGATATATCTACAAACTGGAAGTTAAACGATGTTCGTAGGTGAAAGCATGACGACACAGTAGAGTGTTGAAAATGACCATTTTTCGGTGGTTTTTTGCGAATTTTGTTCCAACCGTAACTGGAAATGACGTCAAGTGCAAAAAGCCTGCATCGCGTCGTCGAGACGAACGTTTCCATATATAGTAAGTGGGGGTACACCCTACGGTTCGGCCTGTAAAAATTTGGGGGCCCCCCCATTGCACCGGTGGGCCCAAGCAGCCCCTTAGTACGCCTATGGCTTTCACCGGCCCTGGATGGATGGCTGCAGCACAAAAAAAACCCAAACAACTCGCTGAATTTGGGGAAGGTTTGGGGTTGTTGCCGGTCTGAGGTGATTTGCGAAAATTCTATAAGTCCTACACCAATGAGGGTTACATTTCCTGAATCCAGGCAGAAATACCTACGTTTCGATGTATAATTTGTGCACGTAGAGTGAAAATTGAGCGAGTAGGCTAAAGTTGTTCGTTGGTTTTTGCATAATTTTGACTTTGGGGTTGCTGCCGGTCTGAGGTGATTTGCGAAAAATCTATAAGACCTACACCAATGAGGGTTACATTTTCTGAATCCAGACCAAAAGACCTACGTTTTGATGTATAATTTGTCTACGTAGAGTGAAAATTGAGCGAGTATGCTGAAGTTCTTTGGTCTTTTTCGCATAAGTTTGACTTTGGGGTTGTTGCCGGTCTGAGGTGATTTGCGAAAAATCTAAAACACCTACACCAATGAGGGTTACATTTCCTAAATCCAGGCAGAAATACCTACGTTTCGATGTATAATTTGTGCACGTAGAGTGAAAATTGAGCGAGTAGGCTAAAGTTGTTTGGTGTTTTTTGGAGAATTTTGTCACCATGGTAACTGAAAATGGCGTGATGAGTAAACGATAAAAGATATCCACATTCCGTTTTCACTTCTGAATAGTTCAAAGATATATCTACAAACTGGAAGTTAAACAATGTTCGTAGGTGAAAGCATGACAACACAGTAGAGTGTTGAAAATGACCATTTTTCGGTGTTTTTTTGCAAATGTTGTTCCAACCGTAACTGGAAATGACGTCAAGTGCAAAAAGCCTGCATCGCGTCGTCGAGACGAACGTTTCGATATATAGTAAGTGGGGGTACACCCTACGGTTCGGCCTGTAAAAATTTGGGGGCCCCCCCATTGCACCGGTGGGCCCAAGCAGCCCCTTAGTACGCCTATGGCTTTGACCGGCTCTGGATGGATGGCTGCAGCACAAAAAAAAAACCCAAACAACTCGCTGAATTTGGGGAAGGTTTGGGGTTGTTGCCGGTCTGAGGTGATTTGCGAAAATTCTATAAGTCCTACACCAATGAGGGTTACATTTCCTGAATCCAGACAAGAAGACCTACGTTTTGATGTATAATTTGTGCATGTAGAGTGAAAGTTGAGCGAGTAGGCTCAAGTTGTTCGTTGGTTTTTGCATAATTTTGACTTTGGGGTTGCTGCCGGTCTGAGGTGATTTGCGAAAAATCTATAAGACCTACACCAATGAGGGTTACATTTCCTGATTCCAGACAAAACTACCTACGTTTTGATGTATAATTTGTGCATGTAGAGTGAAAATTGAGCAAGTAGGCTAAAGTTGTTTGTTGGTTTCTGGATAATTTTGTCACCAGGGTAGGTGAAAATGGCGTGATGAAAAAAATCTATAAGTCCTACAGCAATGAGGGTTACATTTTCTGAATCCAGACAAAAAGACCTATGTTTTGATGTATAATTTGTCTACGTAGAGTGTAAATTGAGCGAGAAGGCTAAAGTTGTTTGGTGTTTTTCGCATAAGTTTCACTTTGGGGTTGTTGCCGGTCTGAGGTGATTTGCAAGAAATCTAAAAGACCTACACCAATGAGGGTTACATTTCCTGAATCCAGACAGAAATACCTAAATGTTGATGTATAATTTGTGCACGTAGAGTGACAATTGAGCGAGTGGGCTAAAGTTGTTTGGTTAATTTTGTCACCATGGTAACTTAAAATGGCGTGATTAGAAAACGATAAAAGATATCCACATACCGTTTGCACTTCTGAATAGTTCAAAGATATATCTACAAACTGGAAGTTAAACAATGTTCGTAGGTGAAAGCATGACGACACAGTAGAGTGTTGAAAATGACCATTTTTCGGTGTTTTTTTGCAAATGTTGTTCCAACCGTAACTGGAAATGACGTCAAGTGCAAAAAGCCTGCATCGCGTCGTCGAGACGAACGTTTCGATATATAGTAAGTGGGGGTACACCCTACGGTTCGGCCTGTAAAAATTTGGGGGGCCCCCCCATTGCACCGGTGGGCCCAAGCAGCCCCTTAGTACGCCTATGGCTTTCACCGGCCCTGGATGGATGGCTGCAGCACAAAAAAAAAAACCCAAACAACTCGCTGAATTTGGGGAAGGTTTGGGGTTGTTGCCGGTCTGAGGTGATTTGCGAAAATTCTATAAGTCCTACACCAATGAGGGTTACATTTCCTGAATCCAGACAAGAAGACCTACGTTTTGATGTATAATTTGTGCATGTAGAGTGAAAATTGAGCGAGTAGGCTCAAGTTGTTCGTTGGTTTTTGCATAATTTTGACTTTGGGGTTGCTGCCGGTCTGAGGTGATTTGCGAAAAATCTATAAGACCTACACCAATAAGGGTTACATTTCCTGATTCCAGACAAAACTACCTACGTTTTGATGTATAATTTGTGCATGTAGAGTGAAAATTGAGCAAGTAGGCTAAAGTTGTTTGTTGGTTTCTGGATAATTTTGTCACCAGGGTAGGTGAAAATGGCGTGATGAAAAAAATCTATAAGTCCTACAGCAATGAGGGTTACATTTTCTGAATCCAGACAAAAAGACCTATGTTTTGATGTATAATTTGTCTACGTAGAGTGTAAATTGAGCGAGAAGGCTAAAGTTGTTTGGTGTTTTTCGCATAAGTTTCACTTTGGGGTTGTTGCCGGTCTGAGGTGATTTGCAAGAAATCTAAAAGACCTACACCAATGAGGGTTACATTTCCTGAATCCAGACAGAAATACCTAAATGTTGATGTATAATTTGTGCACGTAGAGTGACAATTGAGCGAGTGGGCTAAAGTTGTTTGGTTAATTTTGTCACCATGGTAACTTAAAATGGCGTGATTAGAAAACGATAAAAGATATCCACATACCGTTTGCACTTCTGAATAGTTCAAAGATATATCTACAAACTGGAAGTTAAACAATGTTTGTAGGTGAAAGCATGACAACACAGTAGAGTGTTGAAAATGACCATTTTTCGGTGTTTTTTTGCAAATGTTGTTCCAACCGTAATTGGAAATGACGTCAAGTGCAAAAAGCCTGCATCGCGTCGTCGAGACGAACGTTTCGATATATAGTAAGTGGGGGTACACCCTACGGTTCGGCCTGTAAAAATTTGGGGGCCCCCCCATTGCACCGGTGGGCCCAAGCAGCCCCTTAGTACGCCTATGGCTTTGACCGGCCCTGGATGGATGGCTGCAGCACAAAAAAAAACCCAAACAACTCGCTGAATTTGGGGAAGGTTTGGGGTTGTTGCCGGTCTGAGGTGATTTGCGAAAATTCTATAAGTCCTACACCAATGAGGGTTACATTTCCTGAATCCAGACAAAAAGACCTACGTTTTGATGTATAATTTGTGCATGTAGAGTGAAAATTGAGCGAGTAGGCTCAAGTTGTTCGTTGGTTTTTGCATAATTTTGACTTTGGGGTTGCTGCCGGTCTGAGGTGATTTGCGAAAAATCTATAAGACCTACACCAATAAGGGTTACATTTCCTGATTCCAGACAAAACTACCTACGTTTTGATGTATAATTTGTGCATGTAGAGTGAAAATTGAGCAAGTAGGCTAAAGTTGTTTGTTGGTTTCTGGATAATTTTGTCACCAGGGTAGGTGAAAATGGCGTGATGAAAAAAATCTATAAGTCCTACAGCAATGAGGGTTACATTTTCTGAATCCAGACAAAAAGACCTATGTTTTGATGTATAATTTGTCTACGTAGAGTGTAAATTGAGCGAGAAGGCTAAAGTTGTTTGGTGTTTTTCGCATAAGTTTCACTTTGGGGTTGTTGCCGGTCTGAGGTGATTTGCAAGAAATCTAAAAGACCTACACCAATGAGGGTTACATTTCCTGAATCCAGACAGAAATACCTAAATGTTGATGTATAATTTGTGCACGTAGAGTGACAATTGAGCGAGTGGGCTAAAGTTGTTTGGTTAATTTTGTCACCATGGTAACTTAAAATGGCGTGATTAGAAAACGATAAAAGATATCCACATACCGTTTGCACTTCTGAATAGTTCAAAGATATATCTACAAACTGGAAGTTAAACAATGTTTGTAGGTGAAAGCATGACAACACAGTAGAGTGTTGAAAATGACCATTTTTCGGTGTTTTTTTGCAAATGTTGTTCCAACCGTAATTGGAAATGACGTCAAGTGCAAAAAGCCTGCATCGCGTCGTCGAGACGAACGTTTCGATATATAGTAAGTGGGGGTACACCCTACGGTTCGGCCTGTAAAAATTTGGGGGCCCCCCCATTGCACCGGTGGGCCCAAGCAGCCCCTTAGTACGCCTATGGCTTTGACCGGCCCTGGATGGATGGCTGCAGCACAAAAAAAACCCCAAACAACTCGCTGAATTTGGGGAAGGTTTGGGGTTGTTGCCGGTCTGAGGTGATTTGCGAAAATTCTATAAGTCCTACACCAATGAGGGTTACATTTCCTGAATCCAGACAAAAAGACCTACGTTTTGATGTATAATTTGTGCATGTAGAGTGAAAATTGAGCGAGTAGGCTCAAGTTGTTCGTTGGTTTTTGCATAATTTTGACTTTGGGGTTGCTGCCGGTCTGAGGTGATTTGCGAAAAATCTATAAGACCTACACCAATAAGGGTTACATTTCCTGATTCCAGACAAAACTACCTACGTTTTGATGTATAATTTGTGCATGTAGAGTGAAAATTGAGCAAGTAGGCTAAAGTTGTTTGTTGGTTTCTGGATAATTTTGTCACCAGGGTAGGTGAAAATGGCGTGATGAAAAAAATCTATAAGTCCTACAGCAATGAGGGTTACATTTTCTGAATCCAGACAAAAAGACCTATGTTTTGATGTATAATTTGTCTACGTAGAGTGTAAATTGAGCGAGAAGGCTAAAGTTGTTTGGTGTTTTTCGCATAAGTTTCACTTTGGGGTTGTTGCCGGTCTGAGGTGATTTGCAAGAAATCTAAAAGACCTACACCAATGAGGGTTACATTTCCTGAATCCAGACAGAAATACCTAAATGTTGATGTATAATTTGTGCACGTAGAGTGACAATTGAGCGAGCGGGCTAAAGTTGTTTGGTTAATTTTGTCACCATGGTAACTTAAAATGGCGTGATTAGAAAACGATAAAAGATATCCACATACCGTTTGCACTTCTGAATAGTTCAAAGATATATCTACAAACTGGAAGTTAAACAATGTTCGTAGGTGAAAGCATGACGACACAGTAGAGTGTTGAAAATGACCATTTTTCGGTGTTTTTTTGCAAATGTTGTTCCAACCGTAACTGGAAATGACGTCAAGTGCAAAAAGCCTGCATCGCGTCGTCGAGACGAACGTTTCGATATATAGTAAGTGGGGGTACACCCTACGGTTCGGCCTGTAAAAATTTGGGGGGCCCCCCCATTGCACCGGTGGGCCCAAGCAGCCCCTTAGTACGCCTATGGCTTTGACCGGCTCTGGATGGATGGCTGCAGCACAAAAAAAAAACCCAAACAACTCGCTGAATTTGGGGAAGGTTTGGGGTTGTTGCCGGTCTGAGGTGATTTGCGAAAATTCTATAAGTCCTACACCAATGAGGGTTACATTTCCTGAATCCAGACAAGAAGACCTACGTTTTGATGTATAATTTGTGCATGTAGAGTGAAAATTGAGCGAGTACGCTCAAGTTGTTCGTTGGTTTTTGCATAATTTTGACTTTGGGGTTGCTGCCGGTCTGAGGTGATTTGCGAAAAATCTATAAGACCTACACCAATAAGGGTTACATTTCCTGATTCCAGACAAAACTACCTACGTTTTGATGTATAATTTGTGCATGTAGAGTGAAAATTGAGCAAGTAGGCTAAAGTTGTTTGTTGGTTTCTGGATAATTTTGTCACCAGGGTAGGTGAAAATGGCGTGATGAAAGAAATCTATAAGTCCTACAGCAATGAGGGTTACATTTTCTGAATCCAGACAAAAAGACCTATGTTTTGATGTATAATTTGTCTACGTAGAGTGTAAATTGAGCGAGAAGGCTAAAGTTGTTTGGTGTTTTTCGCATAAGTTTCACTTTGGGGTTGTTGCCGGTCTGAGGTGATTTGCAAGAAATCTAAAAGACCTACACCAATGAGGGTTACATTTCCTGAATCCAGACAGAAATACCTACATGTTGATGTATAATTTGTGCACGTAGAGTGACAATTGAGCGAGTGGGCTAAAGTTGTTTGGTTAATTTTGTCACCATGGTAACTTAAAATGGCGTGATTAGAAAACGATAAAAGATATCCACATACCGTTTGCACTTCTGAATAGTTCAAAGATATATCTACAAACTGGAAGTTAAACGATGTTCGTAGGTGAAAGCATGACGACACAGTAGAGTGTTGAAAATGACCATTTTTCGGTGGTTTTTTGCGAATTTTGTTCCAACCGTAAGTCGAAATGCCGTCAAGTACAAAAAGCCCTGATCGCGGCGTCGAGACGAACGTTTCGATATATAGTATGTGGGGGTAGACCCTACGGTTCGGGCTGTATTAACGGTGACGGAAGATTAATAAACAATAATAATAATAATAAAGAAATCCTTATTAGGTGCATAGCATAAGGCCTCCGCCATGCATTTTCAATGCATAGGCGGGCGCCTAACTAGAATCGTTCAACTTCTGAAGAAGTTGAAGAAGGCGCCCGCCTGGTGGTGGGCGTGACCGTCAAAGGCAAAGCTTCCGAGTTCCTTGGTCGTAGGCTCTCATCGCTTGGGGATTTTAAATCAAACCTTCTGAGTGAAAAGGATTTGTCTTCATCAAAACTTGGCGACCGGGAAAACTCTGCGTCTGCAGAGCTGCAAACTGCGTATTTCGATCTGAGACGCAGCTAATGAGCTAAGCTTAATTGGCGACAGCCGACAGTCAAAGTTTGCCATTCATTTGCTACGGTAGTCCTAAACCACTACTGACGTAATACACTTTTTGGCCACAAGCGTCATTTTGGGGGCGTTGTTTCCACCTCTTCTCTTAGAGCCGTTTTTAATAGAAAGAAGAAAAGGCAAAAACGGTCCAAACAAAAGGTTGTAACGTTTACATTTGTAACCTCTGCCTTACATAAACACTAGAATAAAATCTTAATAAATAAAAGTATAGACAATTATTTCAGTAACTCAATTCAGTAAGAGAAATACAACATATACAGGGGTTGGACAATGAAACTGAAACACCTCTCATTTTAATGTGGGAGGTTTCATGGCTAAATTGGACCAGCCTGGTGGCCAATCATTAATTGCACATTGAACCAATAAGAGCAGAGTGTGAAGGTCCAATTAGCAGGGTAAGAGCACAGTTTTGCGCAAAATATTGCAATGCACACCACATTATGGGTGACATGGGTGAGTTCAAAGGAGGACAAATTGTTGGTGCACATCTTGCTGGATGTGTCAAAACTTTCTTCAATTGAATAAAAACAAAACTGAAGTAATAATATTTGGACCAATAGAGGAGAGATCAAAAGTTAGCACAGCTTCAGTCGCTTCAGCTAGAAACCACTGATCAGGCCCGAAACCTTGGTGTAGTGATGGACTCAGACCTGAACCTCCAAAAGCATTTACAGACAGTGACAAGGTCGGCTTTCTATCACCTGAGGAACTTTTCCAGGATTAAAGGACTAATGTCTCAAAAGGATCTGGAAAAACTAATCCATGCGTTTATATTTAGTAGAATAGATTACTGCAACGGTGTTTTCACAGGTCTGCCTAAAAAGTGGACCATACAGCTGCAGCGGATCCAGAACGCTGCTGCACACGTCCTCACTAAGACTAAGAAAGTAGAGCACATAACCCCAGTTCTAAAGTCATTACACTGGCTCCCTGTATCTCAGAGAATAGACTTTAAAATACTTCTGTTAGTTTATAAATCCCTAAATGGCTTAGCACCTAAATACATTGCAGACTTGTTATCAGTGTATCAACTTTCCAGACCACTAAGGTCTTCTGGCTCCAGCCTGCTCTGCATACCTAGAACCAGAACTAAACAAGGAGAAGCAGCATTTAGTTCCTATGCTCCACTGATCTGGAACAAACTTCCAGAAAACTGTAAAAGTGCAGAAAGCCTGAGTTCTTTTAAATCAAGATTACAAACACATTTGTTTAAAATTGCCTTTGACTGTTCTAGTTAAACTGTTTTACTGTTTTTAATGTTCTTCTTTGTTTCTACATTCTATCTCTACTTGCTTTTATTCTATTTTCTATCTACATTTTATTCCTACTTGCGTTTATTTTGCTATATTTTAATCATGTAAAGCACTTTGCATTGTCTCTGTACTGAATTGTGCTATATAAATAAATTTCCCTTGCCTTGCATCTGTGACCAAGACAGCAAGTGTTTGTGATGTATCAAGAGCCACGGTATCCAGGGTAATGTCAGCACACCACCAAGAAGGACGAACCACATCCAACAGGATCAACTGTGGACACACGAGGAAGCTGTCTGAAAGGGATGTTCGGGTGCTAACCCGGATTTATCCAAAAAACATAAAACCACGGCTCCCCAAGTCACAGCAGAATTAAATGTGCACCTCAACTCTCCTGTTTCCACCAAAACTGTCCGTTGGGAGCTCCACAGGGTCAATATCCACGGCCAGGCTGCTATAGCCAAACCTTTGGTTACTCGTGCCAATGCCAAACGTCGGTTTCAATGGTGCAAATCTTGGGCTGTGGACAATGTGAACCATGTATTGTTCTCTGATGAGTCCACCATTACTGTTTTCCCCACATCCGGGAGAGTTACGGTGTGGAGAAGCCCCAAAGAAGCGTACCACTCAGACTGTTGCATGCCCAGAGCGAAGCAGTGATGGTTTGGGCAGCCATATCATGGCATTCCCTTGGCCCCATACTTGTGCTAGATGGGTGCGTCACTGCGTGGACTTGTTGTTGATTTTTATAATAAAAAGATTTCCCTTTTACACAACATTATGAATAACCTCAGAGTTTAAGAAAAGTATTTGCAATTTCAACAGTACTTTTACTCAGTTAAACATTTATTTAAGTGCATTATACATAGGAACTGGTCACAGTGATTGTAAGATGTTGAAAAACATTTATTCACAGTTTTTGCAAATAATATAAGTTTTAATTTCGGCCGGTGACGTCACCACAGGCCGCCGCTGCAAAATAAAGCGCTACATTGTTATTCCTTTGCTGGTGCTGAGCTGGAGCCAAAGCAAACCAGAGTGGTCAACTTCTTTAGTGCTTTGTGCATGTTTGTGCCGTTAAAATTAACGTTTGTGCTACTTTGGTTTCGGAGATATTATGAATTTTAATTTCAGCCGATGACGTCATCCCAGACCGCCGTTTCAAAATAAAGTGCTACGTTTTTCTTTCTTTGCTGGTGCTGAGCTGGATCCAAAGCAAACCACAGTGGGCTATTTTTTCAGTGCTTTGTTTGTGCAAAAACAACCTTGGAATAAAATAAAATAAAGTTTTCATTAAGATTTGCAGCCCAATAGTTTTTGGGGCGCGTTAAGTTTTTAATATTTTGTGCTGAGCTCAATACACAACAAACCAAATTGGTCTATATTTTTAGGCATTTCTAATTCAATCTATATGCTTTATACTTTCAGCTGATAACACAGTCAATATATTCATAGTTGAACAATATTTCCCACTTCATGCATAAAGCCAATAAAAAGTGGAATGGTCCTTCAGCCTCATTAAAGGTTTAGCTTAGGTGGACAAATGAACGTTTTAGGAGATCGTTCCTTACAGTGTTGTTATACTTTATAGGCTGACCAGTGTGATTTATTTTTTGCAGTTTTTCTGTTATTGATTTTAGTTTGGGTATGTTTTCTGCGTTATATAAGCCTGTATACTTTAATTGCCCTTTTGTTAGGTGCAGACACCCCCAAATCTCCCTATTGTAGAGCAATAAAGGTTTGCTATTCTAATTAATTCAGAGGAGTAATGAACTATGACTACTAAGATCACCTATAACCAAGTTACTGTTTGAAAATGTTATAAACATTATACTCTCGAAGAAGAATAAACCCTTCTGATTAGGAAAAATAGACTTTATGAAAACAGTTGAACATTCTAATAAATGAAATGCCTTTTTTGGTGGCTCACTTGACATTGCTATCTAAAGTAAAGTTCATTAAATGAGACAAAATAAATCATAATATTTATTCAGGAATAAAGTACAAAACAATATAACACACATTTTACAATAGCAGCTAAAACAACTTGCATGATAAAAGAAAAATATAAAATTAAAAACTGCTTTCTTGAGAAAAGTGTTGAGACCAAACGGTAGATCTGACCACATCTTCTTACACAATTGAGGAACATCATTAAGGACGCCAGCCATCCTGCACAGAGACTGTTCCAGCCTCTCCCCTCAGTCAGGAAACTAAAAAAAAAAAAAAAAACATGTTTCCCAATAGATCTTTGCCAATAAGCAGGAATATATAAATCATTTTATAAGAATGCTGTAGGGGGGGGAGGCTCGGTAGATGACACAACTTCATAGTAATGTTAATGATTTATCAGTAGAAATACATTAAAGAGACTTACGTTTTTTCCAGTGTTGGCAATAACATATGATTTACCGTAGCACTTTATTTTGAAGCGGCGGGCTGGGATGACGTCATCGGTTGAAATTAAAATTCATAATATCTTCGAAACCAAAGCAGCAAAGATAATTTTAACGGCACAAACCTGCACAAACGAAGCACTAAAAAAAGTAGCCCAGTTTGATCGGATTCGAAGGAAAATGGGGAGATGGTGAATTCTGGATGACCATAACAAATATTCTTTAATATCTTCAAAACCAAAACAGCACAAACGCTAATTTTAACGGCAAAAACCTGCACAAACGAAGCACTAACCATTCCGTCTATTTAACTGGGTTTTTTCTGTGGGTGGGGTGTCAGCTTCACGATCTCTCCTCCGCTGCAGCGGAGGAGAGATCGCGCTGCTGTTAGGCTTTTACTTCCATCCCTCCAGACTTCCATAGGCCATTGACAAATTTAATGAAAAGTAACTTAAAATTATCCTTAAAAGACAAAATGTTGAAAAGTCAAAGGGCTTATTTAACGCTTTGAGAACATATCTTGTATTCGGCCACAAAATCAACAATAGTAAAATGATCTTTTAAGCTTATAAGACCATTTTTAAGATGCCAATACGTGTAGCATATAGCTCAGTGGCGTGTAGACTAGCCACCGCATTTCTACCATAATATAAAACCGACATTAAATAAACGACTCACCGTCACGTAGTTGCAAAGAAAACACCCAATGGAACCTTTCGTCTGGGTTAATTGGACTTGATTCAACAATATCCTTCAGTAATTTAGGAAAAACGGCAGCACTAGCACTGCAAGCATTAGCAGCCACAACATGGAGGAGTTCACCTCTGACCCGGAACTCAAAGAGTACTGCTTGTTGTCTGCTCACACAGCGCCACTCGTGGACAGTATAGGAACTGCAGGAACGAAGTACGTCTTTTTCAGTAATCATTGTTGAATGATGATAATGCATTTGGCTGCCGCGTTTGACACCTCTGCTCTATACCATACTAATAAAATGATTGTGGTCTAAAACCAGGTGTTTCAGTTTCATTGTCCAACCCCTGTAAATGACTTATTTTCTAGCGATGATTTCTGTCACGAGGACATAATGCAGTGTTGTGCTGGCAGCCATCCCAACTAATAAAAATAAGATTTTTGATGGTACTGTGTGGTGTGTCACACACATATATACATATATACATATATATATATATATATATATATATATATATATATATATATATATATATATATATATGTATGTGACACACCACACAGCACCATCAAATGGCAAAAGATGGCCTGGAACTGGTTGGAACAGGGGTTATTATTCCAGCCTCCTACAAGACACACAATCATATTAACATACTGTGTTTAAGAGCTCCTAAACTGATGTTGAGGCATGATACTTTCAGACAGGAGTAGTCTGTAAATTTGTGTCTGAAAAGGTGCAATCTCTGTATTTTGATCTGAGAGAGCTCCTAAACTGATGTTGAGGCATGATACTTTCAGACAGGCGTAGTCTGTAAATTTGTGTCTGAAAAGGTGCAATCTCAGTATTTTGATCTGAGACGCAGCCAATGAGGTGATTTCCAACAGCCGACAGTCAAGGGCAAAACTTCGTGTCTGCAAAGCTGCAAACTCTTGTTAGACGCTGCAGCGCTCCAAACTCCGTATTATGCCTGCTAATGAGCTAATTGCCAACAGCCGAGAGGAGAAGGTCTGCTGCAAACTCTTGTTAGACGCTGCAGCGCTCCAAACTCCGTATTGTGCCTGCTAATGAGCTAATTGTCAACAGCCGACAGGAGAAAGGTCTGAAGCGAAGCAGTATGGAAAATTGGTGTTATTAAAACATGATTAAATACTTGAATGTAGCATGATAAAATTAAATATGTGAATAAAAAAGTTAAAGGCATGAGGTGAACTGTATTGATTTAAATTAAAAAGTCGTTTTTTAAAGCCAAAGGGAAATGAAATATTGGGTGACAATGTAATTCTCTGAAATTGGCACAGCTTGGAGTCGAACCTACGATCTTCTGCTTTGCAGCCCGACACCTAACCCACTCCCCCATAACACCAGTGCCGTGCTCAGCCGCGCATTTTTGAAAGGTCAACTGTGTTGAAGAAGTGGTTTTTGGTTAATTTTGTTCCAACCGTAAGCCGAAACGGCGTCAAGTACAAAAAGCCCTGATCGCGGCGTCGAGACCAACGTTTCGATATATGGTATGTGGGGGTAGACCCTACGGTTCGGGCTGTATTAACGGTACTATAATAATAATAATAATAACTAGAATCGTTCAACTTCTGAAGAAGTTGAAGAAGGCGCCCGCCTGGTGGTGGGCGTGACCGTCAAAGGCAAAGCTTCCGAGTTCCTTGGTCGTAGGCTGTCATCGCTTGGGGATTTTGAAACAAACCTTCTGAGTGAAAAGGATTTGTCTTCATCAAAACCTGCCGACCGGGAAAACTTTGCGTCTGCACAGCTGCAAACTGCGTATTTCGATCTGAGACGCAGCTAATGAGCTAATTGGCGACAGCTGACGGTCAACGTTTCCCATTCATTTGCTACGGTAGTCCTAAACCACTACTGACATAATACACTTTTTGGCCACAAGCGTCATTTTGGGGGCGTTGTTTCCACCTCTTCTCTTAGAGCCGTTTTTAATAGAAAGAAGAAAAGGCAAAAACGGTCCAAACAAAAGGTTGTAACGTTTACATTTGTAACCTCTGCCTTACATAAACACTAGAATTAAATCTTAATAAATAAAAGTATAGACAATTATTTCAGTAACTCAATTCAGTAAGTGAAATACAATATATACAGGGGTTGGACGAAACTGAAACACCTCTCACTTTAGTGTGGGAGGTTTCATGGCTAAATTGGACCAGCCTGGTGGCCAATCTTCATTTATTGCACATTGAACCAATAAGAGCAAAGTGTGAAGGTCCAATTAGCAGGGTAAGAGCACAGTTTTGCTCAAAATATTGCAATGCACACCACATTATGGGTGACATACCAGAGTTCAAAAGAGAACAAATTGTTGGTGCACGTATTGCTGCCGCATCTGTGACCAAGACAGCAAGTCTTTGTGATGTATCAAGAGCCACGGTATCCAGGGTAATGTCAGCATACCACCAAGAAGGACGAACCACATCCAACAGGATTAACTGTGGACGCAAGAGGAAGATGTCTGAAAGGGATGTTCGGGTGCTAACCCGGATTGTATCCAAAAAACATAAAACCAAGGCTCCCCAAATCACGGCAGAAT
>CM073135.1:49203982-49304524 GCA_037039145.1 Fundulus diaphanus
CCAATTTTACCAGTTGTGTTGGAACATCCAATGGCCATGTACGTGGGCATTGTTGCTTCAGCAATAGCTCCTGCGAATGTCAATGGTGCAGTCCTCTGGAAATCCGAAAAAATTGTTGATGATCAGCTGTGTGAAACGGCTCCAACTCGACTGGTCAGATCGAGTCGGGTCCCGATGACGTCATCATAAGGCAAATCCATCCAAAACAAACTGCCCGCGGTCCCCATTTGTTACAAATCAAATTTATTTTGTTAATTTACGGTTATTTTCCAGTAACTTAATCAAGACATGAAAACATTTAACATATTTTTGGAATGCTTCTGTGGTAGTCTGACAATTTAATCGGTAATGTTGCCGGATCAAAGTTACATCTTAAGAGAAATTCCTTCCTCCAATTTTTTTTTTAAAGTTGTGAAGGGAAAATAAACCATAAATTCTTTTAATTTTTAATAAAAGTCTGCAGCCATTTTAATTTAATCACGGCATTAATCACTTTAAAATCAATAACGTTTGTTCCTCCTTTTTCTACTGATATTACTATGTTGTTCTGATCACATGTTTTTTATTATTCCAGAAGAGATTGTGATGAATTTGATTATGATTATGTTTTATTGTAGTATTTGGTATATTTAAGATATATGCTGGATATATGCCAAAGGGAAATGAAATATCGGGTGAAAATGTAATTCTCTGAAATTGGCACAGCTTGGAGTCGAACCTACGATCTTCTGCTTTGCAGCCCGACACCTAACCCACTCCCCCATAACACCAGGGCCGTGCTCAGCCGCGCATTTTTGAAAGGTCAACTGTGTTGAAGAAGTGGTTTTTGGTGAATTTTGTTCCAACCGTAAGCCGAAACGGCGTCAAGTACAAAAAGCCCTGATCGCGGCGTCAAGACCAACGTTTCGATATATGGTATGTGGGGGTAGACCCTACGGTTCGGGCTGTATTAACGGTACTATAATAATAATAATAATAAAGAAACCCTTATTAGGTGCATAGCATAAGGCCTCCGCCATGCATTTTCAATGCATAGGCGGGCGCCTAACTAGAATCGTTCAACTTCTGAAGAAGTTGAAGAAGGCGCCCGCCTGGTGGTGGGCGTGACCGTCAAAGGCAAAGCTTCCGAGTTCCTTGGTCGTAGGCTCTCATCGCTTGGGGATTTTAAAATCAAACCTTCTGAGTGAAAAGCATTTGTCTTGATCAAAACCTGCCGACCGGGAAAACTCTGCGTCTGCAGAGCTGCAAACTGCGTACTTCGATCTGAGACGCAGCTAATGAGCTAATTGGCGACAGCCGACGGTCAACGTTTCCCATTCATTTGCTACGGTAGTCCTAAACCACTACTGACATAATACACTTTTTGACCACAAGCGTCATTTTGGGGGCGTTGTTTCCACCTCTTCTCTTAGAGCCGTTTTTAATAGAAAGAAGAAAAGGCAAAAACGGTCCAAACAAAAGGTTCTAACGTTTACATTTGTAACCTCTGCCTTACATAAACACTAGAATTAAATCTTAATAAATAAAAGTATAGACAATTATTTCAGTAACTCGATTCAGTAAGAGAAATACAACATATACAGAGGTTGGACAATGAAACTGAAACACCTCTCATTTTAATGTGGGAGGTTTCATGGCTAAATTGGACCAGCCTGGTGGCCAATCATTAATTGCACATTGAACCAATAAGAGCAGAGTGTGAAGGTCGAATTAGCAGGGTAAGAGCACAGTTTTGCTCAAAATATTGCAATGCACACAACATTATGGGTGACATGGGTGAGTTCAAAGGAGGACAAATTGTTGGTGCACATCTTGCTGGATGTGTCAAAACTTTCTTCAATTGAATAAAAACAAAACTGAAGTAATAATATTTGGACCAATAGAGGAGAGATCAAAAGTTAGCACAGCTTCAGTCGCTTCAGCTAGAAACCACTGATCAGGCCCGAAACCTTGGTGTAGTGATGGACTCAGACCTGAACCTCCAAAAGCATTTACAGACAGTGACAAGGTCGGCTTTCTATCACCTGAGGAACTTTTCCAGGATTAAAGGACTAATGTCTCAAAAGGATCTGGAAAAACTAATCCATGCGTTTATATTTAGTAGAATAGATTACTGCAACGGTGTTTTCACAGGTCTGCCTAAAAAGTGGACCATACAGCTGCAGCGGATCCAGAACGCTGCTGCACACGTCCTCACTAAGACTAAGAAAGTAGAGCACATAACCCCAGTTCTAAAGTCATTACACTGGCTCCCTGTATCTCAGAGAATAGACTTTAAAATACTTCTGTTAGTTTATAAATCCCTAAATGGCTTAGCACCTAAATACATTGCAGACTTGTTATCAGTGTATCAACTTTCCAGACCACTAAGGTCTTCTGGCTCCAGCCTGCTCTGCATACCTAGAACCAGAAATAAACAAGGAGAAGCAGCATTTAGTTCCTATGCTCCACTGATCTGGAACAAACTTCCAGAAAACTGTAAAAGTGCAGAAAGCCTGAGTTCTTTTAAATCAAGATTACAAACACATTTGTTTAAAATTGCCTTTGACTGTTCTAGTTAAACTGTTTTACTGTTTTTAATGTTCTTCTTTGTTTCTACATTCTATCTCTACTTGCTTTTATTCTATTTTCTATCTACATTTTATTCCTACTTGCGTTTATTTTGCTATATTTTAATCATGTAAAGCACTTTGCATTGTCTCTGTACTGAATTGTGCTATATAAATAAATTTCCCTTGCCTTGCATCTGTGACCAAGACAGCAAGTGTTTGTGATGTATCAAGAGCCACGGTATCCAGGGTAATGTCAGCACACCACCAAGAAGGACGAACCACATCCAACAGGATCAACTGTGGACACACGAGGAAGCTGTCTGAAAGGGATGTTCGGGTGCTAACCCGGATTTATCCAAAAAACATAAAACCACGGCTCCCCAAGTCACAGCAGAATTAAATGTGCACCTCAACTCTCCTGTTTCCACCAAAACTGTCCGTTGGGAGCTCCACAGGGTCAATATCCACGGCCAGGCTGCTATAGCCAAACCTTTGGTTACTCGTGCCAATGCCAAACGTCGGTTTCAATGGTGCAAATCTTGGGCTGTGGACAATGTGAAACATGTATTGTTCTCTGATGAGTCCACCATTACTGTTTTCCCCACATCCGGGAGAGTTACGGTGTGGAGAAGCCCCAAAGAAGCGTACCACTCAGACTGTTGCATGCCCAGAGCGAAGCAGTGATGGTTTGGGCAGCCATATCATGGCATTCCCTTGGCCCCATACTTGTGCTAGATGGGTGCGTCACTGCGTGGACTTGTTGTTGATTTTTATAATAAAAAGATTTCCCTTTTACACAACATTATGAATAACCTCAGAGTTTAAGAAAAGTATTTGCAATTTCAACAGTACTTTTACTCAGTTAAACATTTATTTAAGTGCATTATACATAGGAACTGGTCACAGTGATTGTAAGATGTTGAAAAACATTTATTCACAGTTTTTGCAAATAATATAAGTTTTAATTTCGGCCGGTGACGTCACCACAGGCCGCCGCTGCAAAATAAAGCGCTACATTGTTATTCCTTTGCTGGTGCTGAGCTGGAGCCAAAGCAAACCAGAGTGGTCAACTTCTTTAGTGCTTTGTGCATGTTTGTGCCGTTAAAATTAACGTTTGTGCTACTTTGGTTTCGGAGATATTATGAATTTTAATTTCAGCCGATGACGTCATCCCAGACCGCCGTTTCAAAATAAAGTGCTACGTTTTTCTTTCTTTGCTGGTGCTGAGCTGGATCCAAAGCAAACCACAGTGGGCTATTTTTTCAGTGCTTTGTTTGTGCAAAAACAACCTTGGAATAAAATAAAATAAAGTTTTCATTAAGATTTGCAGCCCAATAGTTTTTGGGGAGCGTTAAGTTTTTAATATTTTGTGCTGAGCTCAATACACAACAAACCAAATTGGTCTATATTTTTAGGCATTTCTAATTCAATCTATATGCTTTATACTTTCAGCTGATAACACAGTCAATATATTCATAGTTGAACAATATTTCCCACTTCATGCATAAAGCCAATAAAAAGTGGAATGGTCCTTCAGCCTTATTAAAGGTTTAGCTTAGGTGGACAAAGGAACGTTTTAGGAGATCGTTCCTTACAGTGTTGTTATACTTTATAGGCTGACCAGTGTGATTTATTTTTTGCAGTTTTTCTGTTATTGATTTTAGTTTGGGTATGTTTTCTGCGTTATATAAGCCTGTATACTTTAATTGCCCTTTTGTTAGGTGCAGACACCCCCAAATCTCCCTATTGTAGAGCAATAAAGGTTTGCTATTCTAATTAATTCAGAGGAGTAATGAACTATGACTACTAAGATCAACTATAACCAAGTTACTGTTTGAAAATGTTATAAACATTATACTCTCGAAGAAGAATAAACCCTTCTGATTAGGAAAAATAGACTTTATGAAAACAGTTGAACATTCTAATAAATGAAATGCCTTTTTTGGTGGCTCACTTGACATTGCTATCTAAAGTAAAGTTCTTTAAATGAGACAAAATAAATCATAATATTTATTCAGGAATAAAGTACAAAACAATATAACACACATTTTACAATAGCAGCTAAAACAACTTGCATGATAAAAGAAAAATATAAAATTAAAAACTGCTTTCTTGAGAAAAGTGTTGAGACCAAACGGTAGATCTGACCACATCTTCTTACACAATTGAGGAACATCATTAAGGACGCCAGCCATCCTGCACAGAGACTGTTCCAGCCTCTCCCCTCAGTCAGGAAACTAAAAAAACAAACAAAAACATGTTTCCCAATAGATCTTTGCCAATAAGCAGGAATATATAAATCATTTTATAAGAATGCTGTAGGGGGGGGGGAGGCTCGGTAGATGACACAACTTCATAGTAATGTTAATGATTTATCAGTAGAAATACATTAAAAAGACTTACGTTTTTTCCAGTGTTGGCAATAACATATGATTTACCGTAGCACTTTATTTTGAAGCGGCGGGCTGGGATGACGTCATCGGTTGAAATTAAAATTCATAATATCTCCGAAACCAAAGCAGCAAAGATAATTTTAACGGCACAAACCTGCACAAACGAAGCACTAAAAAAAGTAGCCCAGTTTGATCGGATTCGAAGGAAAATGGGGAGATGGTGAATTCTGGATGACCATAACAAATATTCTTTAATATCTTCAAAACCAAAACAGCACAAACGCTAATTTTAACGGCAAAAACCTGCACAAACGAAGCACTAACCATTCCGTCTATTTAACTGGGTTTTTTCTGTGGGTGGGGTGTCAGCTTCACGATCTCTCCTCCGCTGCAGCGGAGGAGAGATCGCGCTGCTGTTAGGCTTTTACTTCCATCCCTCCAGACTTCCATAGGCCATTGACAAATTTAATGAAAAGTAACTTAAAATTATCCTTAAAAGACAAAATGTTGAAAAGTCAAAGGGCTTATTTAACGCTTTGAGAACATATCTTGTATTCGGCCACAAAATCAACAATAGTAAAATGATCTTTTAAGCTTATAAGACCATTTTTAAGATGCCAATACGTGTAGCATATAGCTCAGTGGCGTGTAGACTAGCCACCGCATTTCTACCATAATATAAAACCGACATTAAATAAACGACTCACCGTCACGTAGTTGCAAAGAAAACACCCAATGGAACCTTTCGTCTGGGTTAATTGGACTTGATTCAACAATATCCTTCAGTAATTTAGGAAAAACGGCAGCACTAGCACTGCAAGCATTAGCAGCCACAACATGGAGGAGTTCACCTCTGACCCGGAACTCAAAGAGTACTGCTTGTTGTCTGCTCACACAGCGCCACTCGTGGACAGTATAGGAACTGCAGGAACGAAGTACGTCTTTTTCAGTAATCATTGTTGAATGATGATAATGCATTTGGCTGCCGCGTTTGACACCTCTGCTCTATACCATACTAATAAAATGATTGTGGTCTAAAACCAGGTGTTTCAGTTTCATTGTCCAACCCCTGTAGATGACTTATTTTCTAGCGATGATTTCTGTCACGAGGACATAATGCAGTGTTGTGCTGGCAGCCATCCCAACTAATAAAAATAAGATTTTTGATGGTGCTGTGTGGTGTGTCACATATATATATATATATATATATATATATATATATATATATATATATATATATATATATGTGACACACCACACAGCACCATCAAATGGCAAAAGATGGCCTGGAACTGGCTGGAACAGGGGTTATTATTCCAGCCTCCTACAAGACACACAATCATATTAACATACTGTGTTTAAGAGCTCCTAAACTGATGTTGAGGCATGATACTTTCAGACAGGAGTAGTCTGTAAATTTGTGTCTGAAAAGGTGCAATCTCTGTATTTTGATCTGAGAGAGCTCCTAAACTGATGTTGAGGCATGATACTTTCAGACAGGCGTAGTCTGTAAATTTGTGTCTGAAAAGGTGCAATCTCAGTATTTTGATCTGAGACGCAGCCAATGAGGTGATTTCCAACAGCCGACAGTCAAGGGCAAAACTTCGTGTCTGCAAAGCTGCAAACTCTTGTTAGACGCTGCAGCGCTCCAAACTCCGTATTATGCCTGCTAATGAGCTAATTGCCAACAGCCGAGAGGAGAAGGTCTGCTGCAAACTCTTGTTAGACGCTGCAGCGCTCCAAACTCCGTATTGTGCCTGCTAATGAGCTAATTATCAACAGCCGACAGGAGAAAGGTCTGAAGCGAAGCAGTATGGAAAATTGGTGTTATTAAAACATGATTAAATACTTGAATGTAGCATGATAAAATTAAATATGTGAATAAAAAAGTTAAAGGCATGAGGTGAACTGTATTGATTTAAATTAAAAAGTCGTTTTTTAAAGCCAAAGGGAAATGAAATATTGGGTGACAATGTAATTCTCTGAAATTGGCACAGCTTGGAGTCGAACCTACGATCTTCTGCTTTGCAGCCCGACACCTAACCCACTCCCCCATAACACCAGTGCCGTGCTCAGCCGCGCATTTTTGAAAGGTCAACTGTGTTGAAGAAGTGGTTTTTGGTGAATTTTGTTCCAACCGTAAGCCGAAACGGCGTCAAGTACAAAAAGCCCTGATCGCGGCGTCGAGACCAACGTTTCGATATATGGTATGTGGGGGTAGACCCTACGGTTCGGGCTGTATTAACGGTACTATAATAATAATAATAATAACTAGAAACGTTCAACTTCTGAAGAAGTTGAAGAAGGCGCCCGCCTGGTGGTGCGTATAACTGAAGTAATTTAATTGTTACTTGTAAAAAAAAAAAAAAAAAAAGAAAATTTGGGGGCCCCCCCATTGCTCCGGTGGGCCCAAGCGGCCCCTTAGTACGCCTATGGCTTTGACCGGCCCTGGCTGGCTGTCTGCAGGACGGAAAACAACTGCAGCTTACTCGCTCAACTTGGGGAGGGTTTGGGGTTGTTGCCGGTCTGAGGTGATTTGCGAAAAATCTATAAGTCCTACACCAATGTGGGTTACATTTCCTGAATCCAGACAAGAAGACCTACGTTCTGATGTATAATTTGTGTACGTACAGTGAAAATTGAGCGAGTAGGCTCAAGTTGTTCGTTGTTTTTTGCATAATTTTGACTTTGGAGTTGCTGTCGGTCTGAGGTGATTTGCGAAAAATCTATAAGACCTACACCAATGAGGGTTACATCTTCTGAATCCAGACAAAAAGACCTACGTTTTGATGTATAATTTGTCTATGTAGAGTGAAAATTGAGCGAGTATGCTGAAGTTGTTTGGTCTTTTTCGCATAAGTTTCACTTTGGGGTTGTTGCCGGTCTGAGGTGATTTGCGAAAAATCTAAAACACCTACACCAATGAGGGTTACATTTCCTAAATCCAGGCAGAAATACCTACGTTTTGATGTATAATTTGTGCACGTAGAGTGATATTTGAGCGAGTAGGCAAAAGTTGTTTGGTGTTTTTTGGAGAATTTTGTCACCATGGTAACTGAAAATGGCGTGATGAGAAAACGATAAAAGATATCCACATTCCGTTTGCACCTCTGAATAGTTGAAAGATATATCTACAAACTGGAAGTTAAACAATGTTCGTAGGTGAAAGCATGAGGACACAGTAGAGCGTTGAAAATTGCCATTTTTCTGTGTTTTTTTGCAAATGTTGTTCCAACCGTAACTGGAAATGACGTCAAGTGCAAAAAGCCTGCATCGCGTCGTTGAGACGAACGTTTCGATATATAGTAAGTGGGGGTACACCCTACGGTTCGGCCTGTAAAAATTTGGGGGCCCCCCCATTGCACCGGTGGGCCCAAGCAGCCCCTTAGTACGCCTATGGCTTTGACCGGCCCTGGATGGATGGCTGCAGCACAAAAAAACCCCAAACAACTCGCTGAATTTGGGGAAGGTTTGGGGTTGTTGCCGGTCTGAGGTGATTTGCGAAAAATTCTATAAGTCCTACACCAATGAGGGTTACATTTCCTGAATCCAGACAAGAAGACCTACGTTTTGATGTATAATTTGTGCATGTAGAGTGAAAATTGAGCGAGTAGGCTAAAGTTGTTTGTTGGTTTCTGGATAATTTTGTCACCAGGGTAGGTGAAAATGGCGTGATGAAAAAAATCTATAAGTCCTACAGCAATGAGGGTTACATTTTCTGAATCCAGACAAAAAGACCTACGTTTTGATGTATAATTTGTCTACGTAGAGTGTAAATTCAGCGAGTAGGCTAAAGTTGTTTGGTGTTTTTCGCATAAGTTTCACTTTGGGGTTGTTGCCGGTCTGAGGTGATTTGCAAGAAATCTAAAAGACCTACACCAATGAGGGTTACATTTCCTGAATCCAGACAGAAATACCTACGTGTTGATGTATACTTTGTGCACGTAGAGTGAAAATTGAGCAAGTAGGCTAAAGTTGTTCTGTGTTTTTTGGAGAATTTTGTCACCATGGTAACTGAAAATGGCGTGATGAGAAAACGATATAAGATATGCACATTCCGTTTTCACTTCTGAATAGTTCAAAGATATATCTACAAACTGGAAGTTAAACGATGTTCGTAGGTGAAAGCATGACGACACAGTAGAGTGTTGAAAATGACCATTTTTCGGTGGTTTTTTGCGAATTTTGTTCCAACCGTAAGTCGAAATGCCGTCAAGTACAAAAAGCCCTGATCGCGGCGTCGAGACGAACGTTTCGATATATAGTATGTGGGGGTAGACCCTACGGTTCGGGCTGTATTAACGGTGACGGAAGATTAATAAACAATAACTAGAAACGTTCAACTTCTGAAGAAGTTGAAGAAGGCGCCCGCCTGTTGGTGCGGATAACTGAAGTAATTTAATTGTTACTTGTAAAAAAAAAAAATAAAAAAAAAAAGGAAAATTTGGGGGGCCCCCCATTGCACCGGTGGGCCCAAGCGGCCCCTTAGTACGCCTATGGCTTTGACCGGCCCCAACAACTGCAGCTTACTCGCTCAATTTGGGGAGGGTTTGGGGTTGTTGCCGGTCTGAGGTGATTTGCGAAAAATCTGTAAGTTCTACACCAATGAGGGTTACATTTCCTGAATCCAGACAAAAAGACCTACGTTTTGATGTATAATTTGACTACGTAGAGTGAAAATTGAGCGAGTAGGCTCAAGTTGTTTGGTGTTTTTTGGAGAATTTTGTCACCATGGTAACTGAAAATGGCGTGATGAGAAAACAATAAAAGATATCCACATTCCGTTTGCACTTCTGAATAGTTCAAAGATATATCTACAAACTGGAAGTAATACAATGTTCATAGGTGAAAGCATGAGGACACAGTAGAGCGTTGAAAATTGCCATTTTTCTGTGTTTTTTTGCAAATGTTGTTCCAACCGTAACTGGAAATGACGTCAAGTGTAAAAAGCCTGCATCGCGTCGTCGAGACGAACGTTTCGATATATAGTAAGTGGGGGTACACCCTACGGTTCGGCCTGTAAAAATTTGGGGGCCCCCCCATTGCACCGGTGGGCCCAAGCAGCCCCTTAGTACGCCTATGGCTTTGACCGGCTCTGGATGGATGGCTGCAGCACAAAAAAAACCCAAACAACTTGCTGAATTTGGGGAAGGTTTGGTGTTGTTGCCGGTCTGAGGTGATTTGCGAAAATTCTATAAGTCCTACACCAATGAGGGTTACATTTCCTGAATCCAGACAAGAAGACCTACGTTTTGATGTATAATTTGTGCATGTAGAGAGAAAATTGAGCGAGTAGGCTCAAGTTGTTCGTTGTTTTTTGCATAATTTTGACTTTGGGGTTGCTGCCGGTCTGAGGTGATTTGCGAAAAATCTATAAGACCTACACCAATAAGGGTTACATTTCCTGATTCCAGACAAAACTACCTACGTTTTGATGTATAATTTGTGCATGTAGAGTGAAAATTGAGCAAGTAGGCTAAAGTTGTTTGTTGGTTTCTGGATAATTTTGTCACCAGGGTAGGTGAAAATGGCGTGATGAAAAAAATCTATAAGTCCTACAGCAATGAGGGTTACATTTTCTGAATCCAGACAAAAAGACCTATGTTTTGATGTATAATTTGTCTACGTAGAGTGTAAATTGAGCGAGAAGGCTAAAGTTGTTTGGTGTTTTTCGCATAAGTTTCACTTTGGGGTTGTTGCCGGTCTGAGGTGATTTGCAAGAAATCTAAAAGACCTACACCAATGAGGGTTACATTTCCTGAATCCAGACAGAAATACCTAAATGTTGATGTATAATTTGTGCACGTAGAGTGACAATTGAGCGAGTGGGCTAAAGTTGTTTGGTTAATTTTGTCACCATGGTAACTTAAAATGGCGTGATTAGAAAACGATAAAAGATATCCACATACCGTTTGCACTTCTGAATAGTTCAAAGATATATCTACAAACTGGAAGTTAAACAATGTTTGTAGGTGAAAGCATGACAACACAGTAGAGTGTTGAAAATGACCATTTTTCGGTGTTTTTTTGCGAATTTTGTTCCAACCGTAAGTCGAAATGCCGTCAAGTACAAAAAGCCCTGATCGCGGCGTCGAGACGAACGTTTCGATATATAGTATGTGGGGGTACACCCTACGGTTTGGGCTGTATTAACGGTGACGGAAGATTAATAAACAATAATAATAATAATAAAGAAATCCTTATTAGGTGCATAGCATAAGGCCTCCGCCATGCATTTTCAATGCATAGGCGGGCGCCTAATAATAATAACTAGAATCGTTCAACTTCTGAAGAAGTTGAAGAAGGCGCCCGCCTGGTGGTGGGCATGACCGTCAAAGGCAAAGCTTCCGAGTTCCTTGGTCGTAGGCTCTCATCGCTTTAAAATTTTAAAATCAAACCTTCTGAGTGAAAAGCATTTGTCTTCATCAAAACCTGCCGACCGGGAAAACTCTGCGTCTGCAGAGCTGCAAACTGCGTATATCGATCTGAGACGCAGCTAATGAGCTAATTGGCGACAGCCGACGGTCAACGATTCCCATTAATTTGCTACGGTAGTCCTAAATCACTACTGACATAATACACTTTTTGGCCACAAGCGTCATTTTGGGGGCGTTGTTTCCACCTCTTCTCTTAGAGCCGTTTTTATTAGAAAGAAGAAAAGGCAAAAACTGTCCAAACAAAAGGTTGTAACGTTTACATTTGTAACCTCTGCCTTACATAAACACTAGAATTAAATCTTAATAAATAAAAGTATAGACAATTATTTCAGTAACTCAATTCAGTAAGTAAAATACACTATATACAGGAGTTTGACAATGAAACTGAAACACCTCTCATTTTAGTGTGGGAGGTTTCATGGCTAAATTGGACCAGCCTGGTGGCTATTCTTCATTAATTGCACATTGAACCAATAAGAGCAGAGTGTGAAGGTCCAATTAGCAGGGTAAAAGCACAGTTTTGCTCAAAAGATTGCAATGCACACAACATTATGGGTGACATGGGTGAGTTCAAAGGAGGACAAATTGTTGGTGCACATCTTGCTGGATGTGTCAAAACTTTCTTCAATTGAATAAAAACAAAACTGAAGTAATAATATTTGGACCAATAGAGGAGAGATCAAAAGCTAGCACACAGCTTCAGTCGCTTCAGCTAGGAACCAATGATCAGGCCCGAAACCTTGGTGTAGTGATGGACTCAGACCTGAACCTCCAAAAGCATCTAAAGACAGTTACAAGGTCGGCTTTCTATCACCTGAGGAACCTTTCCAGGATTAAAGGACTAATGTCTCAAAGGGATCTGGAAAAACTAATCCATGCGTTTATATTTAGTAGAATTGATTACTGCAACGGTGTTTTCACAAGTCTGCCTAAAAAGTGGACCATACAGCTGCAGCTGATCCAGAACACTGCTGCACGCGTCCTCACTAAGACTAAGAAAGTAGAGAACATCACCCCAGTTCTAAAGTCCCTTCTATTCCTGTTAAATCAAGAATAGAATTTAAAATTCTCCTTCTAACGTATAAAGCCCTTAATAATCAAGCTCCATCATATATCAGAGCTCTGATTACCCCGCATGTTCCTAACAGAGCACTTCACTCTCAGACTGCAGGTCTGCTGGTGGTTCCTAGAGTCTCTAAAAGTAGAATGGGAGGCAGATCCTTTAGCTATCAGGCTCCTCTCCTGTGGAACCAACTCCCAGTTTTGGTCCGTGAGGCAGACACCCTATCTATTTTTAAGACTAATGTTAAAACTTTCCTTTTTGACAAAGCTTATAGTTAGAGTGGCTCATACCCTGAGCTATCTCTATAGTTGTGCTGTGATAGGCCTAGGCTGCTGGAGGACATCAGGGTCTAATTTTCTCACTCTACTGATTTCTACTGTTCTTCAGTCTACTGTTCTCCAGTTTTGCATTGTATTACATTGAAATGACTGTCGTCATTTCAGCTTTTAACTTTTTGCTCTCTCTCTTTTTCTTCATAGTAGGTACACCTGGTCTGGCGTTCTGTTAACTGTGACATCATCCAGAGAAGACGGCTCACCCGCTACTACCATCTAATGTAGAACAGATTACTAGATCAATGTGTGCTTCTGTGCTTTTTTGTCTCTCTTGTTGTGTCTCTGCTCTGTCTTCCGTAACCCCAGTCGGTCGAGGCAGATGACCGTTCATACTGAGCCCAGTTCTGCCGGAGGTTTTCCTTCCCGTTAATGGGGAGTTTTTCTTCCCACTGTCGCTTCATGCTTGCTCAGTATGAGGGATTGCAGCAAAGCCATGTACAATGCAGACGACTCTCCCTGTGGCTCTACGGTTCCCCAGGAGTGAATGCTGCTTGTCGGGACTTTGATGCAATCAACTGGTTTCCTTATATAGGACATTTTTGACCAATCTGTATAATCTGACCCAATCTGTATAATATGATTGAACTTGATTTTGTAAAGTGCCTTGAGATGACATGTTTCATGATTTGGCGCTATATAAATAAAATTGAATTGAAATAAAATTGAATTGAATTACACTGGCTCCCTGTATCTCAGAGAATAGACTTTAAAATACTTCTGTTATTTTATTAATCCCTAAATTACTTAGCACCTAAATACATCACAGACTTGTTATCAGTGTATCAACCATCCAGTCCACTAAGGTCTTCTGGCTTCAGCCTACTCTGCATACCTAGAACCAGAACTAAACAAGGAGAAGCAGCATTTAGTTCCTATGCTCCGCTTATCTGGAACAAACTTCCAGAAAACTGTAAAAGTGCAGAAAGCCTGAGTTCTTTTAAATCAAGATTACAAACACATTTGTTTAAAATTGCCTTTGACTGTTCTAGTTAAACGGTTTTACTGTTTTTAATGTTCTTCTTTGTTTTTATTCTATTTTCTATCTACATTTTATTCCTACTTGCGTTTATTTCGCTATATTTTAATCATGTAAAGCACTTTGCATTGTCTCTGTACTGAATTGTGCTATATAAATAAATTTCCCTTGCCTTGCATCTGTGACCAAGACAGCAAGTGTTTGTAATGTATCAAGAGGCACGGTGTCCAGGGTAATGTCAGCATATCACCAAGAAGGATGAACCACATCCAACAAGATTAACTGTGGACGCACGAGGAAGCTGTCTGAAAGGGATGTTCGGGTGCTAACCCGGATTGTATCCAAAAAACATAAAACCACATAACTCTACTTATAACTAACTTTCTGAAATATAAACTAAAGGTCACCAATCAGTTCTAAAACATCTTTAGATGAACTCTTGTTGAGCCCTGGAGTATGGAGGACCAAGTCTTCCATATTTAAAAATAAATACAGAAATAAATAAATAATTTAATGTTTTCTTAAAACTTCGAACCACATCCAACAGGATTAACTGTGGACGCACGAGGAAGCTGTCTGAAAGGGATGTTCGGGTGCTAACCCGGATTGTATCCAAAAAACATAAAACCACATAACTCTCCTTATAACTAACTTTCTGAAATATAAACTAAAGGTCACCAATCAGTTCTAAAACATCTTTAGATGAACTCTTGTTGAGCCCTGGAGTATGGAGGACCAAGTCTTCCATATTTAAAAATAAATACAGAAATAAATAAATAATTTAATGTTTTCTTAAAACTTCTGAATACAAAATAAATTAAACAAATTCATTTATCATCATTCATTTATATCAATTGTTCAAGTTATTTAATTGTTACTTGTAAAAAAAAAAAAATAAAAAAAAAAAATTTGAGCCCCCCCCCCCGTATTACACCAGAGGGCCCAAGCGGCCCCTTAGTACGCCTATGGTTTTGACCGGCCCTGGCTGGCTCTCTGCTGCATGGAAAAATCCCAACAACTACAGCTCAATTTGGGGAGGGTTTGGGGTTGTTGCCGGTCTGAGGTGATTTGCAAAAAATCTATAAATCGTACACCAATGAGGGCTACATTTCCTGAATCCAGACAAAAAGACCTACATTTTGATGTATAATTTGTCTACGTAGAGTGAAAATTGAGCGAGTAGGCTGAAGTTGTTCGGTCTTTTTTACATAACTTTGACTTTGGGGTTGTTGCCGGTCTGAGGTGATTTGCGAAAAATCTATAAATCGTACACTAATGAGGGTTACATTTCCTGAATCCAGACAGAAATACCTACGTTTTGATGTATAATTTGTGCACGTAGATCGAAAATTGAGCGAGTATGCTAAAGTTGTTTGTTGTTTTTTAGACAATTTTGTCACCACGTTAGGTGAAAATGGCGTGATGAAAAAAATCTATAAGTCCTACAGCAATGAGGGTTACATTTTCTGAATCCAGACAAAAAGACCTACGTTTTGATGTATAATTTGTCTACGTAGAGTGAAAATTGAGCGAGTAGGCTGAAGTTGTTCGGTCTTTTTCGCATAAGTTTCACTTTGGGTTTGTTGCCGGTCTGAGGTGATTCGCAAGAAATCTAAAAGACCTACACCAATGAGGGTTACATTTCCTGAATCCAGACAGAAATACCTACGTGTTGATGTATAATTTGTGCACGTAGAGTGAAAATTGAGCGAGTAGTTTGGTGTTTTTTGGAGAATTTTGTCACCATGGTAACTGAAAATGGCGTGATGAGAAAACGATAAAAGATATGCACATTCCGTTTTCACTTCTGAATAGTTCAAAGATATATCTACAAACTGGAAGCTAAACGATGTTCGTAGGTGAAAGCATGACGACACAGTAGAGGGTTGAAAATGACCATTTTTCGGTGTTTTTTTGCGAATTTTGTTCCAACTGTAAGTCGAAATGGCGTCAAGTACAAAAAGCCCTGATCGCGGCGTCGAGACGAACGTTTCGATATATAGTATGTGGGGGTAGACCCTACGGTTCGAGCTGTATTAACGGTGACGGAATATTAATAAACAATAATAATAAAGAAATCCTTATTAGGTGCATAACATAAGGCCTCCGCCATGCATTTTCAATGCATAGGCGGGCGCCTAATAATAAAGAAATCCTTATTAGGTGCATAACATAAGGCCTCCGCCATGCATTTTCAATGCATAGGCGGGCGCCTAATAAAGAAACCCTTATTAGGTGCATAGCATAAGGCCTCCGCCATGCATTTTCAATGCATAGGCGGGCGCCTAATAAAGAAACCCTTATTAGGTGCATAGCATAAGGCCTCCGCCATGCATTTTCAATGCATAGGCGGGCGCCTAATAAAGAAATCCTTATTAGGTGCATAACATAAGGCCTCCGCCATGCATTTTCAATGCATAGGCGGGCGCCTAATAATTCTTGTGTTGAATATTGATTGTTTAGTTTTGTAATTTCTGTGTTTATTCTGTGTTTGTTTCTCCTAAATCAGATGAAATTACTAAATTTCCTCCCTTGTGTCTTCTGGTGTTAACTTAACGGAGCCAAGTTAACAAAAAGTCATTTTTCCCAGTTCTGTGCCAAAAAATCATAATTTAAACCCAAAGTGTTTGCAGTTATATATATGTATATGAGGGATTGCAGCAAAGCCATGGACAATGCAGACGACTCTCACTGTGGCTCTACGCTTCTCCAGGAGTGAATGCTGCTTGTCGGGACTTTGATGCAATCGACTGGTTCCCTTATATAGGAAATTTTTGACCAATCTGTATAATATGATATAATATATATATTATATCATATATTATATCATATATATATATATATATATATATATATATATATATATATATATATATATATATATATATATATATATATATATATACAGCTGCAACAATGATTTACTGAATACAGAAATGGTTTAATATATAATGAGCCTAATATAAAAATAAATAAATAAATAAAACATGTTTGGAAGTTAATTTTTATTTTTTGTGACATTGTTCTTTATAAAACCAGCATTTCTGCAGCTTCTTGATACTCAGTTTTCCAGACCAACAGAACTTCACCCACAAACACATGAGCTCTGTCCAGTTTCTGCTGCTTTCTCACAGATACTTTTTTGATGATAATTACAGGATGTATCAAACCAGGACTTCAGAAAGTCAGCTCCTCCTATCTTCCCCATCCTCACACAGTCGGCTTCTGCAGCACCATCAAGGCTCTGGTTGTCAGGTTCATTATCGGACCAAAAAGACAAACTTGGGGAAGAGCAACAGATAAATGCCTGAAAGTTAAATTCTATAAACAGACATTGTTTCATCAGCCAAACCTTGAGTTCAGTGGTGACCCGTCCACCCACAACCATCTGCCTTCTTCCTTTGAGTCCGTCAGTCCAATCCAGAACATGTCCTCTACATCATCCTCCGTAATGTTTCTCAGTCTTCCAAAGAGGAACATCTGAACAGGAGAAGTTGATGAAAATGTGAAAGTTTTCCATGCTTTGTTGAAAAGGAAAGTTTTAAGATTAGTCTTAAAAGTAGACAGGGTGTCTGCCTCACGGACCAAAACTGGGAGTTGGTTCCACAGGAGAGGAGCCTGATAGCTAAAGGATCTGCCTCCCATTCTACTTTTAGAGACTCTAGGAACCACCAGCAGACCTGCAGTCTGAGAGCGAAGTGCTCTGTTAGGAACATACGGAGTAATCAGAGCTCTGATATATGATGGAGCTTGATTATTAAGTGCTTTATACGTTAGAAGAAGAATTTTAAACTCTATTCTTGATTTAACAGGAATCCAATGAAGGGAAGCTAAAATTGGAGAAATATGATCCCTTTTGTTGATTGTCATCATAACTCTTGCTGCAGCATTTTGGATCAGCTGAAGGCTTTGAACTGCATTTTGTGGACTTCCTGATAGTAAAGAATTACAATAGTCCAGCCTTGAAGTAACAAATGCATGGACTAGTTTTTCAGCATCGCTCCTGGACAGAATGTTTCTAATTTTGGCGATATTAATTTTTCAGGTTTCTAGTTTAAATGTTTCTAATTTAAACTAGAAACCTGTTTAATATGGGATTTAAATGACATGTCTTGGTCAAAAATAACACCAAGATTTTTTACTTTATTACCAGAGGCCAAGTTAATGCCATCCAGATTAAATGATTTATTAAGAAGTTTATTTTTTGAGGACTCTGGTCCAAAGATTACAACTTCTGTCCTGTCAGAATTTAAATGCAGAAAATTTAAAGTCATCCAGCTTTTGATGTCATTAAGACATGCCTGTAGTTGAAGTAATTGATTGGATTCATCAGGATTTATGGACAAATACAACTGAGTGTCATCAGCATAACAGTGGAAATTAATCCCATGCTGTCTGATAATTTTGCCGATCGGAAGCATATATATAGTAAAGAGAATTGGTCCAAGGACTGAACCCTGTGGTACTACACAGGTGACCCTAGAGCTTGAAGAAGATTTATTATTAACATGAACAAACTGGAATCTGTCCGACAGATAAGATTTAAACCAGCCTAATGCTTTCCCCTTAATCCTTACAGTATGCTCAAGTCTTTGTAGGAGAATATTGTGATCAACTGTATCAAATGCAGCACTGAGATCTAACAGGACAAGTACAGACACAAGTCCATTATCTGAGGCCATGAGAATATCATTAGTGACCTTCACCAGAGCCGTTTCAGTGCTATGATGAGCTCTGAAGCCCGACTGAAACTCCTCAAGTAGGTCATTACTTTGTAAATGTTCATAAAGTTGATTAGCAACTACTTTCTCAAGAATTTTAGATAGGAAAAGAAGATTAGATATAGGTCTGTAATTTACTAACTCATCTTGATCAACAGAAGGTTTCTTAAGTAAAGGTTTAATAACAGCTACTTTAAAAGCCTGTGGTACATATCCATTTACTAAGGATAGATTAACTATGTCCAAAATAGGGCCACTGATCAATGGGAATATCTCCTTAAACAACTTGGTTGGGATTGGGTCTAACATACAGGTAGAAGGTTTAGATGAAGCTAATATTTTAGATAGCTCAGAAAGCTCTACTGCTTCTAAACAGTTCAAACACTGTGCAGGTTCTAAAGATTCCTCCAATGCTGCCTTACTTACTGAGGACGAGGTAATCATGTTTGGGAGGATGCCAATTATTTTATTTTTAATGGCATCAATTTTATTTATGAAGAATCCCATAAAGTCGTTACTGCTAAGAGCTAAGGGAATGGATGGATCAACAGAGCTGCAGCTCTGAGTAAGTTTGGCAACTGTACTAAAGAGAAATCTAAGATTATTTTTATTCTCCTCAATTAATGATGAAAAATATGCTGCTCTAACTCTGCGAAGGGTCTTGTTATACAACAATAGACTGTCTTTCCAGATTAGGTAGGATTCCTCTTGGTGTGTAGAGCGCCATTTTCTCTCCAATTTCCTAATATTGTGCTTCAAGGAACGCAGCTCTGAATTAAACCAGGGAGCCAGCTTCCTGTGAAGGAGCTACATTGTCTAATGCAGAACGCAATGAGGAAGTCACACCGTTAACAAAGGTGTCGATTTGTGAATGGGAAGAAACAGCATTGCTGCCATCTACAGGGCATTTCTGCAATACTGAGGATATTAAAAGGGGGACAGACTCTTTAAGCTTTGATACAGCATTATCCGATAAAGATCTACTATAATGGAACGCTCTTTTGGGGGTGGAGAACTCAGTTAGATTAAACTCAAAGGTTATTAAAAAATGGTCAGATAGGACAGGGTTGTGAGGAAATAATGTTAATTCTTGACAATCAATGCCATATGTCAGCACAAGGTCTAAAGTATGTAACCAGGAGTGCGTCGGTTTATGCACATTTTGAACAAAACCAATTGAATCTAGGATAGTTTTAAAGGCTACACTAAGGTTATCACATTCAGTGTCAACATGAATTCTAAAATCACCCACTATAATAACCTTGTCAGTGTTTATCACCAAATCAGATAAGAAGTCTGACAGCTGATCCAGAAACTGAGATAAGGGCCCGGTCGACGATACAAAACAACAAACAGAAGAGGTTTTATTGCTTTGCAGTTTGGATGAGGGAAACTGAGGGTTAAATGTTCAAAAGATTATTAATTGGCCTGGGACTAATTAATAAATCAGACTGAAAGATGGTTGCCACTCCTCCTCCCCTTCCCACAGATCTGGGAATGTGGAAATTTGAATAACTGGAGGGAGTTGACTCATTTATACTAACGTAGTCCTCTTGTAGCCAGGTTTCTGTGAGACAAAACAAATTAATCTGATTATCAGAAATCAATTCATTGACTAACAAAGTCTTTGGAGGGAGAGACCTTATATTTAATAGACCACATTTAATTCTTTTATTTTTTGGTTCAAAGTGAGCTATATTGATTTTGTTTAGATTTTTATGATTTGTTCCTTTTAGATCAGTTTTTGATCTGTTAAGTGTTGGCCGTGGGAAAGACACCGTCTCAATAGGATAATGGGTGGGTAACAGTACAGAAGCTGCAGAGAGGTGTGTTAAACTACGGCTCTGCTTCCTGGTCTGGACCCTGGGTTGTCAGCATTTAGGAGAACTAATAAATCCAGCCAGATTCCTAGAAAGAAGAGCTGCACCATTCAAAGTGGGATGAATGCCGTCTCTCCTGATCAGACCAGGTTTTCCCCAGAAAGTTTGCCAGTTATCAATGTAGCCCACGTCGTTTTCGGGACACCACCTAGACAACCAGCGGTTGAATGACGACATGCGGCTAAACATGTCATCAATGGTCAGATCAGGCATGGGACCAGAGAAAGATTACGGAGTCCGACATTGTTTTAGCAAACTCCCACACCGAAGCAACACCAACTTTAGTAATCTCCGATCGGCGTGACCGGGTGTCATTGCCGCCGGCGTGAATAACAATCTTACTGTATTTACGCTTATCCTTAGCCAGTAGTTTAAGGTAGGATTCTATGTCGCCCGTTCTGGCCCCTGGCAGGCATTTAACTATGGTCCCTGGTGTCTTTAGTGCCACGTTTCTTAATACGGAGCTGCCAATAATTAAGTTCGGCTCCTCAGCGAGACTGTCGCTCAGAGGGGAAAATTTATTAGAAACGCAGACGGGTTGGGAATGATCTGGGGGCTGAAATCTAGAGCTATGCTTACTACGAACCGTCACCCAGCCGGCCTGCTTAACCGGCTGTTCAGGTGCTGCAGCTATTGGTTCGCTACGTGAATTTACTCTTTGTGGCTCCGCGCTAGCAAAGGAGCGGCTATCAGCCGGTTTTTCAACAGCACGGAGTCGGGTCTCCAATTCTGATACCCTCGCCTCCAAAGCTATAAAAATACTACATTTATTACAAGTACCATTATCATTAAAGGAGGCAGAGGAATAGCTAAACCTCTGACACAGAGAGCAGGAGATAGGGGGAGACTTAGACAGAGACGGAGAAGCGGAGGAGAGAGTAAGGGGGAAAGCCATTGCAGAGCTAAAGCTAGGCTAGGCTAAAAGTAGCGCCCTTTTACTAAAGTCCCTTAAATGAAAGTTGCGCCAACTCAGCGAGTGCCGCCATTTTGGGTCTAAACTTGCCACAGGCAGGCACTTTAACACTGTTATGTTATGCGCGTTTCGCACCTTCTAATACCCTTCAGGCAGGTGTTCTGAATAAAACACAACTGAGTGTTGATGATCACCTACTAGGCATCCAGAAAAGCTGATATTACATTTTAATAAGACTTGAGAGAGACATTTTTAAGTGAACTGTATACTTCTCTTTTCCTGTCTTGAAGTCCAGAATTGATCCCATAGGACAAAAATCAGACACACATAATGCTACAGCACAATGAAATAAAGCAAGAAGTCCAGAATTGGCTTTAAAATTTTATTTAATAGTTTTGATGGCTGCCCTTTGGCATCGGATGGTGCAGAACGCTTCTTTGGTGGTGGGCGAGGTGTCTTTGGTGTACGATGGTGGAAGATGGAGGGCAGTGCTGTCTTCTTCAAGGGACGTTTCCCATCTGTACGATTCTTCTCGAACTGGTACTCATCAAAATGAGACTGCAATAGAAATTTTAGCAATAAATTCCATGATTATACACAATGATTAGGAATAGTGACTCAATTTTCATAGCAGTGGCAGTACTTATACGCAATAAATTTAGTTTTATCGAGATCATTATGACCCTTAAACTGATTACAGTGTCTGTCTTTAAAAAGAAAATACAACAGCACTGGCTGAGTGGTAAATTTACTAGTAGTAGACTACTATAGTAGGCCACAAGTATTTAATATTCACCCAGATTTGGCCTACTTAGTGCACATTAGCGTGGTCCATATGAAAATTTCATAAGAAAATTTCACATAAAAAATGGTACATTTAAGTTTCATATTTCATATGAAAAAAGTGACATGAAAAAAATATGAAAACATGAAATTTTGAAGGAGAGATCACTAATTGAACATTTATGTATAATTTGGGTCAAATATCATCTCTGTCCAGTTTTAGCACATAAGTGCTTTGCAATTTAGGTACTTTTTTAGGCCGTCACAGAACCATATAAACAGGTGTAAAATATGATGGTTGTAAGGTTATAATAAGAACAAGTAATTAATAATGACAAAGGTGATTTGGGGGGGGGGGAGAGAGACAAGCGCGCACGACCGACTCAAGGCCCATTCATACCTCACGTAAAAGACGGATACGTGTGGAGTGTTTCATACGTTCTAACCGTCGATTTCGTCCGTACTTTGACACGAAAATTGGGAGCTTACGCTTACGGACTCAACGGATCAATACGGAGCAATACTACCGGAAACGGTGGGGGCGCTATTGAGTTTGTAGTACAAAATGTCAACAAAACCACGAAGAAGGTTGTAATTCTGGGCTTTAAACAATGGCGGGATTTGAGGAACAACTTGCGGAGCTTGTCCGCAACTACCCACACATATGATGTGTCGTGTCCGGGGCACAGGGACAAACAAAAAGTTTACTTAAGGAGCAAATACAACAAAATCACGTCTTGGACCGTCGCCATGTTTGATCAGTGACGAATCATTGGCGCCCAGCACTGACACCTAGAGGAAATATTGGTTATTGCGCACCTCAACGGATGGGGGTATGAAGGAGTCAACGGATAGAACGTACGGACAGAAATACGGACGTGTAGGCCTAATGTAGGGTATGAATGGGCCTTTAGCGGTTGGGGACTGGCGGGGAGAGACAAGCTTTGCGCGATTTCTTTTTTTTTTAATAAGCGCTAAGTTTGGCGAGGCGGCCAAACTTAGCGCTTATTAAAAAAAAGAAATCGCGGGAAACCCTGACTTCAGAAAAAAAAGCCCACATACCTCACACAAGCGAGAGTTTGTTGTAGGTCTCCAAGTTTTGTTCGTCTCTTGGTCCAAGCGACTGACTCGGTTGATCCACAATAAACGCCGCTCTTCATCGCTTGGAAAACGGAACATCCGCGTCCCTTTATCAGTGCTGTTGCTGCAGCCGTGGGCACAACACCCTGGCATGGTGGCTTATTTTCGAAATAAAGAAATACTCGAAATAATCAGGAGTAAAAATAAAAGAAATCGGTCGCTCGCAGTGTTGTAAACGCGCTGAGCTTAGCTGAGCCTAGACCCAAAATGGCCGCAGGAGATCACGTGACCCGAAAAAAGCGGAACGCCCATGACGCAACTTTCATTTAAGGGACTTTACCTTTTACCACGCCACAAAGCAAACCGTGTGAAACACGAGGAGTTCCCAAGCGCAATGTGCAGCAACAGAGAATGTTTTACAAGTGCTTATGTGTTAGAAACAGAGGTTACAGCAAAGAGATTAAAGATAATAGCAAGAGAGTCTGGAGCAACAGACCGCAAATTCACACTGTGACAACAGGAAGTGACACAATATGCCTTACCGCAAACAGGAAGCACCTTCCTGCTGATTTATCACCACATTCATCTTCTTACCTTCTTCACAGCTCTGTAGTCTCATCATGAGGACAACGTCACACTGAGGACAACTCTATGAGGACTCTATGATAAAAAGAGACATTTAGGAGGTTCTGATGCATCTGAGCAAAAGTTAAAGTAAACACTGAAAGCATTTAACCTTCATATAGAGCGTCTGCTGGAAGGTGGATATTATAATAATAGCTTTTACTCTGTTTTAGTTAAAGTCCTCAGAATGATGATTAACATCTTCTTGTTTCTGCTTCTTGTTGAAGTGACGTCTTGTTAAAGGTGTAATTTACTGTCTGCTTCCTCATTGTCGTTTTATTTAAAGCTCTTACATCTTTGTCACTTAGTTTTTTACTTCATTTTATATACAATTCAAAATAAATAAGGCCTCAAGTCAGTTAAAAAAAACCTGTCATTCAGTTAAATTCCATTTTATTTATATCGCATCAGTTCACAACACGTCATCTGACTGCTTTAAGGAGACAGTGTGTATGATCACAAAGAGCACAGAAGCACTGATCTAGGAGCAGTTTCTATGGTAAAGAAAAAATAAAGAGTTAACGGCATTACTAATGTAATAAACTATTAACGAAGAGTTCACAATGACCACATGTGAGGCTACAAATGACTGTAAAGGTCTAAACTGTAACTTCCTTTCTACAAAATTCAAAGTCATCATCCATTCATCCATCCACTGCTTATGCATGAAGGAAAGGACCCAGTAGGTAAAACCAGTAGAACTGCAGATGAACTGTAATGAACCTTAGGAGCTGGACCCGGTAATTCCCTCAACATCAAAAGTATGTTTAAATTACTTTATTAAAAGTAACAGTGTAGCTTAAAAGGCAAGCCTCAGAAAACAGGACTGGTTGCTCTGCAAAGGAGAGAGACGGGTTAGTGGCTGTAAGCTTGTAGGGGGAAATTATCGCTACACAAGAAAAGCCACTACCCTTAATTGGATCCGTAAAGGGCTTTGAATTTGGTCAGGCGATATGGGAAAACACAGAGGCAGTCCAGAGTCATGCACGGAGGATCGAGAAAGGGCGGAGGCACAACAGGGGAAATCCAACAGATCCAGTCCGAGTCCATTTCCAGGGTCCATATCCAATTTCCAACAAGCAGAGGTACAGAGAGGGCAGAGCAGAGAGACAGGCATAGGTCGTTGTCCAGAAACTGAGAACTGATGGAAGACCGACAAGGCCAAGGCAACAGGCAGAAATCCAGAAAACACTCAATGGTCAAAAACAGGCAGGCAGGTTAGGAAATGCTGGAAGGTCTACTAACACAAGGCTTTCGCGAATCTGGCACCAGCTTGCTGAAGATGGCAAGCTTAAATAGTGCCAATCACAGGTGCCAGCGAACAGGGAACAGGGCCACTGTATGGAAGGCTGAGACGGCCAACAGGAAAGACTAAAACACAGCCAAAAACTGTGATCATAACATGAACACAATGTTTACTGCTCTGGACAAACCAGCAGATCTGTGTCCTCCTGTCCAAAGCTGAGCAGAACGTCCTCACGTTTTGCACCAAGCCGATCTTTGTAGGAGAACAGCTTTGGAAGGTCAGGCAGTGGCTCATTGGCTTTTTTATTTTATTTTTTTATTAAAATCAGTTGGTTCATGTCAGTGCATTGCAAACAGTTTAAATTTGGACTTCCTGTCTAATCTGTGAATACTCTCTGTCTTCAGGAAGCAATTAAAAGCAGATGGTAACATCTGAACTGTACTTCTGTTTCAGACTCACTGAGCCAGGATGGCCGAAGCTGATGTTACATACGCTGATGTGAAGTTCATAAGACATAGGGCTAAAGGTAAGTCTGTCTGTCTGTCTGTCTGTCTGTCTGTCTGTCTTACTGTGACTGATTTGTGTTTTCCCTTGTTCAGATGATGTTTCTTTAGTCAGTGAAGTCAACTCTGCAGCCAGAAGATCACAAACAAAAGAACCAGGTGGGTAATAAATAAGTATATAAATAAATAAGCAAAATTAAAAAATGACGAATGATAATTCATTAGCTGCGACACTCTGGCAACCTGTCCAGGGTGTACCCCGCCTCCTTCCCACAGCTGGAGATAAGCACCAGCAACCCGTCGTCACCCCAACAGGGATAGACGTGTTAGAAAATGTATGGATGGATGGATAATTCATTAGATTCACGTTTTTTGCAGTCCTATTTCAACAGGCAGATTTCCTGCTGCTATTATTAAAATGTTCATATTTTGTTGTTATACCATTTCTGAGGCAGTGTTTGGTTATAGTGGCACAGACTGCCACTCTGGGTCCCTAAGCAAGGCCCTTAGTCCCAGAATGCTCCCTTGCGGCCCCACAGTGGGAGCCCACTGCTCCCTAACAGATCGGTTAAATGCAGAAGACACATTGCATTTGAATGTACTAAAGTTTAAAATCAGACTTTGTGAAGTTTGTGAGTACAAACAAGGAAAGGAAATTAACAGCAAGCAGAACAGCAAACTAAAATATATAAAGAAAAGTTATTATTCAGGGAAAAACGGTAACAGGGGCAGTATGTTTTTGTTGTTTAAGATATATTTAATGGTTTTCTAAAATTTCAAAGAATAGGAACAAAATAAGAAGCTGAAAAAGAAATATACCAGTGGTTAACACCTCAGTCAGACAGGATCTGTCTTATTAACACCCGAGTTGTTTTCCAAGAACCAGCACATGACGAGGCTTCTTAGCAGATGTAATGTATATTTAGAGATTTTCATCATCAGAAGCAACCGCAGTGTCAATGTTCCAGTTGTCTGTTCTGCTCTGTGTGATAATCCAAATGTTGCTTTTTGTGCCGTTTGCTTTTCTAGCTTGTCAGAAAAGCTAGCTGTTGCGTGAAGTGATATTAATAATAATTGAACTTCATTGATCTCACAGTAGAAAAATTTACTTCTACATTTCTTGGGCAGCAGTGGGCTGCCGCCTAGGGAGCAATCTGCGGTTAAGGGTCTTACTCAGGGACCCAAAGTGCAGGCTGTGGGCATCAAACCAGGTACTTGCAACCTTCTCAGAGCACAAGTGCACTAGTCTAACCACTAGGCCACCACTCCCCTAATGAGGCTACAACAGAGATAGAACCATCTCAGGGATGCACAGCACCTGTTTTGTCTCCACCTTTATGTTCCGTCCCTCTGTCTCCTTCAGCCAAACCTCTGCATAGCCTCTCTTCACCGCCATCGTTCTTCCTCATCCTGTCAGTGAGCTATATGCAGTGTTCCTGTAGTTGAAAAGCATCATTGAAGTGTTTGAAGTTCTTCAGATCATCGATTGCTTGGTTGAGTTCATCTTAAAATGGAACCTTGTGGTTTCCCAGATGAAAGAGGGGCAGTAGAAGGGGAGAAGCCTTTGAACATGACCAGGCAGATATCTTGGATCGTGGCAACAAATGATGGCTGAAATGTCATTGGTAGAATGGTTTATTATCAAAATGCATGTATGGAAGCAGAAACCAGGGGAGGAGCTATGGACAGAAGGGGACAGACCAATAGAAATGAATTAATAAGTATTCATGGGCAAAATTACATTTTGCCCATGAATACCCACCATTGGCCCACCAATGGCCCACCATTGTCCTCTCATAGCCTCAGAAAATGCCATTACCTGAGGCTATGAGAATATAATTAGTGACTTTCAACTGTGCTGTATCAGTGCTACGGAGAGCTCTGAAACCTGATTTCAAATAGGTGATTACTTTGTAAATGTTCATTCAGTTGATTAGAACCAATTTAACAAGTTTAGATAAGGAGATAAGACTATGTCACTATTTACAATGTCTACATACATGTTACCTAAGTTTGTAAAACGATCTAGTCTTTTCCTCTGAGGGTTGTCAATACCCACCATTGGCCCACCATTGGCCTCTCATAGCCTCAGAAAATGCCATTACCTGGGGTCATGAGAATATCATTACTGACTTTCAACTATGCTGTATCAGTGCTATGATGAGCTCTGAAACCTGATTTCAAATAGGTGATTACTGTGTAAATGTTCAGTTGATTAGAATTTTTTTTCTTCAAGTTCAGATAAAGAGAGAAGACTATGTCACTATTTACAACTTCTACATACAGTTGTGGTCAAAAGTGTACATACACTTGTAAAAAAATCATAATGTTATGGCTGTCTTGAGTCTTCAATAAGTTCTACAACTCTTATTTTTCTGTGATAGAGTGATCGGAACACATACATGTTTGTCACAAAAAACAGTCATAAAGTTTGGTTCTTTCATAAATTTATTATGGGTCTGCTGAAAATGTCACCAAATCTGCTGGGTCAAAAATATACATACAGCAACATTAGTATTTGGTTACATGTCCCTTGGCCATTTTCACGGCAACTAGGCGCTTTTGGTAGCCATCCACAAGGTCCTGGCAAGCTTCAGGTCGAATGTTTGACCACTCTTCTTGACAGAATTGGTGCAGTTCAGCTAAATGTGATGGTTTTCTTGCATGAACCTGTTTCTTTAGCACTGTCCACATGTTCTCAATGGGGTTTAAGTCAGGACTTTGGGAAGGCCATTCTAAAACCTTAATTCTAGCCTGGTTTAGCCATTCCTTTACCACTTTTGATGTGTGTTTTGGGTCATTGTCTTGTTGGAACACCCAACTGCGCCCAGGACCCAACCTTCGGGCTGATGGTTTTAAGTTTTCCTGCAGAATTTGGAGGTAATCCTCCTTCTTCATTATCCCATTTACTTTCTGCAAAGAACCAGTTCCACTGGCAGCAAAACATCCCCAGAGCATAATACTACCACCACCATGCTTGACAGTAGGCATGGTGTTCCTGGGATTAAAGGCCTCACCTTTTCTCCTCCAAACATATTGCTGGGTGTTGTGGCCAAACAGCTCAATTTTTGTTTCGTCTGACCAGAGAACTTTCCTCCAGAAGCTTTTATCTTTGTCCATGTGATCAGCAGCAAACTTCAGCCGAGTCATAAGGTGCCTTTTCTGGAGCAAGGGCTTCTTTCTTGCACGGCAGCCTCTCAGTCCATGCCGATGTAAAACACGCTTGACTGTGGAGACTGACACCTGTGTTCCATCAGCTTCCAAATCCTTGCAGACCTGCTTCTTGGTGATTCTTGGTTGACTCTTGACCATCCTGACCAATCTCCTCTCGGCAGCATGTGATAGCTTGCGTTTTCTTCCTGATCGTGGCAGTGACACAACTGTTCCATGCACTTTATACTTGTGTATAATTGTCTGCACAGTTGCTCTTGGGACCTGTAGCTGCTTTGAAATGGCTCCAAGTGACTTCCCTGACTTGTTCAAGTCAATAATTCGCTTTTTCAGATCCACACTGAGTTCCTTTGACTTTCCCATTGTAGCTTTTGTAGCTGAGTCTAATCACTGGGTCAAATGAGCCCTATTTAAATGGGCTCATGAGAAGTCAACAGCTGTAGTCAATCAGAATCACTTAGAAGAAGTGAAGAGGCCATGACATGAAGCTAATTTGATTGACACAACTCGCTACATCACCAAAGTTGACAAATTTTGTTGCTGTATGTATATTTTTGACCCAGCAGATTTGGTGACATTTTCAGCAGACCCATAATAAATTTATGAAAGAACCAAACTTTATGACTGTTTTTTGTGACAAACATGTATGTGTTCCGATCACTCTATCACAGAAAAATAAGAGTTGTAGAACTTATTGAAGACTCAAGACAGCCATAACATTATGATTTTTTTACAAGTGTATGTACACTTTTGACCACAACTGTACATGTTACCCAAGTTTGTACTGTCTAGTCTTTTCCTCTGAGGGTTGGATGTGAGTGGATTTGGTAAAGCCAACTATCAGCAGGTCACTGGGCTTTGGTCAGATCATCCCTGTTAGGGAATGAGAAGCTAATCACTGCAGAAAACAGACTGAAATAATTGACCAATGAGCAGTTATTTGACTTAGTATTGAAAGAAGTTTCTTCTATTCTTCTATCTTCTATCTTCTATTTCCCATTTCAGTCTGTGCAAAGTGTGCAGGAGATGTTCAACAAGCTAGACAGAGCACGAGGTCAAAGGTCACCCGAGAGCGAGTGGTGCTTCTGGTTCTCATTGCTATCCTGGTAGCTACCATCATTGCCCTTGCAGTCAGTGAGTTTGTGTATTTTTATTGTTATATATATATAATATTGTATCATATACTATTTTTCAAGTTAGAGATACAAATTTGTAAATAGATATATGCGTTAATCTAGTCGTTTTAATCTGGTCCACTATCCGGCGTCTCAGGAGGGGGAAGCAGTGCAGTACCAACACTGTTTACAGTGGGGGTGGTGTGCTGCTGACCTCGACTCGGGACGTCGTGTTTCGGTGGGCAGAATACTTCGAAGACCTCCTTAATCCCACCAACACGTCTTCCATTGCGGAAGCAGAGCCTGAGGACTCTGGGTCGGGTTCTCCCATCTCTGGTGCTGAGGTTGCCGAGGTTGTTAAAAAGCTCCTCGGTGGCAAGGCCCCGGGGGTGGATGAGATTCGCCCTGAGTACCTTAAGGCTCTGGATGTTGTGGGGCTGTGTTGGTTAACGCGGCTCTGCAGCATTGCGTGGACATCGGGGGCAGTTCCCCTGGATTGGCAGACTGGGGTGGTGGTCCCCCTATTTAAAAAGGGGGACCGGAGGGTGTGTTCCAACTACAGAGGAATCACACTCTTAAGCCTCCCCGGTAAGGTCTATTCAGGGGTTCTGGAAAGGAGGGTCCGTCGGATAGTTGAATCTCGGATTCAGGAAGAGCAGTGTGGTTTTCGTCCTGGCCGTGGAACACTGGACCAGCTCTACACCCTCAGCAGGATTCTGGAGGGGGCATGGGAGTTTGCCCAACCAGTCTACATGTGCTTTGTGGATCTGGAGAAGGCATTCGACCGTGTCCCCCGAGGGATCCTGTGGGGGGTACTCCGGGAGTATGGAGTACCGGACCCTTTAATAAGGGCTGTCAGGTCTCTGTACGACCGGTGTCAGAGTCTGGTCCGCATTGCCGGCAGTAAGTCGGACTCGTTTCCAGTGAGAGTTGGACTCCGCCAAGGTTGCCCTTTGTCACCGATTCTGTTCATAACTTTTATGGACAGAATTTCTAGGTGCAGCCGAGGTGTTGAGGGGATCCGTTTTGGTGGCCTTAGGATTGCGTCTCTGCTATTCGCGGATGACGTGGTCCTATTGGCTTCATCAGGGCGTGATCTACTGCTCTCACTGGAGCTTTTCGCAGCCGAGTGCGAAGCGGCCGGGATGAAAATCAGTGCCTCCAAATCCGAGACCATGGTCTTGAACCGGAAAAGGGTAGAGTGCCTTCTCCGGGTTGGGGAGGATGTCCTGCCCCTAGTGGAGGAGTTCAAGTATCTTGGGGTCTTGTTCACGAATGAGGGGAAGATGGAGCGGGAGATCGACAGGCGGATTGGTGCAGCGTCTGCTGTGAAGCGGGCGCTGTACCGATCCGTTGTAGTGAAGAGAGAGCTGAGCCAAAAGGCGAAGCTCTCGATTTACCAGTCGATCTACGTTCCTACCCTCATCTATGGTCACGAGCTTTGGGTCGTGACCAAAAGAACGAGATCCCGGATACAAGCGGCCGAAATGAGTTTTCTCCGTAGTGTGTCTGGGCTCTCCCTTAGAGATAGGGTGAGGAGCTCAGTCATCCGGGGAGGACTCAGAGTAGAGCCACTGCTCCTCCACGTAGAGAGGAGCCAGTTGAGGTGGCTTGGGCATCTGGTTAGGATGCCTCCTGGACGCCTCCCTGGTGAGGTGTTCCGGGCACGTCCCACTGGGAGGAGGCCCAGGGGAAGACCCAGGACACGCTGGAGGGACTATGTCTCTCTGCTGGCCTGGGAACGCCTTGGGATTCCCCCGGAGGAGCTGGCCCAAGTGGCCGGGGAGAGGGACGTCTGGGCCTCCCTACTGAAGCTGCTGCCCCCACGACCCGACCTCGGATGGATGGATGGATGGATGGATGGATGGATGGATGGATGGATGGATGGATGGATGGATGGATGGATGGATGGATGGATGGATGGATGGACAGTATATAACCACATACAACAGAAATTGCAATCTGGATGATAAGGGAAATGCCAGAGCTTAGGTCCCCGGCTTCGCTCATGAATAAAAAGGTGGGTTATTCATCCATGTGGGGAGCATCAGCTGCTCGTCCTATAGTTTTACCTTTTCAACTGTACAGAATCAAATAAACCTACTCTGTTAAGCTTTAACTAGTCATTTTCATTTATCCACATATATTTTGTGTGAAAGAGGAGGTCTAGTTAGAAATTCTTGTATGAAGTATCTTCCTGCTCTATTTTGGGAAATGAAATGTACACAATCTAAAGTGGGAATCTACAGTTTGTCTTTTATTTGCCAAAAGACATGTGTGGTTTGAAGCCCTGGAGAAGCTCTATCTTGATTGGTCAGTGTGTTTGTGTCTGCAGACTGTCTGGTTGTCTGATAACAGAGGAAGGCTGTGCTTTTCTGGTATCAGCTCTGAAATCCAACCCCAACCATCTGAGAGAGTTGGACTTGAGCTACAATAACCCAGGAGAAGCTGGGATGAAGTTATTTTCCTTTGGACTGGAGGATCAACACTGCCGACCAAAGACTCTTATGTAAGGACATCTTCAACTACTGGAAATATCCTAGAAAATTTTCAAGCATTTTGTTTTCCTTTTCTACCTCTCTTTAATTTTTCTTCCTCCTTTGTTTTGCTTCACAATTGCAAATCAATGATAGGTTTCCCAAGGTTTACAAAATATGTTAAATATCTAAAAAGAGCAATTTTTATCTGTTTCCAGAAATGGTGATGACGCTCTTTCAGAAATCTGATATTCTTTTGATGTTAAGCTTGTTTTATCCATGTGTATGTAAAGGTTAATGATCATTCTACACTGAAAAAAGTAACCTATAGAATTTACCCAATAAATGTGAGGTAACAATTTGCATTGACTCTTTTGGGGTAGATTCAATTCCATATATTGAGTATAAAATAACTGAACAAAAAATATATGAAATACTTAAAGAAATTGTTTAAAATTTACCTCATATTTATGTATATATTCAACAGCTACTTACTCATTTAAATTAGGTAAAACTATGTCTTGTTTGCTAGTAGGTAATACCTGACAATTACAAATAAAAGTTAATTAAAATCAGTTAATAACCATTACTTATTCAGAGAAGGTAAGATGTACCCCAAAAAAGACATTCAGATCATACACCTTCTCATTGTTTTTAATGCATAAAGTCATCAAAAACACAGAATAAACTGCAGCACAACAGTGTCACACAATATTTCAAATAATGAACCCGTGTTATTACATGAAGGTGTCCAATTACATGAAGATTTTCCTGTAATCTCTTACTTGTGTTTCTTCAGCCTCACACAACAGTGACTGAGCAAATCTGCAGATCTGCAGGTGTATTAATACACAACAAATAACTGAACTGCCCTGTTTATATGCAGCAATAATACACTAAATTATCAAAAAATGAAGTAAGTGCAGTACACAGCATCACACAACATTTCAATGAATAAACCAGTTTTATAAAGCACTAAGCTAATGGCTTCAAATGTTCTTTCTGGATAATTGGTCAATGCAAACAACACTTTCAGAGGCCCCTTACTCTATTTTAAAAGCCACAAAACCCACACACAAACGCTACGATTGTTTCTGTGTGTGTACAGTATCAAACATCTGGATAAAGACAGATCAGAAAATCAACATTATTTAGTTTCTGCGCTTGCTCTCACTCTCAGAGACAGGATGAGAATAAAAGAAAAAAACAAATGGGGAGGGAAAGAGGGTGAGTTCAAAATTCTTTAGGATTCACTCAGATGTATTGACCAGACTGGCCAGTTTCTATTGTTTTTCCATTTCTGTCAATGTGGAGAAATCAGAGAACAATGGAGTGGGCTGAGAGAGGCTGCAAAATACCTATGTATCCATCTGTACATATATTTCTGTGTCTGTGTGTGGAGCAGAGGACGGAAGAGAACAAAAATATAAAACTATACTCCATTAAAACTCTCTGTCCAGACAAAAGATCCTCTTGGAACAAGAGGGAAATGTATGTCTATTGCATGAGCTTGTTTTTGAGGCTGTGGACCTTCTTCAGTAGTTTCTCCCCATCAAGTTCCAAAAAGAGTTTTTGAAAAGCTTCAAATGTGTTCTTCAGCTGCTTTGGATAGTCAAGGTTGAGGGCATATATCAGTCCCATCAGCAGTACACATGCCTTTGTTCGGCTTCCACATCCTTCCATCACTTGGTTTCCCTCAATCACAATCGACACATCTGATGGATCCTCCTCAGCCATGATGTTGTGCATCACGATCACCTTCATTGTTTTGTCTGTGTAGTCCTCACATCCCTACATGTTAAAAAGAAAGAAACAAAAAAAATACACATTTTGAATTTTATTGCAGATGCTGTTTCAATACATTTCAACTTATCTAAAGGAGAGCAGAGGGGAGTGATCAGAAGATAAAAGGGGAGAAAGGGGAAAGGAGAGGAGAGGATCCCTTGAGTTAATCAATCATCTGTTATCAATGACATACCTGGCAGTCATGGAAAAGATCTTCTTGTCTTTCACCAAGGTAGTTAATGAGGCAGCAGACAACTGCATCCCTTTTTTTCTCAATGCTCTGTGTCTGTAGGGAGATACAATTTAGTGAAAAGACTGTTAGTGGAGAGTGGGGAGAGAATTGCATACACTAAGACCGAATTGTTTAAAAACCAAAGGGTAGTTTAGGTTGGTAAGGAGCTCAACTTTGTGCACAACAAAGCAATTCTTTACAAATTAATTCACTTTTAATTCACTTATATCAATAATGACATATTTGTGAAAAAAAGTAAAATAACATACGTCATTTAAAGTGTCCAACAGAGGGTGCATCTTGGAACCAGCAGCCCCTCCTTTAGCACGCATAAGCTGCAGAAGACCTGGTGTGTACTCATCAAGCTTTAGCATGAACGTCTCCTCCAAAGAAACTGTTGTGATACGTCTGAACTCTTCCTTGATCTAGGAAATAAAAGGACAAAAATAAAATTTTAAATGACAGACCAGATCTCATAGTAATCACATACATTTTTCTTGATGTGAAGGAAAAATTATAAATACATTCTCACCTGAGCTTCAGTGAATAACGCTGGCCACCTTTCTTTAAACACAATCACAGAGGGGCTTAGGCTGACTACTTCAACTCTTCGGCTAGAGAAAGTTTTATTCATTTTATCTGCAATTATCTTTGCATTGTTTTTCTTTGTTATTTCACAAGTTAATTCAAGCCTCTCTTTCTCCAGTGTCTCTTGGCTTTCACCAGTAGGGTGCGGAGGGAGGTAATTAACCTCTGCTTTTTTGGGCTTTTTTACATTTTTTGATGGCACTGCATCAGCTGGATGCTTCCTTCTTAAGGTGTTGATTTCAATTTCCGGGTAAGAATATTTTCGAGATCTTAGCTTGGCCCGGTAATTGTGCATCTTGTATGCAATTGCATTTATTATTATTCATTCTTCATAGAATTAGCTTCATAGATCTAAAATGTTTTACTTGAACAAACAATTCCTTAAAAAAAGATTTGGTACAGCAACAGTGGGTGTTTACACACATAAAGGCGGGATACAGTGGTACTTTGTTTTCATTTTGCAACATGTTTGTTTCCACTCTAGTTCACGCTGGATGAGCGTCTTGTTTCCATGACGACTGACCGGAAAAGACGTGCGACACGTCATATTCACAGGGTTTCCCGCAGCGCAATCTAAACTCAGGCTACCGCCTCGCTAACGTTCCAAAAAAAAAAACAAAAAAAAAACGAACTCATGCTTGCATGTTAATTTGCACATTAACACTTTTGTTGTTGCTTTCGAATGGCAGGGAACCCCCCCCCCCCCGCGCGCAAAACTTGTCGTCTCCACCCCCCCGCTCCGCTTGTCGGTCCGCTCCTCCTCCTTCCCCCCCCCCCGCTTGTCGTCTCCCCCGCTCCGCGAGTCGGCTACTTCCCCCCAGTGTTGCCAACTCAGCGACTTTGTCGCTATATTTAGCGACTTTTCAGACCCCTCCAGCGACTTTTTTTCAAAAAAGCGACTAGCGACAAATCTAGCGACTTTTCTGGTGTCACTGGCGAATTTTGGAGACTCTTACGTGAAAGCACGTATCGTTCCTACTCTTGTCCTCCAGCGGCAGGTACTGCCGTGGGGCACCTCCCCCCTCCCAACCCCGTCCTCCCGCTCCCGCAGGAGTCCCTCTCAGCGCTGCAGTCAGAGCCACAGCATGTTTACCCTCAGCGTCCAGACTGCAAATGAAGCGCGCATGCGCCGGGATTGACGGCGGAGGTTGATCATAAATAACTGAATTTGAAATATTTTATCTTAAATAAATAAATGGATTTGATTCACACAGCCACATGTTCGTGTTTTACCGTGATTTGTAGGCTCCTTGGTGGACCACAAGGGAAAAAAGAAAACGTTAAAAAAAAGTTGGAAAAAAAATTGTGTAACTCCGCCATAGTGTCTCTTTATGGTTAATTTTGCCAGTCTCAAACCCGGGTAAAGGAGGAGGGTTAGTATTGTAATAAAATAAACATTAATAAAAAATAAAAGTAAAATAAATAATAATAATAATAAATAAATAAACATTAATGGACAGAAAAAAGTAGCTCTATATATATTCTGAGTGTTTTTACTCACTTTTTGTCTCTCTAACAACGTTATTTGTCCCACAGCGTCAATAACATGCACATCACATCATGTGGCAGATTATGCAAATTAGGCGATGGCGTCATTCAGCGACTTCTAGCGACTTTTAGCGCAGCCAATAGCTACTTTCCTTACTGAGGAGTTGGCAACACTGCTTACCCCCCCCCCCCCCCCCGCGAGTCGGTCCGCTCCTCCTCCTTGCCCCCCCGCTCCGCGCAAAACTAAAAAAAAACCGCGGTGGAGACCGACTCTAGCAGCCATGTTGAGGGAGCTAACGGAGCTAACGGGTAAACAACAACTGCCTGTGTCTCGGTGCAGCGTGATGTGGGAGCAGAGACCTGCAGATACTTAATGACCATTATACTTTAACCACACTCGGCAAAAGCTGAACTATCCCCTCTACAGTCTATGTGTTGCCTAAACATCAGCCCATTCAATATATTACAAAACACTGGCGTTGACTATAACCTTAAAACCAGCGGTAACAGTCATGCATGCTGGCTAACCTTGTAGCACACCGCGAACACATTTCATTGCAACTCCAGACAGTTAACAGCCATGGTGGCGCCAGGGACACATTCAAACTTTGATTTCAAGTAATGGCATGTTACACAGATACACATCGAATATAAGTGAAGTGTAATATCTCATCTTTTCAAATATTACAATTTGCCTTCGCGGTATTATTCACAAATAGCTTACCGTCAGCTCACGGTTCGTTGGTAGAGAGGATGCAGAGTTTCCTGTCCCGCTCATTCAAAAACGCGGTCAGACACATGCGCAACTTCTTCTTCTTCTTCTTCTTCTTCTTCTTCTTCTTCTTCTTCTTTCCTTTTCTTGGCGGATGACGCATGCGCAACGTTGGAGCGCCGGACTTAAGATTCGGGGGTATATTTTACTGTTTTTTCCTATGTAATGGTTTTTAATGTTAACGAATGGGTAGCATATGTAGAATTTACCCATTATTTTGTAATTCCTTGGCTGACTGAAAAAATAAGTTAAATTTCATATGATTTGTATAGATCATATTTACCACTCTCCAAAATCACTTTTTTCAGTGTAGTCTGGTTTTGAAGGACCATTTCAAAGCATAAAGTCATCTTTCAGACTTGTGTCCATATGACATAAAAAGTATCCACAGGACTGAGGACAATGAGGTGAACCAAATATCTAAAATGGCATCGCTTTGAATGATACACCTTCTTCGTCTGCCTAGTTTGTTTTCAATTGTGTTTATCACAGCCGTTTTGCAGAATGTGTCATCTCTACTTGTGTAAAAATGGCTGACACTGTTACAAATACAGAACAGTATGAGGTCCCTGCCTGGTTGTGCTGAAGATGGACATTCAAAACGGCTGGCAGCTCAGCCGTCAAGTCTGTGTGGCCACACAACAAAAAACACAGTAGACGGGAAAAGAGAGGAAAAGAGAGGAGGAGTGAGAATCAGAATCTGTCATAGTTTGAGTTCTGACTTAGTTTGGGTTCTAGCTTAGTTTCTGTCACAGGTTGGTTGTGTTTTGGTACTTTTTTGCACTTTATTCTCCGTCATCAGACAGCTTTTATTTTGCTCAGTTTACCTTTCAGCAATCTGCCAGCTCACTTCACCAAAAAATCTGTTTGCCTGTCACTCCCCGATCACCAGTCACTAACCAGTCAGTTCGGTTTACTTTCAGTTACCACCCTTCCTTTGATTAGTTACACCTGTCACCAGTAATGAGTTTTCTCCGTTCACCTGTTCAGTCCCCTATTTATACCTGCGTCAGTCTATTATTATTATTTTTTATTCTGTGCCAATTAGTTAGTCTAGTCCAGCATTCTCTGTTCTCTGATAACTGGTTGATCTGACCCTATTTGCCTCCGGATATCTGAGCCAGCCTGACCTTTTATTTACCTGTCTTCCTGCTTGATCTGATTTTGCCGGCCAGTTGCCTGACCGGACCCGTCTGTGGATATTGGAGTTAGCCTGTCCCCTGTTTTCATTATTTAGTTTGCCGTTTGTCGACTCTGGACTGTTTTTGGTTCTGGGACACGGTCCTCCCGTTTTTTTGGCTTGATGCCCATTTTGTTTCCGCCTGTTTGTCTTCTGTTTAATAAATGACCCCTTATCCAAACCTCTGCTTGTCTGGCTGAATACTTGGTCCTGCATCATCGGTTCATGACAGAATCAGAGCTTACCTGAACTCCTTCAAGATCATATTTAACTAACAGAACATTCACTGTGATGGTTGATGACGTCTCGTCTTCATCAGCCCCTTTGACCTTCGGTGTGCGTCAAGGTTCCATTCTTAGCCCTGTCCATTTTTCTTTATACATGATAAATCTTCATAATGCGTCTTTCCATCTATATGAAGCTGATTAACAAATCTATCTGCCTGTGTCTCGAAACTCTCAAGAGACACAGTACACAGTACAAGCTTTTCTTGATGATGTCAAAACATGGTTATACTAAACTTTCTCTGCTTGAATGAGTCCAAAACAGAATTTATACAATTTTCTCCCTTCGGTCAAACAAATTTAGCTTTGAACCTCACACCTCTGGACACACACCTCAGCATTTCCATCAAAAATGTTGGAGTGACTTTTGACAACTTAAAATTCAATAAACAAATGGATTCCATAGTAAAGGCAAGCTTTTTTTTTCACTTCACCTATTAGCTAAAGCTACATTTTTTTCTCACTTCATGTGATCTTGAAAAAAAATATTCACGCTTTTATCAGCTTACGTTTGGACTATTGCAATGCCTTGTATACTGGACTTAGCCAAACTTCTATACAAAGATTACAATTTGCGTGCAGAGTGTTGCTGCTCGGCTCCTCACCAACACCCACAACTATGACCACATCACTCCTGGCCTTACCTCTCTAGTGGCTCCTGGTTCGGTTCAGAATGCAGTGCAATCCATTGCCTTGCACCCTCTTACCTGAATGACATCCTGACTCTACACCAGCCCAATCGAGCCTTACGCTAACCTGAGCAACATCTGCTGGTGGTCTCCCGGTCTAGGTGTAAACAGTTGGTTAGGGGTTAGTGGTACTGCCCAAACTCTGGAACGCTCTTCCCCTGGATTTATGCTCCATCACAACCTGCCCCTGTTCAAGGCCAGGCCAAAGGTCAATTAGTTCAGTTTGACCTTTTATACATGAGAGTTATGACTCCTTTTAAATTTTTAACTGAATTACAGTTATAGGTATAGCTGATTTATTTATTTTTTATTAATAATTCTATTTGTCTTTTCAATTCTGTACAGCACTTTGTTCAATCTGTGGTTGTTGTAAAGTGCTTTAGAAATAAAATTTGAATGATTGATTGAGTCTATATTTTACACATTTGACTGCTGAACACACAAACTGATTTGTTGAATTACCTGCTTAGCGTTTAATCCAATACTGCAGAAGCCTCACAATGACTCATTAAATTAAGCTATGGTTCCCACACATGTAGAAATATCAAAACAGACATCTGCCCACCTCTCCCATAGGATGTTCTTGGTATAGCCAGGATGCAGTGGGATCATTAGAAACAGCAAAGCATCAAAATCTATATTTTAGTTAAGAATCCCCCTCTTGCTTGGTGTGAGAGACTGATGGTCTGAACTCCTTCTCCTTTCAGATTGGAGCCTGCTGGAGTCCGATGGTTGACGCCAGGTCTGAGGAAGTGTGAGTATTTTTTATTTGAGTTATGATAAGAAAGAAACATATTTGACCATCTTTAAACTTTTCCATCACTCATTCAGGATTCATCATCAAAGTGCCAATAAATAATCAGGAACTGTAGCTGATTATGTTTCTTCTCTCCATCAGATTCCTGCCAGCTAACAGTCGACAGAAACACAGTGAACCAGTACCTTCAACTGTCTGAAGACAACAGGAAGGTGACTGGTGTGATGGAGCCTCAGTCTCATCCTGATCATCCAGACAGGTTTGAGGTCTGGCCTCAGCTGCTGTGTAGAGATGCTCTGACTGGTCGCTGTTACTGGGAGGTTGACTGGAAAGGGAGTGTTAATATTTCAGTGAGTTATAGAGGGATCAGAAGGACAGGAGCAAGTGATGAATGTGTGTTTGGATTAAATGATCAGTCCTGGAGCGTGACCTGTTCTGATGATGGTTGCATTGTCCGTCACAATAAAAGAAAGACATCAGTTTCCTCCTCCTCCTCCTCCTCCTCCTCTGGTAGAATAGCAGTGTATGTGGACTGTCCTGCTGGAGCTCTGTCCTTCTACAGGGTCTCCTCTGACTCTCTGATCCACCTCCACACCTTCAACCACACATTCACTGAAGCTCTTTATCCTGGATTTGGGTTCTGCTCTGGGGTTGGACATGAGTTGAATCCTGGTTTATGGACAAATTTATGGACAAAGAGGCATGTACCCTGGTCCAGTGAAATAAGAATCCTATCTAAAACAGCTCTAAATGATTAAATTAACTTGTTTTATTTCCAGTCTTTGAGAAGCTAAATTAAAGGAAGTATAAATAACAGCTACCCAGTAAGAAGGGTTTGCAAATTTTAGGGTTGATTCAGGTTTAATTTAGCTGACGAGTTAAACATTTTTAAACTGCTTCGGTGCAATATCTGCAGTAACAACTAGCATCCTAAATAATTGTAGAGGATAACCACAACCCTGTAACGAATAATGCTGGTGAACCTGGGGTCCGTTCTTCGTACGTTGCTTAAAACATCCAAGATCAAATGACACATCCAAGATGATTTCATCCGGCTAATCATGATCCGGCTAATTGGTTTCTTCGAACACACCTGTTGTTTAGGATTAGTATGGCTGGATTGAGTTATCTGAGACAACGGCGCGTTCATGCGTTTGTTTAAAAGGGGAAATGTATCGATAGTAGAAACAATGATCAGCAACGCTGCTATTGGCTGTTCAGCATGGCCAAAGAACGCCCACAGTTTTTCTCCCAAGCAGAACAAGAGCTTTTAATGGAAGGTTATGCCGAATTTGAGTCATTAATTAAAACACCTCAAAATCTGTTAAAGCCAGGAGAGAGGGCTGGCAAAAAGCAGCAGACAAATTAATGCGTAAATACTGTCCATGGTAGATGTTTCTATCACTTTCTACAGTATGAATTTTTGCATTTTAATAATCTCATATTTACTTTGTTCTTTTATGTCAGAGCCTCCACGGGACCCACTAGAACATGGGGACAAGTAAAAGTGAAATACAAGAATATTCTACAAAATGGTAGCCTTTAATTATTATACTTTATTTTAAAAAAGCACTTGTTATGTCAAGAGATCCAAATTTCAGTGTCATTCCTTAGACACGGGAAGTAAAGGACATGTGCAAACTGGGAATTTTAACAAAAAAAATCTTTATCCATAAAAAATGAAAACTTTCCTTTTCCAAGTCATCCACAGTTTACACGGTAAAACTGTATTGCTCCGTGGCTAGATAATCCATCCATAGTTTTTTCTAATACAATATACGGCTCGACAGGAAGCAAGCCTTTCAAAGTAAACTAAACTTCACAATAAAATGGCCCGAACAAATCTTCTTACTGAATAGGATAAAAATAAAAAGCAAACCATCATACAAATAACTTAAATATTTTAGATTTATGGCTCCAACACCACTTTTTCCTCTTTAAAAGCCACTGTTAAATGATGTTTGTCTGTTTATAACAGCCACCAAGAAAATATCTCTACTGTCGTGCTGCGCTCAAGGATCCTGTCTATTGCGCAATACGCGATTAATTCGAAAAACTCTGCAAATTATTCTTGCACCTTCCGCAACAGGTTGCAGTCGTAAAAATGGAAATGGCTACGGCAGACTTCCCTATCTCCTCCGCTTATACAGCCGTGATCTAATCTTGTTTACATGAAATAAGCCTGCTCTCGAGCAGGCTTAAGCTGGCGCACATGTTGCTATGACAACAAGTGCAGGATGTCTTTCGAAGAACCAAACGATCCAAGATCATGCCAAATCGTCAACAATGAAATCCTGCTAACTGAGTTAGCGACGTACGAAGAACGGACCCCTGATGTTCAGCCGAACACAGAGTTATGTTTTTTTAAAGGTTTATTGTGAGGGATGAGTAGTGGTGGGTGAGGCAGACGAGCAGAACCAGATTTGACAGGTGAGTTATGGCTGAAGGTGCAGGCAGGCAGGGATGAGCAGAGTAGAAGAACAGAGGATGCAAGTAGTGAAAAGACCAGAACAGTTGATGTAGATCAGGAAACCACCAGAAGGGGCAGAGGAAGCAGCTTGAACTGACGGGGAAAAAGGCAGAACTGCAGCATGCAGACACAGGCAACGTTCATCTGAAGAGTCATGCTGGTTGAGCACATAGGAACCAGTAGAGGAAGGGCACACAGAAGAGATGTTTTGGCAGGGATGAGTTGGCTGAGGCAGGTAAATGTTGGTTGGAGAACAGGTGACCAGAGTTGAATGTAATTACTGGCAGCAGGTGGAGTTGATGTGGGCTAATTGACTTGTGGCTAAGTTGATTGGATAGTGGCTGAGAGGTGCCGTGCTGAAGAAAAGTCCAGGAAAATTCCAAAACAAAGTAAACAAAAATCTAAATCATGACCGAAATGTTCCTTAGTCAGCTTATCCCAGAGAAGGTATTTCCTAGAGCAAGCCCAGTTTACAGAGAACCTCCATCCAATCTGGCCAAATGGATGGCTTTTGATATTAGCCTGTGGAGTTAACTTAAGGTCAGTTTGTTGGAAAAAAAATTAAACTGGAAAAACAAAACTTAAAAAAATATTTATTCAGATCCATCTTATTTGTTTTTTACTTTTAAGATTTTTTTTTCCAGCCTTGACCTTTTTTTGGGTGGGGTTCCCGTTGCGATATAATAACAACTAGCCTTTATATCATCACCTGGTTTACTGGCACCAGCAGGCGAAACAGAAGAAGAGGAGGCCATGCTGCGATCAGCCGGTCTGATGCTCCTGCTGTAGTTTGGCTGCTCCATTTTGCTTTGAAAACATGGAAAATGCCCAAGATGGACTGATGTGCAGATTAGTCAATATCATGATCTTTTCTTTGAAATTTGTGTTGTGTGACATAAAGAGCTCACTGAATCAAGTTATTTTCAAAACTAATACCATAAACATAGAATATCTTTGACATTTTAAAACATTCCCAGTTCCCACAGTTCCTGACTACAACAGGAATGTTTAGTCCAGCCAGGCTGGACCCCTGTTATCTGAAGCTCCGCCCCCACACCAAAACAGAGCCAAAAGTTTGAAACTGAAAAAAAGGAAAAACAATCTAAAAAATAAATTCTATCTATCTATCTATCGATAGATAGATAGATAGATAGATAGATAGATAGATAGATAGATAGATAGATAGATAAAGTGAAAAGTAAAACAAGATGAAGCAATAAAAAATAAATTCTTATTTTTATTGTTTCATCTAGTTTTTCTCTTCAGTTTATAAATATATATAGTTTAAACTGTTGGTCTTTCAGTTTGAAATATTTTTTTTGTTAAAATGTTTTTCTTTAATTTAAACTTTATGACCCAAATCTAGCTCCATATTAGCCACTCCTGGAGACCCTGAGACATGTTTAGTCCATGTCCAGATGAAGATGGAAAGAGCCTTTCTAAGGGAAGTTAATGTTAAGGCTGATGTGTATTTTGTGTTTTTTGTAAAACAATTGAAGCTTGCTTGTCTGGAATATTAACTGTGTTTTCTAAAAAGATTGAAGGGACGATGTTTGCATTCATATAGAGACTCTGTGCTGGTCATCTAGTTTTCCTGTTGTAAATACTCCTTGAAAATGTAAAATGTCTGTTGGAATGTGACATGAAATGTATCAGCATGTACATTCGGTTAGTTTTGTACTAATCAGAAATGAAAGCATTCTTCATTTTGCAGACAGTCTCTAGAATGTGTGCATAGAAATATTCATCCTAATCTTTGCTGCTGAATAATGGGGTTAAGCTGCTAAAACATGAGCTGGTACATACACATAAAATGTTTTTTTTATTTAAAGGCAAAACATATATTTCTTCATAGAGGTTAAGTTACTGAGTGGTCTGTTTGTATGTTAGATCATGATGTGTGATTGTACAAGTAATAAATAAATTGTTCCCCATTGGAAAATCAAGATGTCTTCTGAGTTTATGTATATTACATCTCACATTAAAGTCGAAAATTTTAAATGGACATTTTTGGCACAGAAAAAGCAAAACATTTGAGAAAAGTTAAAAATTAGAGTTTTGCTATGAGTAACAGGGTTCTTCATGATATACATTCATAGCATAAAAGTTTAAAAAGTGAATCAGTTATTTATTTGTATATTAGATGTATGTTTTCCACATCCAAAATAATGATGTACAAAGTGTTAAACATTGTCAAAATATAACAAAAACACATGGAGATACAGGAAATTGCAACAAAATAAGTTAAAAACAAGGTAGCTGAAACAAAAATAGATAACATAAGGTAGATACAACCAGGAGGGCCTCAGTTCAGGCTGGGAATGGTGCTGCTCCGCAGGAAAGAAGGACAGCTGGATAAATTTAAGACAACGATAATAAGAAAAGGAATATAAGTGTGGCTGATCGTATCGAACAGAAGGTCACCTGGAGAATCTATTAGAGTGACGATCTGAGGAATCAGCGAGGTGCATGCCAGATACAACGATAGGCCCGGATGAGGTCAACATGCAAACCGAGATTCTTGAGTGCATAAACGCTCCTTCACAGCTCCTGTAAGCTACAGACATGCATTTTCTGAAAGCATCAACTTTTCTGCACAACGCCACAACGAGTTTTAATAGAGTTAAACGCAGTTTGAAGCAACCAGGGCCAGAAAGGTTAAGCACCACTTTGATTAACTTTCTGACGACATTACCCCCAGATGTGACCGTCTTGTTGCAGGGAAACCAGCGCAGGGCTCTCATTGATTTAGCGTTATGGTGAGTTAAAATTCATGCACTTTTTATTATTTTTTTGGAGTATCTGTATCTTTCTTTGAATGATTTAAATGTTACCATGGTGACCCGAGTCAGAGCGTTACGGCTTTGGATGCCAACAGAGGGGGTGAGGGAGAGGAGAGGAGGAGACAACTTTATTTCAACTGTTTAAAAACAACATTCATGGAGTGTTTTATAATTATAGTAAAAACATTTTTTTTACGTATATTAAGATAATAGTGAAAGAAATGTGAAATTGCTTGTTCCCCTTCTTTATTTATTTTTCCACATGCATTTTCATTTACGTGAAGAGATGATTTTAAACTTTGATGCTACACAAATGCCGGCGAAATTTCTACGAGGAAGCTGCTAATACACTATATATATCCATCCATCCATTTTCTGACCTGCTTAATCTATATATATATATATATATATATATATATATATACATATATATATACATATATACAACCCCCCCCCCCCCATCCCCCTAGGCCAGTGGTAATATTGGCAAGCGATGACCAGTCCGCAGTGATAAAAAGGCCATTGATAGAAATGAATGAATGAATGATGATGATGAAATCTAATATGTTTTTGACAGTTTTTAATCAGAAGATTTAATAAAAGAGTGAAGTATCTTAAGTATGGTTTATTTATTTTTGTATTGATACATAACCTCACTGTATTCGTTTCTAATATTCGCTATTACATTATAGCGTGACGTATGTCTCAATAATCTTCTAGCATGGGTGATTCTGCGTGGTGGGAGGTTGGGGGGAAAATCAAATTCTGCTTAGGGCCTCCATGAGGCTCGGGCCGGCACTGATCAGAACAAAGACTGAATCAGGTGGAAGAAACCTTATGATTTGGAGGCAGGCGTCTTCTGTCCTGCCGTTACAATCTAACTTCCTGTTTCTGTCAGTCCATCCATCAACGTCTCTTTAACATCATTAGTGGACAGAAATGGAACAAAGAGGTTTTCTGTCTCAATCAATTGCTTGGTTTTATTTCTGAACATCAAAAGATAAATCATATAAATCTTTGGGTTACCTAAAATTAAGCACAATGAAGAATAATTACACGAAAAAACTTCTCTAATTTTTGCACCTTCTCTCTTTGTTTTAGGAAACAAGTAAAATCAATTCAAATGTAACAAAGTAAGCTGACAGCCCTGAATGAGACTCAGTCTGAACCTTGTGGACACTTTCAAACACTGAGAGTCTCACCCAGGAGACGTTTCCTCAGACCTTCATTCTCCTCTTTCAGGGTTCGGACAGCTTCCCGGGTCACTAACAGGACCAGAGCTGATAAAAGATTTAACAGATATAACTTCACCAGCATCATTTCTAAACGACAATCAACAAACAGGAGGTGGTTTAAAGCCACGAATAGGGATGAACTCACAGAGTCTGTAGAAGTTGATGAGAGCAGCAGCCAGCAGAGAGCCCAGAACCAGCAGGACTTTCTGTGGCTGATTGGAGGTTCTGGTTGGGTTTTCATGGTGAGAGGCAGCAGCTCCACCTGAGGAGCATTTAGAGGAGAACCCCATCAGAACATCTGGTCCGATTCACAACATCTGAACCTGACACTGACACTGAATCAATGACACTAACAGCTTCCTCTCTATGAGTCACTGATGTATTTTTATTTAGTTTCTCCTTTTATGAACCGAGTCGCTTCATGTTGGTGATCATGTTGTGTTTTCATGGAGACATCAGTCCTGCCGGTCCAGTTTGTGTTCAGTCTGTTTGTCTGATGATGACCTCTCAGCTCTGACTGCAGCTTCTTCTGCACCTTCCTGCTGATTTACCACCACATTCATCTTCTTACCTTCTTCACAGCTCTGTGGTCTCACCATGAGGACAACGTCACACTGAGGACAACTCTATGACAAACACAGAGACATTTAGGAGGTTCTGATGCATCTGAGCAAAAGTTAAAGGAACCACTGAAAGCATTTAACCGTCATGTAGAGCGTCTGCTGGAAGGTGGATATTATAATAAAAGTCTTTACTCTGTTTTAGTTAAAGTCCTCAGAATGATGATTAACATCTTCTTGTTTCTGCTTGTTGTTGAAGTGACTTCTTGTTAAAGGTGTTATTTACTGTCTGCTTCCTCATTGTCGTTTTATTTAAAGCTCTTACGCAGTGGCGGCTGGCCCATAGGGGGCGCTCGGGCGCTGCCCTCCCTAGATGTGGAGGGGAGAAGTCAAAATATATATAGATTTTAAAAGTATTATTAATGTCAGTTTTTACCTAATAGTACGTGGCTACATGTAATAAGAATTATTAAAACACTTCTACTGATTTACTCTATCATTTAACAGTGCATTTCCACCAACAGAACGTATCATTTCTCTTCTTCTACACTTTTGGGGCTGTGACTGAAGTAGCCCTACAAGTGTAGCGAAATAACCAATCGTATACTGTTGCTAGGGAAGATTTATAAATATTTGGCCAATCAGCATCGCCAAAATGAATGGCTTTGGGGCTCCTGGAGTAGTAGCCCTAGCTGCACAGTGATAGGTGCACTTCACGCGTGACGTCACGAGCTACATCTGCGCTACATCCGGGTAACGTTGGACGGCAAACACAGCACTGTTTTCGCTTACCAGCGTGACAAAACGGGTGAATTAGAGCGTACTTTTAGTTTATTTTTGGAATCTAAACAATGCCTACGACTTGTTGTGCTCCCGGTTGCACACAGAAGCATTCCAAATCGTCGGATGTACGTTTGTTTCGTTTACCGAAGGACAAAGAAATAAGAAAGAAATGGATAATTTCAATGAAAAGGATGCAGGATGCCAATGGACTGTGGGAGCCATCATACTAAGATAGAATTTGCAGTCTACACTTCATCTCCGGTAAATACAACTTAATTTTGCACTAGTCATTGTTCTACTACTTAAATCATTATATAATTAAAAAATTAGGATACATATATTATAGTCAAGACGTAAACGTTTGTTTTGTAATAATATACGTACATGTACAATGTATGCAAACCCTCTTGCATGAGTCTGTGAAAAGGAGACAAACAAGACAAAAACACCAAAATAATCCTTTGTGAACAATGTTTTTTTTTTTTTATTAATTAAATGCTTATTGTGGAATCGTAGTAATTTTCCGACTTTTAATTTAAATGCATGTACTGGGTTAGGCAGGGAAATCTATTGGCCAGCCCCACCAAGATTTTTTTTCACCAGCCGCCACTGCTCTTACGTCTTTATCACTTAGTTTTTCACTTCATTTTATATACAATTCACACTAAATAAGGCCTCAAGTCAGTTAAAAAAAACCTGTCATTCAGTTAAATTCCATTTCATTTATATCGCATCAGTTCACAACACGTCACCTGACTGCTTTAAGGAGTCAGTGTGTACGATCACAAAGAGCACAGAAGCACTGATCCAGGAGCAGTTTCTATGGTAAAGGAAAACTAAAGAGTTAACGGCATTACTAATGTAATAAACTATTAACGAAGAGTTCATTATGACCACATGTGAGGCTACAAATGACAGGTCTAAACTGTAACTTCCTTTCTACAAAATTCAAAGACATCATCCATCCATCCATTCATTCATCCACTGCTTATGCATGAAGGAAAGGAAAAACCTGTTCAGGGCGCAACTACCAGACAACCTATATTTTAATATGTTGTCTATGAGCGCCCTCTTTCTAATGCTGCCCTGCCTTCAAAGCCCATATCAGTTCACAGTAGAACCAAAGTCTCTTCTAAAAAACAGTAGAACTGCAGATGAACTGTAATGAACCTTAGGAGCTGGACCCGGTAATTCCCTCAACACCAAGAGTTTGTTTAAATTACTTTACTAAAAGTAACAGTGTAGCTTAAAAGCAGGGCGGATTTAGGAAATTTGGGGCCCAAGGCAAAGAAAGGCATGGGGCCCTCTGAATTGTGAAGACAACACATAAAACCGACCCATTATATACATATATAAAAATTTTAATAGAATAGATATACATTATTTTTTCTACCTTTTGTCCCTCTCTTATCCCTTTTCTTGTTGTTTTCCTCTATGTTTTCTTTTGTTCCTTTTTCTAGTAGACAAGCCATGATCTGCTTATCGGTTCTGCATTTTTCATTTGAATGAAATAATAGCTGGAAGAAAATCTGATCCAACAGATCCAGTCTGAGTCTATTTCCAGGGTCCAAATCCAATTACCAACAACCAGAGGTACAGAGAGGGCAGAGCAGAGAGGCAGGGTCGAGAGACTGAGAACCGATGAAAGACCGACAAGTCCATTAGCAACAGGCAGAAATCCAGAAAACACTCAATGGTCAAAAACAGGCAGGCAGGTTAGGAAATGCTGGAAGGTCTACTAACACAAGGCTTTCGGGAATCTGGCACCAGCTTGCTGAAGATGGCAAGCTTAAATAGTGCCAATCACAGGTGCCAGCAATCAGGGAACAGGGCCACTGTATGGAAGGCTGAGACGGCCAACAGGAAAGACTAAAACAGCAAAAAACTGTGATCATAACATGAACACAATGTTTACTGCTCTGGACAAACCAGCAGATCTGTGTCCTCCTGTCCAAAGCTGAGCAGAACGTCCTCACGTTTTGCACCAAGCCGATCTTTGTAGGAGAACAGCTTTGGAAGGTCAGGCAGTGGCTCATTGGCTTTTTTTTTTTTTTTTTTTTTATTAAAATAGGTTGGTTCATGTCAGTGCATTGCAAACAGTTTAAATTTGGACTTCCTGTCTAATCTGTGAACACTCTCTGTCTTCAGGAAGCAATTAAAAGCAGATGGTAACATCTGAACTGTACTTCTGTTTCAGACTCACCGAGCCAGGATGGCCGAAGCTGATGTTACATACGCTGATGTGAAGTTCATAAGACATAGGGCTAAAGGTAAGTCTGTCTGTCTGTCTGTCTGTCTGTCTTACTGTGACTGATTTGTGTTTTGTCTTGTTCAGATGATGTTTCTTTAGTCAGTGAAGTCAACTCTGCAGCCAGAAGATCACCAACAAAAGAACCAGGTGGGTAATAAATAAATAAATAAATAAATAAGCGAAATAAAAAAATGACGAATGATAATTCATTAGCTGCAACACTCAACCTGTCCAGGATGTACCCCGCCTCCTTCCCACTCACAGCTGGAGATAGGCACCAAAAACCCCTCACCTCAACAAGGATAGACGTGTTAGAAAATGTATGGATGGATGGATAATTCATTAGATTCACGTTTTTTGCAGTCCTATTTCAACAGGCAGATTTCCTGCTGCTATTATTAAAATGTTCATATTTTGTTGTTATACCATTTCTGAGGCAGTGTTTGGTTATAGTGGCACAGACTGCCACTCTGGGTCCCTAAGCAAGGCCCTTAGTCACAGAATGCTCCCCTAGGGCCGCACAGTGGGAGCCCACTGCTCCCTAACAGATCGGTTAAATGCAGAAGACACATTGCATTTGAATGTACTAAAGTTTAAAATCAGACTTTGTGAAGTTTGTGAGTACAAACAAGGAAAGGAAATTAACAGCAAGCAGAACAGCAAACTAAAATATATAAAGAAAAGTTATTATTCAGGGAAAAACGGTAACAGGGGCAGTATGTTTTTGTTGTTTAAGATATATTTAATGGTTTTCTAAAATTTCAAAGAATAGGAACAAAATAAGAAGCTGAAAAAGAAATATACCAGTGGTTAACACCTCAGTCAGACAGGATCTGTCTTATTAACACCCGAGTTGTTTTCCAAGAACCAGCACATGACGAGGCTTCTTAGCAGATGTAACGTATATTTAGAGATTTTCATCATCAGAAGCAACCGCAGTGTCAACGGTCCAGTTGTCTGTTCTGCTCTGTGTGATAATCCAGATGTTACTTTTTGTGCCGTTTGCTTTTCTAGCTTGTCAGAAAAGCTAGCTGTTGCATGAACTGATATTAATAATAATTGAACTTCATTGATCTCACAGTGGAGAAATTTACTTCTACATTTCTTGGGGAGCAGTGGGCTGCCGCCTAGGGAGCAATCTGGGGTTAAGGGTCTTGCTCAGAGACCCAAAGTGCAGGCTGTGGGGATCAAACCAGGTACTTGCAACCTTCTCAGAGCCGAGTGCGCTAGTCTAACCACTAGGCCACCACTCCCCTAATGAGGCTACAACAGAGATAAAACCATCTCAGGGAGGCACAGCGCCTGTGTTATCTCCACCTTTATGTTCCGTCCCTCTGTCTCCTGCAGCCAAACCTCTGCATAGCCTCTCTTCACTGCCACATCAGTCTTCCTCATCCTGTCAGTGAGCTGCATGAAGTGTTCCTGTGGTTGAAAAGCATCATTGAAGTGTTTAAAGTTCTTCAGGTCATCGATTGCTTTATTGCGTTCATCTTAAAATGGAACCTTGTGGTTTCCCAGATGAAAGAGGGACAGTAGAGGGGGAGAAGCCTTTGAACATGACCAGGCAGATATCTTGGATCGAGACAACAAATGATGGCTGAAATGTCATTGGTAGAATGGTTTATTATCAAAATGCATGTATGGAAGCAGAAACCAGGGGAGGAGCTATGGACAGAAGCGGACAGACCAATAGAAATTATTTAATATGTATTCATGAGCAAAATATAATTAACATCAGTCTGTGATTCAGATATTTTTTTAGGTCTGCAGAAAAGATTCTGCAGGCCTTGACGGCCCAACGTTGTCCTCTCATAGCCTCAGAAAATGCCATTACCTGAGGCTATGAGAATATCATTAGTGACTTTCAACTATGCTGTGTCAGTGCTATGATGAGCTCTGAAAACTGATTTCCAACAGGTGATTACTGTGTAAATGTTCATTCAGTTGATTAGAATTTTTTTAAGATAAAGAGAGAAGACTATATCACTATTTACAACTTCTACATACATGTTACCTAAGTTTGTAAAACGGTCTAGTCTTTCCCTCTGAGGGTTGGATGTGAGTGGATTTGGTAAAGCCAACTATCAGCATGTCACTGGGCTTGGGTCAGATCATCCCTGTTAAGGAATGAGAAGCAAATCACTGAAATATCTGACCAGTGAGCAGTTATTTGACTTAGTATTGAAAGAAGTTTCTTTATTTCCCATGTCAGTCTGTACAAAGTGTGCAGCAGATGTTGAACAAGCTGGAAAGAGCACGAGGCCAAAAGTCACCCGAGAGCGAGTGGTCCTGCTTGTTCTCATCGCTATCTTGGTAGCTACCATCATCGCCCTTGCAGTCAGTGAGTTTGTTTATTTTTATTATTTTATATATAATATTGTATTATATACTATTTTTTAAGTTAAACATACAAATTTGTAAATAGATATATGCGTTAATCTAGCAGTTTTACTTAAAAATTACCCCATGTAGTAAATACTGGTTTAATCGAACTGAAGACCAGTTAAAGTCCCCAACCTGAGGAAGAGGAGGATGAAGCTCAGGAAATATCTCTCAGCTGAGTCAGTCAGGAGTTGCAAGTTTCTTTAATATTCTGTTTAGAGCTGGTAGATCAATGCATTTATGACTCTATTTCACTTAAACCTGAATTGTTTCCAACCTTCTCCAGTTAATTCTGACAAATTACTGAAGTTACTCTGGGTTCAAAATAGTATATAATATATTATATTATTGTTTTTTCAGCACCAAGCAGATGTTTCTTGTTTTCTTACTTGTTTACTGTGCTTGTAAATCAAGACTTGTTACTGGTGAGATAGAGAAATTTCTCACAACTACAGGAAAAAAAGCAAATATCACTTTCTGAGATTAAAAGTAAATTCAGGATTTAATCTTTGTCCCACTTCTGTCCTCAAATGATATTAAAGAGACGTTAGATTGACGCCTGTTAAATTCTTTGTGTCCTTAATGTTTGATTCTAATTCAAAGCAGCTGTTCTGAAGAAAAAAATAACTCTGAAGTCTCAATTTTTTTTCTCTTTTATATAGAAATAAATTCCAGGACAAAAACGTACCCTGCAAGTTTTACACCATCATGTCCACCACCTCCTGAAGTAAAAAGTGAGTTCAGGATTTGATCTTTGTTGCATTTCTGTTCTCAAATTATGTTAAAGAGACGTTGATGGACTGACAGAAACAGGAAGTTAGATTGTAACTGCAGGACAGAAGGCGCCTCCTGCTGCCTCAGAATAATCAGATTTCTTCCACCTGATTCAGTCTTTGTTCTGATCTGTTTTAAGATGAGACGTGTCTGAAGTGTGAAGCAGGCTGGGAGCTACATGAAGGAACCTGTTATAATTTCAACAGCAATAAGTCCTCCTGGAATCAGAGCAGACGTTCCTGCAAAGATCTGGGAGGAGACCTGGTGAAGATAGACAGCAGAGAGGAGCAGGTATGAACCTCTGCTGCAGGTTCATGTTCTCACAGATTTCATCACATCATCATGTCTCTTCATGTCAGCACAGAAATGTCTCTCAGAGTCATTTTCATCAACTTCTCCTGTTCAGATGTTCCTCTTTGGAAGACTGAGCAACTTTATGGAGGATGATTTAAAGGACAAGTTCTGGATCGGACTGACAGACTCAGAGGAAGAAGGCAGATGGTTGTGGGTGGACGGGTCACCTCTGAACTCAAGGTTTGGCTGATGAAACAATGTCTGTTTATAGAATCTAACTTTATGGCATTTATGTGTTGTTTTCCTTCTGCTCTTCCCTAAGTTTTTGGTCTGATGGTCAGCCTGACAACAAGAGTCTTGATGGTGGTGCTGCAGAAGCCGACTGTGTGAGGATGGGGAAGATAGGAGGAGCTGACTTTCTGAAGTCCTGGTTTGATACATCCTGTAATTATCCTCAGAAAAGTATCTGTGAGAAAGCAGCAGAAACTGGACAGAGCTCATGTGTTTGTGGGTGAAGTTCTGTTGGTCTGGAAAACTGAGGATCAAGAAGCTGCAGAAATGCTGGTTTTATGAAGAAAAATGTCACAAATATTAAAAATTAACTTCCAAACATGTTGAAATAATCATTAAATTTTCCTCCTAAATAATGTTTGTCTATTTATTTTTATATTAAGCTCACTATATATTGAACCATTTCTGTATTCAGTAAATAATTGCAGCAGCTGTAGCTCAGCAGATAAAGTGTTTCTCACAGTGAAAAGCTCAACCTGAGGATAAAGATACAGACAAAATGTCCAGAAGCAGGCAGGTGTCAAAGTAAATCAGGGCAGAAATAAACACTGAATAAAACATCTACAACAAAACACAAATGAAGTGATGGACATGAGCTGAAAAGGTCCAACCGAAACCCTCTGAGATGATGTTCTGAACGGGTTAATTACCAAAAAGCTGCAGGTGAACTGATCAGAAACTGAATCCAGGTGAAAGCAGAATCAGGAAATGAAGAAACAAGAATCCAGATTTAAACCGTCAGGCTGATGCTCTTAAAAAGCTTCGCTGGTCCCAAACCTTAAATGCCTCCACTGACCAATAGTAACCAGGAAGCTGTGCATCAAATAAATATGTTACTTCCTCAATCCTTCTTCCTCTTGGAAAATCCTGACTTCATAAGATCAGAAAAATCAGCTGTAACGGCCGCTATAGTCATACTTTCTACTCGGAGAGGCTGCGAAATGTTTGAAGACCGATTGATGGATCCAATGTGGCAGCTCCTCGCATCATCAAGCTGTAATAAAACGTGTTTATTTTACAGGACACAGTTGTAAGAGAGTGACTAAAATCAATGTTACATGTAACAACTGCAACTCTGAACCGAACAAATTAAAAGTAGTGTTTGCATGTGGAATGTACCGCTTTAAATGACATTTATAAAAGGTACTATGAACAAAACAAAAGCTTTCTTGGCATTTTTCAGCTGCAAGTTTTTTTGTAAGGAATCCTACCAATTTGGGTTCTTTTAAACTTTTTTTTCCTGCTGTCCTGGTCTAATTAAGTCGTTCAGCTGTATCCACAGTAAGTGACATAATTATCCTTTTCCTCTGATGTTACATGTTGTAGATTGAACACATTTTTACTTCTAAACCTTTTAGGAACATAGGAACAATACATGGGATTCGGGAAAACAGCAGGAACCCTGATGTTTTCATCTCGGTGTGTCTGTAGAGGTTTGATGTTTGATGAGTCCTGAAACTGGAAAGTCTTTGTGCTTAAATGATCATTTGTTGCTCTCTGCTCCATTTCCTCACACAGACCTGGGAAAAAGGGCTTTTGTCAATTCCGCTCTGTCTACATGGAACATGCTGCAAAGAGATGGGAAATTAACTGAACTTATTTCAGTTAATTTATTATTATTATTATTATTATTATTATTATTATATATCAGTGCTAAGGTCACTTACAAACGTGTTTATTTTTATTTAACAATATGCCTAAATGGTTCATAGACATTCAGGCTTATTTTGATAGATGTTTGGTTTAATAATGGTAAATGGCTTGTACTTCTATAGCGCTTTATCAAGTGTGACGACTCGAAAACAACTTTTTATACTGCAGTCAGTCATTTACACCCTGATGATGGTGAGCTATGTTTGTAGCGACAGCATCCCTGAGGCAGACTAACAGAGGCGAGGATGCCATACATCGGTGCCTCCAGACCCTCTAACCCAGGAGTTCCCAAACTTTTTCAGCCGCGGACCCCCTTCCGTGTCCCAACCGGGTTGACTCACCCCCAATCAATGTCATAAAAAGGGTTATATAAATACAATTACAACATAATATGAATTAAACTGCAATAAAGTTACACGTAACATCCACAGCAGAACCCAGAGAAAGATCGGTCAATCCTCCACAACCTGAAACGTCTCTGAAGCAGAATCCCTCCGTGTGGTTTCTCAGACTAAACTTATATGATCTGTGTGTGTTCTCACTTTATTTATTTCATGTAGCTGCTTCGTAATCTGACTCACAATTTACACCACAAAATACAAACATGAAGAAGTTTGATTTGATTTGTGTCCAATGACGAGCGAGTCAGCGAGCCACACTTTGGTAGAGCAGCACAGAGTAACAATAACAGAGCGCTCCATAAAGATGTTATTAATCAGAGAAATAAAAATAATTTTCTGATTGTTTCACAGCGTTTCTCATTGTTTTATGTCCAGCAGGTAAACAAGCCCATAGCAACACTCCTCAGCTTCCTGCAGCCCAATTTCTGGTTTTCCTGTTTCTGATGAAAAATCTGTAAAATTAACTGCGCCTGTCTGAATCACGATGAAAAGTATTACACCTCTGTGCGTCAACATAGTCAAGAAATCCCATCTATTTCCATTTATCCCCCAGCAGGAGCAGTAACGGCAGCGGTGTTGGCGTGACATGTCAAAGCTTGTCACCGGTTCACCGCTGTTTGTCGGCGCTACGCGATCGATAGAGACGGTCACTCAATTTAATCTCATACATAAAACTTTTCCTCTTTTAAAAAACACATTTTCTGATTCTCGCTTGTTTTCTTCTCCCGCATCCTGTGCGATTCTCTCCTCTATTGCCTCCAATTTCTCTCTCACTCTCTTCCTTTCCTCCTTAACTTTGACCTCAGATGTCTCACCTGCCTGACAGTTTCCCTGATTTGTGCCAATTGAGCATATTTGCGAGAATGATTGAAGTAGAGACCACAAGCCATGTGCGCATATACAGCACAATACAGATATTTCATCTTAAAATGAAGCGTAGAAGAAGATTTCTTTTAAATAAATGTGTGAATACTTTAACGTCCCGCTATGACATCCAAGCACCAGACCGAGGTTTTACAGTTTTTAAATATAATCTTTACAAAGGATATGTTTATTAACTGGTCTTTGTGTTGTGGGGGGGGGGGGGGGGGGAAGAGAGACACTGTCACAGCGACATTACAGTTTTCACACTTTGGGGATCCCTGCTCCAACCATTGCCAGGAGGCAATGCTGGTCTAGTGACCTGATCAGGGACACAACGACTGAGACAGTAAAACGGGGAATCGAACCGGAAACCCGCCTGTTACAGGACGACTTCTTAAATTCTGGCACAATCATAATCCCATATAATAATAACAATAATGATGAGTCTCTTTGACCTCTACAATTGGTTTTATATGTTTAAGCTCAGAATTGGTGTCATATTTGTCTCGGTGAACCCGAACAAGCACACACACAGCGCGTCAATTCAATTATTGCAGGGTAAGATGAACATGGATGAGGTGGACCAGAGTCTTTTACCGGGGTGGGTGGATGAAGAATGCTGGAGGACTGGCAGCGCCTTGAAGCGGGACCCAAGGCTGGCGGGTGGTCTTGGAACCGACCCTGAGCAGAGCTTGGCCAGAGAGTCATAGGAGGTGCTGGGGTTGCCAAGGACCTGAGGAGACGTGGAGGATTACTTCAGCGGAGCGGTAACGGCAGCGAGCAAGGTCTTCCCACAGGAGGATGAGAGACGGACTGGCGGGGAACAGGAGACTGAGGTGGGTTTATATGGAGAGGTTTGCAGGTGGACTAAGTTCTGACTGATTGAAGGTTTAACAGGTGAGGATGATTAGTGGAGCTGAGCAGGAGGAGGAAGGTTCTGGAAGGTTCAGGGTGCAGCACCCTGACAATTGGTAGCTCACAGAAAAGGAACGACATCAGCTTCTCCTGACTTTTTATCCCAACAGTCTGCCTTACCGGGGAAATTATTAAATTATTTCCACGAGGAGAAGCTTTAGGTTGCCTTTATGTCTCTACTTGCATTCAAGGATAACATAGTTCCTTCAGGAAGTTGAGCTCAAACTAAAAACTTGACTAAAGTTAAATTTGTTATAAATGTAACTGCTTCACTTTAATGAGCAGAAGACAAAATCTCTGGAGAGATGCTCCAGCAGTTAGAAGTGAAAAAAGGGAGTGTGGAAAAGAGAGAGAGACTAGACTCCAGGTTCATTATGACATCTATAAAGAGAGACTTTACAGATATAACTTAAAGCTGAAAAAAAAAACGAGGGAAACTTTCTTCTTTGAGAAAATTAACAAAAACATTGCTACTGCTTGTGCCTTATTTGCCACAGTTGACAGGTTAACAAATCCCCGGTTTCTGAACTTCACTCCTCCAGTGCCTGTAATGAATTTGCTAACTTCTTTAATAGAAAATCCAAAACATCAGAGGATCAGTCTGTACATCCATATCAACTTCACAAGGGGAAAAAAGAAATAAGCACAATTCTCAATTCAGTCACTAGGGGGCAGAGACGGGATCGTTTAATATGTTCACATTTTAATAATTTCACAACTAAATTAGTTTGTGGAAAATCACTTAAGCTAACTAAACAAGGATGAAAATGGTCTAAAACAGAACTAAACCAGGTCAAACATCTGTCAAACTAGACATTTTAGCAAGTTTTGTCTCACTGACAAAAATAGTTCTATTACAACATGAAGTGGATGCCATCACCACGCTTGGCCGGAAGTTAGCGGGCGCCATCTTGTGCACATAGCCTATTACACATAGACATAATATAAGAGTAGACCCCGCATTGAATGTCGCTGCGCAGGAATTACGGTTGCCATCTTGGGGCGGTCGACCTGCTACCCTGATCCAAGCTGAATACACTAATGATGCCTCAGCACCGTGCGCTCATTTTTGTTTAAATCGAGGGACTATCTACGTCAGGGCTCGATGGATAAGAATGTGATTTTTCTAATATTAGGTAGAGAGATACAGGTCTACACCAGTGACTTGCGGTAGGGTTCATCATAGCTGGTGAGGCACTGACGTCATCGGAGTCAGATTTACAATTATATCACTCTAAAGAGTAGACTCATTCAAAGTGCTGAAGGAGACTGATTGTACCAAATAAATTCACCAAGAGACATAAGAATATTGATTTTTTTATGAGAAAAACAAAAATAAATGATTTGTCATTTGATTGGTAACAGTGTATGAGTTATGACGGATTTCTGCATTTGTAACCACTTCAAAGACTATAATCCACATTATGCATATTTCATTACAAAAACAAATATGAATAATTAGCGCTGTCTTACCTCTACTAATAAATGAAGTCCATGTGGCGCTCATTCTGCACAAAAATATCGGTCACTTTCCAGTAAAAGTTATCTTTATCTTTCTTCAATTTTAAAAGTCTCCCAGTCTCAATGGAGATACTGCCAGGGAGGAAAGCCTTCCTTGATCAGTCCTGTTCTGGCTGTATGTTTTGAGTCTTTTTAGTGCTTTACTTGTTCAGCATAACTCGCTGTCACTTTACAGTTTTGGGATCACGAGCGGTGCTCCTTGAGCGCCCCCTGCCTAGAGGCCAAGGAATTGCCGGCCTCACCTACAACCCGTTCTTTGCCGGTTATGATCGGCCAGCAGCACGAAAACATGTTACCCGCACACAGTATGATGACCAAAACACAATTCGTAATACAAATACATTAAATCATGGAAAATCAGGTCATAACTGTTTGAACAATTGAATTTATGATCTAGAGCAGGGGTGTCAAACATACGGCCCGCGGGCCGGATCCGGCCTGCCGAACAATTTAGTCCGGCCCTGTGGCTAAATGCATTATCATTATAAAAAAAAAATATATATTTTTTTTTTTTCTCCAGTGTTCTGTCTGGCAATGTGGCAATAAGATGCCACAAAGAGCTCATCAGATTTGACTTTCACAAGTGGACAAGATAAAAGGAAGAGAGTTCAATTATTAAAATTATTATTATTCAATTATTGAAAAAAACATGTACTTTGTTTAATTGAAAATATGCAGTCCCTATATTGTTCACGAGGGGCGCTGTGTTTTAATTAGCAGATTAAGCTTCAGATGTGGAAAAATTCAAATCATTTCTTAATTTTTATCTGTTTGATGTATTTTGTCATGCAGGACAGTGTTTTTAAGTTCCAAAAAAATTTGAATAAATGTTTTTCAACATTGTATAATCCCTGTGATCAGTTCTTATGCATAATGCACAAGTAAATGTTTAACTGAGTAAAAGTATTGTTGAAATTGCACATACTTTTCTTAAAAACGCTGAGGTTATTCATAATATATTGTGTAAAAGTGAAATTAACTTAATATAAAAATCAACAAGTCCACATTTATTAGTTCTATTTAATCTTGCAATGAGTTTACTCATGTGGCCCTCTTAAGATCAGATTAAGCTGTATGCGGCCCCTCAACCAAAATGAGTTTGACACCCCTGATCTAGAGACAGGAAGATGCATTCACAGAGTGGAACCCAGCGCAGTTAACATGGGATTGCGCAATCCCAGGGGAGGCCAAACTGGCTGCGGCCTCACCGGCTTCGCTATGACGCGCTACCATGGATTTACATGGAAAATAGTGAAAATTCTGCGATTTTGAAGAAAATATGATCAAAATTGATGACATTAGATAACAATTTAACTCTTTATTACAAATTACTGAATGAATCACTATTTATATTATGTTATCATCATTATATATTTTCTTTCTTTCCGTGATGACAGGTGAGGCCTGGCGTCACTTGCCTCCCCTGACTGCACGTCACTGGTCTACATGTCCAAGTCTTTGTGACTTAGTCTCTCCAAAACTGCATCTGCTCCGTGAAGGCATCAGAGCTTTGTTAGACATTAGTGAATAAACAGCATATATCTAACTATATATATATATATATATATTATATATATATATATATGCTGTTTACTCACTAATGTCTATATATATTTATATATATATATTTATATATATATTTATATATATATATATATATATATATATATATATATATATATATATATATATATATATATATACATATATATATATATATATATATATATATATATATATATATATATATATATATATACTGGGTGCGATTTGCTGGGGGGGATTTAGCCCCCTCTCTGTTTGTGATGTCACGCCCTCTGGTCATTCATGTTTTATCCCTGGGGGGATACATTCCTCCCCCCTCTGATCTGAATAAGTAATATTATCAAGGGTTAAAGTTCTCCGTCGCTGCGACGGATTTCCGTCATTTGGAAAATGAGCGCAAAATGTCCCGTGTAGACTTTTTATTCAAGATTTTAAACAGAAGCTGCGCTCAACCAATGAAATCTGGCAGAGCCAGGACATTAGCCAATCAGAAAGAGAGTAGGGCGGGTCTTTGCAAAGCGGAGATCTGCCAGTCTGAGGTTTATCGATGTTAAATCATTTTAACTTTTGGAATATTATGGATTTTCCAAAATTTATATTAATACATGTCTTGTGTCCTTCACATTTGTAAATTTAATTTTTTGTTTGCTTTTAAAGAGTATTATTACGTTTTCTGCTCGAAGCGGTTAAAGTAAACTAATACCCACTCCCGAGTCCCGACAGTAGATGGCGCAAGTTTTAAAAAAATAGTCTAACACACTGGATCTAGCTAGCTACCTGAAAGAGCACCTATTAGCTAACTATTATTAATAAAACTTTTATTCATTAATAAAACTTTTGAAATGATCCCCCCCTCTGTTTTTTTGCAAATCGCACACTGTATATAAATATATATATAAATATATATATATATATATATATATATATATATATATATATATATATATATATATATATATATATATATATAAATACCAGGAGTTCAAAAACAGATAAAAAAGCATACTATTTATTCTTTAGTTAAGGTGATACCAGTCAAACTAACCTACCTGGTGAATTTGATCAAGTAAGAGTGACAAAATAATGGCATCTCAAAAATACGCCTTCATTAAAAGGACCCCACACACACACACACACACACACACACACACACACACACACACACACACACACACACACACACACACACACACACACACACACTTACATTTTAGTTTATTTGGCTAAAAACTGAGTTATCTGTTTTTGCAAATGAACTCTTCATATATACAGGTTCACAGACACAATCACTGCCTTAAATACCCTCAGCTGATTAAGGGTTAAACCATTCTGCACCAGACAATTTACTGCTGATTTTACCTATAAAATACAATATTTACATAATACAAATACACATATACACATTCCCAATGTGCCAAAGTTCCACCCTGCTTTTCCCATGCTCTCTCCCGGTACCTATAAATGGTGTCTGGACCCCTGGAGAAGTATTTGTCCAAACACCCTGGAGAGGACATAGAAAACAGGTAAGTCACCAAATCCTAACACTTTGTTTATATTCACACAGCCCACAGATTTTACACCACCATTTGCTTAAGTTTCTGAACAGTAGACCTTAGCTCCAAATAACAATTCTTCTTTCCACAAACATCCACCCCATTTCCTAACGACGTTCCCCAGTCCTTGGAGGGGTCCAGGGGGACCCGCCTCAAGCCATCACTCCCCAGAGGGTTTACTCAATCAGTCACAGGGCAACACGACACAAACAACCATTCACACTTTCACTCCTGAGGGCAAAGCCCAGCTAACTCTGCCTGGATCGTTATCGACTGTGTGGGCAAGCCAGAGCTCCTGGAGAGAACCCACATGCACAGTGTTAACGTGCAAACATCACAGAAAAAGGCACCAGGTTTTGAACCCGGGACCGCAGTGATGCAGCAGTGCTAAAACCATGCTTAAAGACTTTTTATTAAAAAGGTCAGATATGTGAATATTAATAATTTAACTGACCTGATCTATTATCTGTGATGTTTTAGTGTCTAATTTGTTCTGTTGTGCATTGTGTAAAGTCACTGTGTTTTGTGTAAAATCCTAACTGGGGACAGGCATTGAGAATTAGCCTTAGCTAAAATGTTGTAGTGTGTGACATGATTCATGAAACATACTTGTCCCTATCAAATAAACTAATAAAGAAAAAATGAATAAAAAAAAATGCAGGAACCTTTCTCAAATGACTTGAACTTAATTGATTCACCTTTTATTTTAACATATGGTGAAATAGTTTGGAATGGGGTCTATGTCGTTTGCTGTGTTATAACCCTGATGGCCCAAATGTTGTTCTTAATGAAGTGGGTTTTCCCAGGACTTCATGTGTCGTAGCAGACCTCAGACTTTGAGACGAGGCGAGGCTTTTTCTTTTGAGAAATATTTAACCACCGCCGCAGAGAATACCAAAGACCATGTCTAACGTTTCCAACCCCAGAGTTAATGTCAGCTGTTGTGTCTTCAGATAGTTGTCCCTGGTTTGGTTCTGCTTCCTGCACTGAATGAGGGGATGGTGAAATTGGGAATGTTGCATCATGGAGCTCAGGATGTTTCTCACTTATTGTTGAGGAACTTAATGGTTCCTGTTCCTCAGGTGTCTCATGTGACTCTTCTTCATCGTCTTCATAATCTGTCTGTTTAGATGAGCTGTCCTCCGCTTTGGGTTGTAGGTGTCCAACGCTCACACTTGAAAGGTTTCCAGAGTTGGCCGTTTCATCAATTGACCCAGATGACTGTTCATAATCAGCTTCATAGCCTAAATCTTCAGATGAGCTGTCCTGCGCTTCAGGTTGTAGATGTCCATCGCTCAAACTTGAAAGGCTTCCAGAGTTGGATGGTAAATCAATTGACCAAGATGACTCTTCTTCATCGTCTTTATAGTCTCTCTCTTCAGATCTGCAGTCTAGTTCTTCAGGCTCTGGATTTTTGCCAGTCATCCTTGAGAGACCTTGTTCCTTCAACTTTTCGTAACTCGTCTCGTATTCTGACTTTGAAAAGTCCTCTCGGCTCTGGCTTTGTTGGTCGGGAGGTAAATATTCCCCGTCAGCTGAGACCTTTTGAGAAATATTTAACCACCGCCACAGAGAATACCAAAGACCATGTCTAACGTTTCCAACCCCAGAGTTAATGTGAGCTGTTGTGTCTTCAGATAGTTGTCCCTGGTTTGGTTCTGCTTCCTGCACTGAATGAGGGGATGGTGAAATTGGGAATGTTGCATCCTGGAGCTCAGGATGTTTCTCACTTATTGTTGAGGAACTTAATGGTTCCTGTTCCTCAGGTGTCTCATGTGACTCTTCTTCATCGTCTTCATAATCTGTCTGTTTAGATGAGCTGTCCTCCGCTTCGGGTTGTAGGTGTCCAACGCTCACACTTGAAAGGTTTCCAGAGTTGGCCGTTTCATCAATTGACCCAGATGACTTACCATCATCAGCTTCATAGCCTAAATCTTCAGATGAGCTGTCCTGCGCTTCAGGTTGTAGATGTCCATCGCTCACACTTGAAAGGCTTCCAGAGTTGGATGGTAAATCAATTGACCAAGATGACTCTTCTTCATCGTCTTTATAGTCTCTCTCTTCAGATCTGCCGTCCAGTTCTTCAGGCTCTGGATTTTTGCCAGTCATCCTTGAGAGACCTTGTTCCTCCAACTTTTCGTAACTCGTCTCGTATTCTGACTTTGAAAAGTCCTCTCGGCTCTGGCTTTGTTGGTCGGGAGGTAAATATTCCCCGTCAGCTGAGACCTTTTGAGAAATATTTAACCACCGCCACAGAGAATACCAAAGACCATGTCTAACGTTTCCAACCCCAGAGTTAATGTGAGCTGTTGTGTCTTCAGATAGTTGTCCCTGGTTTGGTTCTGCTTCCTGCACTGAATGAGGGGATGGTGAAATTGGGAATGTTGCATCCTGGAGCTCAGGATGTTTCTCACTTATTGTTGAGGAACTTAATGGTTCCTGTTCCTCAGGTGTCTCATGTGACTCTTCTTCATCGTCTTCATAATCTGTCTGTTTAGATGAGCTGTCCTCCGCTTCGGGTTGTAGGTGTCCAACGCTCACACTTGAAAGGTTTCCAGAGTTGGCCGTTTCATCAATTGACCCAGATGACTTACCATCATCAGCTTCATAGCCTAAATCTTCAGATGAGCTGTCCTGCGCTTCAGGTTGTAGATGTCCATCGCTCACACTTGAAAGGCTTCCAGAGTTGGATGGTAAATCAATTGACCAAGATGACTCTTCTTCATCGTCTTTATAGTCTCTCTCTTCAGATCTGCCGTCCAGTTCTTCAGGCTCTGGATTTTTGCCAGTCATCCTTGAGAGACCTTGTTCCTCCAACTTTTCGTAACTCGTCTCGTATTCTGACTTTGAAAAGTCCTCTCGGCTCTGGCTTTGTTGGTCGGGAGGTAAATATTCCCCGTCAGCTGAGACCTTTTGAGAAATATTTAACCACCGCCACAGAGAATACCAAAGACCATGTCTAACGTTTCCAACCCCAGAGTTAATGTGAGCTGTTGTGTCTTCAGATAGTTGTCCCTGGTTTGGTTCTGCTTCCTGCACTGAATGAGGGGATGGTGAAATTGGGAATGTTGCATCATGGAGCTCAGGATGTTTCTCTCTTATTGTTGAGGAACTTAATGGTTCCTGTTCCTCAGGTGTCTCATGTGACTCTTCTTCATCATCTTCATTATCTGTCTGTTTAGATGAGCTGTCCTCCGCTTTTGGTTGTAGGTGTCCAACGCTCACACTTGAAAGGTTTCCAGAGTTGGCCGTTTCATCTATTGACCCAGATGACTTTTCATAATCAGCTTCATAGCCTAAATCTTCAGATGAGCTGTCCTGCGCTTCAGGTTGTAGATGTCCATCGCTCACACTTGAAAGGCTTCCAGAGTTGGATGGTAAATCAATTGACCAAGATGACTCTTCTTCATCGTCTTTATAGTCTCTCTCTTCAGATCTGCCGTCCAGTTCTTCAGGCTCTGGATTTTTTTTTTCTGGTGGAGGAATGTCATTTTCTGGATTCCTTGCCTTATGGAATTGAATGACCAGCTGATATTTCTCAATGTCAGGTTTGAAGGATTCAAATTCCTTTGTGAGGGCATTGATTTTAGGCACAAGGGAAGATAAGCGACTTACCAACCTGTCTCTGTCCTTACGCGTCACTTGTTGCATGCCGAACATTGTACTGGTCCCGGGTTCCAACTTTTCATTTAAATCCAGAATGTGTTGACTCAATTGTTCGTTCATCCTTTTCAACCCTCTGACGGCACCGTCAGCCTCTCTGTAAGCATCATGTAGTTTAGTTTGATATGAGACTTTTTCTGTCAAGGTCTCAACCTGTTTCGTCAACGTGGCGTTTTGTTGCTTCAGTATCTCCTTTTGTTCTTTTGCTCTTGTGATCTCTAATTTCAACACATCAGGATCCGTTAATTCTTGGTTCATACTTTTCAACTGCTGCTCAAGTTCAGAGTTCCTACTGCTAATATTTGCTGCTTTCTCGTTTTCTTTATTGGCTTTCTTCTTTAGAGCGCACAACGTATCTAGCTCCTGTTGTAGCGACTTTCTCCGCTTTTCATATTCTTTGTTTAACTCCATCTCAGCTCTCCTCCTGTCTTTCTTTTTATGGAAAACGTTTGCGAGTTCATACCCTTCCTCAAGCTTTTCGTTCATCTCTAAGAGTTCTTGGAGTGCTTCGTTATTCTTTTCACGCATTTGTTTTAAGGTGAAGAAAGCAGATCTTCTCTCAGGGTTGAGAAAGTGAAACATCTCGAGGTTTTTCTTGCAGTTTGCAGACGAGAGCAAAGAGAAAGCAGCCAGTCGCAAAGATCTCAGCGTAGAATGCAGCCAGAATTCTGATGACACACATCAAAGAACCCTGTGGCTCAAAGGCAACTGTGACATCATCGATGACATCACGGGGCTTTGATGACACCCACCCAGAGAATTCTTTTGCTTGTTGTTGTTTGAAGCTATATTTAGCCTCATTTTCCACAATGACAAAAGCATTTTGGAACCAACGTATTTAAGTTTACCCACATGATGAAGCAGAATTTAAGAGAATTTCTGCGATGTTCAGCAGAAATTACTGTAAACATGAAAATTAATCAAATGTTGGATTTTGGTCTTGTGAATGCAAGAAATATTTTTAAGGAGACAGCTACAATTTTAACTCCTCCCAGTCACTAGGTGGCGCACTCGCCCATTCTCATTCCAACCTTCAACTATACTGTTTGCCAGCCAGGTGCCAGGCTGGGTAGCATTAGCAGAAGACCAATGATCCGTGTTGCCGAGTCGGCTTATCATAAGCTACTTTGGGCTTCTTTTTTTTAAAGTCGCTTGTAAATTTCATGCGTTGTGGGTTGCGGTTTTTGGGCTTGTTTCTGAAAGTGAAGTTGCTAATTTGGGCTCTAAAATCAGTGACGATACACACGTTGGAGACCCGCTTGCACTGCTGCGCTACAGACACAGTACTGGCTGAAATATCCTTGCCTTCTCCACGTTCACACACTCCTACCTAAAGAAAAAATATACTAGAAGCCTCATTACATGCTGGAGCGCATCCTGGGTCACCACCATATTGGGTGGGTCTTTTCTACTCTAGGCTGACATAGGAGCCGAAGGGAGTAAAGGCATGGGGAGCAATGTTGCTTGGATTTTATGCAGTGTAAGGCTGCAATAACCAGCAATAACTGCTTAAAGTAGATTATGCGGTGCAGATCACCATTTTGGGCTGAGATTCTGAAGATTAGTTTTTACGTGTTGATAATATTGCAGAAACCTAACCCATAAACCGTACTTTAATGCTTATTAATTTGTCATCTCTGTATTTGACAAACTAAGGCTGAATCATATTGCCAAATGAAGTACCCTGGAGTTAGTGTCCGCATATCCAGCATATTAAGCTCCTGCCCCAGTTGCAAGCAAAGTGTAAGACACAAATTACCTGGAAATTATAAACCCTTTTCCAGGCTTTAAAAAAACACCTGTGTGTAGACCAAAGTACTTTGGCATGAAAACACGTATTTATTTACAGTTTATGAAAACATCGCGGAGTAAAGCGTCTAGGCACTACGCCTGGGGCCACATCCCAGTCGGCACCAATGCTCAAATCCCCCCGCATGGAGCCGCTCAGCGGCAGCAAATAGTCCAAAGGCGGCGCAGAAAAGCTGCAGGATTTTAACCCGTCGGAGACTAAATCCAGAGCTCTCAACTCTCACGCATTGACCGCGTGACACACGCATTTCACTAACTTCACACGCTCACACGCAACACATGGCATTTCACACGCAAACATGGCATCTCTCACGCATAAAAATCACAAAGCCCATCTGGGCTGCGGACGATAAAACTCCGCCTTCTGCTGAGCTGTTTCGGCTTCTTTCACAACTTGTGGCCATCAGTAATTCCTGCTGTACTTCGTGTTAACAGAGCGATCAGAGTTATGAATAATTTTAGTCTTAACGGTGAAAGTAAGCCGGTAAGGTCCTGTACCGCGTGCGCAGGAGGGGAGAGGAGGGGATGGAGCTGCTGCATGGCTGCACGACGGATCATAAAACAGTTCTGCTATCCAGATGCAGTTTAAAAAGCCAGTTAGTCTGTTTATAGGTTTCGTCTTTGTTAATTCTGCGTTTTTTAACTACATGCACCGTATTTCTGTGCCTCAGCGCTTGCTCCTCTCCCCCCTCCTTTCCCTCGGAGCAGGTGCTTTTATCACCGTTCACCATTCAAAACGTGAATCACTACGTTTAATGTCCTCACATCGGTAGCAACGTGTGCCAGTTAAAGTCAATAGTAGAGTTAGTGTTGCATGCTATTTTGTTTTTAACAACATAGAATCAGTGGCGCTTCGGTGGGCTGCTGCCTCGCGCTTTAATTCAGGTGCGCACTTTTAAGGGTCATTTTAAAGAACTTGTAACATCAGGGGCTTCATCTCAGACCTGTCAATACCCCCGTTCCCTTTATAGAAGACCTTTACAGTCTTTATTTTTGCATTTTCCCCACATTTTATCCCTCACACGCAGCGCACCAACGGGGGTAAAATCCGCCCACCGCACCGCCCAGAGCGCACTGACGAGAGCAATAGAAATTTGTCTGGTCAGCGCGGCGACTGACTGAGAAACCTGTCACTGTGAAAGGTGATGAGAATGGTTATAAACTGTAACAGTCTAGAAGTGCATTGAGCTGAAAAGATGGAGACATCAGCAGCTGGATCGTGCGTAAAGACGCAGCGGGAACCTCTGCATGCTTCAGTGTTGCTGCTGAGGGGAAAATGTTGACCATAAAGGCTTGATCAAACGCAGCCTGATCCACCAATCAGGTTATAGATCTACAATGATAAACAAACCCATAGATGAATGTGTAACAGTGTAATAATTCGGTCAATAACTTAAAACTACTTAATTTTATTCTGTATTATTTGAACATTTGTGTGTTTTGTATGTTTTAATCCATTAACTGAACAATAAAGTATTAATATGTCTCTTTCTCTTTTTAACAAAAGCAATACATGTCTACTTCAATATCTGGTGGGATAAAAACGAGATGGAGTTGAGACTCCGCCGGAAGGGTCCAGTTAGCCCCCCCCCCCAACAAGCCCCGCCCCCAAAATTAGCATAATCTAACTCTTAACTTTTAATAAAAGTTGAGAGGTCTGCTAAATCTACGGCTGGAACATGAATTCATAAACAGATGACAGTAATTACCTTTAGAAAAGCCTGGATCAGGTCATCAGAGGGCTGGGAGGGGCTCAGCAATGATGGAAAACGCTTTTTTTCCCTCCTATCTTTACTTCATGGATGTCCGCCCCACCTCCCCCACAACACAGCACACTTCCACCGAGAGAGGGGGGGGGGGGGGGGGGGGGGGGGGTCGGAAAGGAGATGAAGATTTCGGCTGCTGTCGGCTCTGTGGGGGCTTCCAGCTCGGCGGCGATCGGGAAACTTCGGCAGGGATCGTGGCTTAGAAGAAGCTGCGCGGTTCAGCCTCCGGCCACCATTACAGGTTTCTCTACTGACGTTCAGGGAGCATCCTGCCACTAGATGTCAGTTTTCCCACAACACATTAAAACAACTCAGAAATGTCCAAAAAAATTAAAGTTTAAAGTGTAACTCACCCCAATATAGACTTTTTTTTGCAGATGCTGTATAAATTGGGCCTAAGGGTGCTACTTTTATTTTACTGTGTATTTTTTATATTTTTATGTGAACTGAAATAAAAATTCTGAAATCAAAAGTATAATTTATACACATGTAACCGGCTGTTTTAGTGACTTCATAATGCTAAAGTGGCCCCATATAGAAATGAGTCTGACAGCCCTGCTCTACAGCCTCATTAATCTCAATTATTGAACTACTTTTCATAGCAGTAAATCATAAACCTTTCCAAAGACGCCTTTTCACCTGTTTGAGGAAGAATCCATATCGTTTGCCATCAAGAGGCTTAATGATGCAGACTAGTACCAAGGTGATTATAAATAATTAATAATGACCACAGAATAAATGTAGCTGAAGAAAATTTTTTATGTGAAGATGATCAGATTATGTAGGAATAAACTATTAAAGTACAAAGAACTGGTACAATAAAATATTTTAAATCTAAATCTGCACAGGATATAGATAAGTATTGGTCTAAGTGTAAATATAAAATAATAATGATGGTGCACAGTGACCAAGTCATTGGCATTGCTGCCTTGCAGATAGAAGGTTGTGGGTTCCAATCTAAGTCAGGACGTTTCCGTGAAGCACCAAACCTGCTTTATGGCAGAGAGAAAAACAACGAAGCGAAGAGAAAACCCTGAACCCAGAAACTATGTGACTGGAGCGGACGTGTGAGACGTTAACAGAATTTTTTGTTTTTATCTCTTGCAGACTTTGACTAAATCAGAACAAACCGAGATGATCTGATGAGGAACATCTTCCGCTTTGAGTTCTGATAACGTCCAACTTCCAACCCAAACCCGCAGAACACGGATCCTCAGACGATAAGACGTTAACGAACGGCGATAAGAGCGCCGCCTCTCCTCTGTGGGGCTCGTTTTGAGGCTCAGGACCTTTTCTGACCCGATAAAATCTGCAGCGCAGATAAAAGAGCGTCAGACAAAGAGACGCTTTGGCAGTTTAGCTCTGAAGTGGATAAACGTCACAGAAAAAGAAAAGAATGATGACGCAACGTCTCTCCAGCTGGGATTTATTTGACTTTTATGGTCAAGATTCTGTTTTAAAAAAAACTAATTTTTACATCTGTTATGCCATAATATCGCCATGATAAATAATTGATCTCGGATTGGATTCTAAACAGTGGAAGGGTTGACAAAGGATTTCTGTCCTGCTACAGACATGGAAGGACATGGCCGGAAGGACGGCCTCTCTTCCTCTCTCTCTCCCCTTCTCAGGGTCTTCTCAGCAGGAGGTCAGCTGTGACCCCTCCTAAAAGATAAAAGTCACAGCACAGACAAAGAGTCCCTCTCTTCTCTTCAGCTCTTCACTTCAGCTGCTGCACAGACCACCTCTCCAGGACAAGGGAGAAGGCCTGAACCATGGGGCCATATGGCCTCATCTGCTGGGACATCTGAAAGATGGCCTGGACCAGCCACGCTTGATCCAGGGTCTGCTAGACCCGACTGCCTGCTTCAGCAGAGGACCTGACTGAATCCGGACAAACTATCCGCGCAAATACAGAGCTAAGTTGCTGTTTTAACATCATCACCGGTAGCAGGAGCAAAGATCCTGCATGCGAAACAGCTCTGTGTATTTTTCCTCAGCCTGTACAGGAAAGCGAACCCGATGGAGCTGAAGGCTGGATGCTGAGGAAAACCCCTGCTCAAATCGGACTGCAACGGAGGCAAAGACTGTTCCAGGACACCAGGCCTCCGACCCCGACCAGGCTGTTGACCACATGGCTGCAGAGCCAAGCGCTAGCCGGCACAACAACTGACAACTGTCCTCCTTCAACGCTCCTTCCTGGAACGGCCAAAGTGGACAAAACTCACACATGAGGCATCAACAGGTTGGGCAGCGAGATGAGGGTGAAGTTAAAAGGTTTATTGGGAAACAATTTGGAAACCTTTGTAACCCGTGGTGTTTAGAACAAAAGGGCTAACCGGTAGCTCGCGCTAGCCAACATGCTATTAGCCTTGCTAACATCCGGTTTCGGACATTTCAAAAGGAGTTCGTTTTAAAGCATAAAGCGAAACCGTTCTGCTCCGCCATCCTCCGATGGTGTTATGAGCCTTATTCCCGCATCAATATGGTATATTAATGCCGGTTTTCAAGGCAATTTTGATAACTTTATGTTGTAACCTCTTAGCCACCGAGTTGCCACAGCGACCCCTAGCTTCCGGAGGTACAATTGCATAAACAAAGGCAAGCGATCCTGAATTAAATGATTTTACAGGACAAACCGGTCCACAAAATGTTATTTTCTCAAAATAATGTTCTAGTTAACTTGTGCCTTGCATTGTGAATGGGTTGAAACACATTTCAAAAGTTGTTCTGAATTAGTTAAGCTAATTTAACCACAATTCACATTCTTTAAGGTGAACTTCGGTTCTTTAACTTAAACAAAATATTATTTCATCAAATAATGTTTGTTTAATTTGGGCTCTGCATTGTGAATGGGTTGAAACACATGGCAGATGTTTTTCTAACTCCATTCCATGCTTTGTGAATCAGATCTTCATTGAACAAGGATTCACTGAATTATTCTGATTATGATCAACCACTTTTGTTTTGTCTTTTGCTTGTTTTGCATGTAAATAGTTCCTTAGCTTAGCTTCTTTTAATCTTCATTTTGCTTAGTAGTTTAGTTAATCGAAATATTGAGTTAATTCAGATAAACAGCATTACATAGTGATGTTCTCTGGATGTTCATTTTATTTCTGTTATTAAATTCTTGGACTTGAAAAGAAGTTGTCACTCCTTTACCATTGTCTTGATATCAGCTTAAGAGCTGATCATCACCAGACAATACTTAACAGACAGTTATTTCTGAAACATTAAATAACTTTAAACAGTGTATAATTGCACAACACATCAGAGGAAAAAGGAATAAAAGGCTGATGGTTAGACGAATAAACGGCACAAAGAAAACCAATAAATCAGAGTTCTTCCTCTGAAGCTTAACAGATTATTTCCTGAATTTATCAACTAAGCTTTTGCCTTTTTCTCCTTGAACATAATACATTCTTTCAATTCAAACTGAAATCTGTAGTTTATAAAAGAGTTTGGGATATTTTAAACGATCCAAACAGATTAAAAGTCAGTAAGTGGTGAACTTGGCACATGAATTTGCTCGTTTTCTTCCTCTTTACTTTAATTTTCTCCGTCCTGCACACTTTCTCCCCGTTTCTTCCTCTCAGGCGTCCTCCTCCTCCACCTCCTCCTCCTCCCCGAAGTCGCCCTCCTCCTCCTCGGCCGTGGCGTCCTGGTACTGCTGGTACTCGGACACCAGGTCGTTCATGTTGCTCTCGGCCTCGGTGAACTCCATCTCGTCCATGCCCTCGCCCGTGTACCAGTGCAGGAAGGCCTTGCGGCGGAACATGACGGTGAACTGCTCGGAGATGCGCTTGAACAGCTCCTGGATGGCGGTGCTGTTGCCGATGAAGGTGACGGCCATCTTGAGGCCGCGCGGCGGGATGTCGCACACCGCCGTCTTCACGTTGTTGGGGATCCACTCCACGAAGTAGCTGCTGTTCTTGCTCTGCACGTGCAGCATCTGCTCGTCCACCTCCTTCATGGACATGCGGCCCCGGAAGACGGCGGCCACCGTCAGGTAGCGGCCGCGGCGCGGGTCGCACGCCGCCATCATGTTTTTGGCGTCGAACACCTGCTGGGTGAGCTCGGGCACGGTGAGGGCGCGGTACTGCTGGCTGCCGCGGCTCGTCAGCGGCGCGAAGCCGGGCATGAAGAAGTGGAGGCGGGGGAAGGGCACCATGTTGACGGCCAGCTTGCGCAGGTCGGCGTTGAGCTGGCCGGGGAAGCGCAGGCAGGTGGTGACGCCGCTCATGGTGGCCGACACCAGGTGGTTCAGGTCGCCGTAGGTGGGCGTGGTCAGCTTCAGCGTGCGGAAGCAGATGTCGTACAGCGCCTCGTTGTCGATGCAGTACGTCTCGTCGGTGTTCTCCACCAGCTGGTGGACGGAGAGCGTGGCGTTGTACGGCTCCACCACCGTGTCGGACACCTGGAGGACACGGAGACGTCGTCAGGACCGTTAACGCTACCGGACCGGGTCTGATCTTCTACAGGAAAGGCTTTTTAGGCCGTCTGCAGGTTTTAAAGTTTTATTTGGAGCTTTTCTCAGCTTGTTTATGAAAATCTGAGCACCTGGGAGCAAAAAAACTAATTTGGTTTAACTGTTGCAGAATAGAAGAGTCCTTTAAAATAGTTTTTAAGGCATAAAAAAAGTTTAAATCCCTATCACAACTCTTCCTCTTTAACCCTCCTGTTGTCCTCGGGTCAAAATGACCCGCCACTGTGTTAAAACCCCCCAAAACATCCACTAAATGTTATTTTTTTAACTTGAGATTTTAAGACTTTTCCTAGATTGGCCAAAACAATAGAAAAAGTTAAATGTTGCTTTTATTCACATTTCCATGTAAGCTGTACAAAAAAAGGTACAAAGATGGTCTTCGGGTCAAAATGACCCGTGAGGCAAATAGAGTTGAAATCAAGGTCACAGAGTTATTTACAAACCACAGAATGTTACAAAGTTTTAGTTGTGTCTCAGATCAATCAGTAGCAGAAGTAAACAAGGCAAATCAGGTGGTGTTCTCGCAGACTTCAGAAGACCACCTGTTATTTCCAGAGGTTATAAAGGTCCTGCATAACAGGACCCTGAATTGTGTCTGTGCTGAAGCCATGAGTGTACGTTACAACACTGAAGAGGCTTTAGAGGTTCTCATGGCCATGATATTGTGTCTACATTCTACCTGTTTGTCACACCAGCAATAAAAAAAATAATCCTGGAGATGACAAATCTGGAGAGTTTTCGCAAATATGGAGACAGCTGGAATAAGATGGATGAGATTGACCTCCAGGCCTATTTAGGGCTGCTAATCCTAGCAGATGTATACAGGTCCCGAGGTGAGGCTGCAGCTAGTCTATGGGATGCAGAGAGTGGAAGGCCAATTTTCCGAGCCACAATGCCACTCAAACTCTTTCACACCTACTCAAGACTGATACGATTTGATGACTGTGAATCAAGACCAGCAAGACGTGTGACAGACAAACTTGCAGCCATAAGAGAGGTATGGGACAAGTGGGTGGAGCGGTTGCCCTACCTCTACAATCCAGGGCCTGACGTAACAGTGGATGAGCAACTGGTTCCATTGGGGAACAAAAGGGGAGAGAAGAGGAGGCGAGAGGAGGACGACGCATTGACATCATTTTGTTCATTTTCTTAAGCTATAGAAATTCAAGTGGAGAGGGAAAACTCAAGTATTCACATATTTTGTAGTGAATTACAATATACAAGATGAAATTTGGTGTTTAAAATTCAATTAAGATGCTTATATTGGGGGTTTAGTGAAGACGGGTCATTTTGACCCGGAGGACACAGGGTGTATACAGAAAATGAGGACAACAGGAGGGTTAAAATAAAAAGAGGGTAAAGCCAGAAACCTGTTGCACTAGAATAATACTGAGGAAAATAAGTTGTACAACCGATCCAGAAACACAGAGGCTGGAGTTTAGAAGCCTTCAGCTAAAATTCACATCAGTCCAGTATCATCATCCTCTGAGACTCCAAACAATCCTTCAATTTTTTGGTTTCTCTCATAATTTGACAAAAAAAATATGCACATTCTTAATCTACCTCAATAATTATTGTACAGTAGGAGTCTTATTTTTCCTTTCTCCTTATAATTAATGTCTTTTTTTGCTGCCATTTACATATTGCTTTAACAGGAGCTGTTTTGCTTAACCTAAAATGTTCTTTTTTATATTGTTTCTGAGCCCAGGTGAGGCTATTTGCTGCAACTGAGGGAAATTATTTTGCTGTTTTCTGATTTAAGGAGCTCAGAGAAGCAGGAAAGTGTTTTAAACTTAACAGGACTTTGGGTCGACGTGATCTTAACCCCTAAAATGTTAAAGAGACCCTAAAGACTCCATCAGTGCAAGAGAAACTTTACAGAAGTCAACAAGACAAATGCACATTTAGTTCAGTCAATATCATTATTAACATAGAGAGCATAAAGTGACAGGCTCATAAATAATGATCCAATTATTCAACAGCCCGTCAGAGAAAAATAACCGATTGATTTTATTTGATAAACTGCTGATGGAAAATAAAAAAAACTAGACAATCAGCCAAGAGAAAGTTTCATGTGAGAATAAACAAGTCAGTCCCATCAGTGTAGATGACAGGGGAGGCCTCGGCGTTACCTTAGGCGAGGGCACCACGCTGAAGGTGTTCATGATGCGGTCGGGGTACTCCTCTCTGATCTTGCTGATGAGCAGGGTCCCCATGCCGGTGTAGGTACCAGATTGACTCGGGGGGCCTGCGCTTCCCGATGACGTCAAAAATATGGCAACTCCACTCAAACAAACTACATTACGCCCGCGGTCTCCATTTGTTACAGATCAATTTTATTTTGTTAATTTACGGTTATTTTCCAGCAACTTAATCGAGGCATGAAAACTTTTAACATCATTTTGGAATGCTTCTGGGGTAGTCTGACAATTTAATCAGTAATTTTGCAGGATCAAAGTTACATCTTAAGAGAAATTTCCTTCCTCCAATTTAAAAAAAAAAGAGTTTTTCCTTCCTCCAATTTAAAAAAAAGAGTTGTGAAGGGAAACAAAACCATAAACTCTTTTCATTTTTTATAAAAGTCTGCAGCCATTTTTATTTTATCACGGCATTCATCACTTTAAAATCAATAATGTTTATTCCTCGTTTTTCTACTGATATTACTCTTTTTTTCTGATCACATGTTTTTTATTATTCCAGATGAAATTGTGACAATATTCTTCCAAAAATTGAGCCAACTGTCAATTTTTTTTGTTTGTTGTAAAATGGCTTGAATATTTGTTCTGTCATTTTCAGTGTGGTCCTTGTTAATCATTATACCTAAATGTTTTACCTCATTTTTATCACTTAAAGTGGGTTGATTATTTTGAACTGCTAAGATTTCACATTTTTCTATGTTCATCTTTAAGCCTGAAGCTTTTGAGAAAAAGGAAACCGCTAAATTAACTAAATAAAATTGATTCGTTACAAATGCAGACCGCGGGCTCAATGTAGTTTGTTTGAGTGGCGTTGCCATACTGCGACCGCATCGGGAGGCGCAGGGACCATGGAGAATTTCTTCGTAAAATTGTCCGTTTACAAACCGCAATCCCGCTCTTGAATAAAACCTACACCCCGCTATAATTACTTTTATTAAGTTGTCCAGCCCAATCACAATGTTTTGCGTAATTGTGCAAACGTTAAACCAATCATGTATAGTGACGTCATCCAGAGGCGCAGGACCCCGAGTCGATCTGGTACCTACACCGGAGCCCGTGCCTCCTCCCAGGGAGTGGGTGAGCTGGAAGCCCTGGAGGCACTCGCAGCTCTCCGCCTCCTTCCTCACCACGTCCAGGACCGAGTCCACCAGCTCCGCTCCCTCCGTGTAGTGACCCTTGGCCCAGTTGTTTCCAGCTCCACTCTGACCTGACAAAGCGTTAAGATCAGCTTCTTATTAGAAAAAGCCAGATGTGTTGAAACAAACTTTAAAAATAAAAGACTGAACCTTGAATTGGTGCAAAGGAACCCAGAAAAACCACCTAGGGCAAATATGGAGTCGTACAATCATGATCTATAAGACAAAAACGCTCCTCTTTAAAACATTTTAAACTTTTTAAATCAAGATCCAAACCTGATGCCTGAACTGAAATAAAAAAATGACCCATTTGTCTCTGTCTCTCCAGCTCTTCACCCCCCCCCTCCTCTCCAGCTCCTGCTGTTATGTCTCGTCTTTCTGAGCACTTTCTTCATATCACCGAACTCTGAAAACCGTGGATCTGGTAAGCTGGTCTCTCAATGCTATTGATACATTTTTTCGACGGGTAGGCAACGAAAGGGAGACCCGGCCTGTCCCGATTGACACATTTTGTGGGATACACCCTATATTCCTGGATGGAAAACGGTGTGTCTTTCGACTTTGTCATTCCTGGACGTTTGAAACGTTTGCATGTTTGGATTCAGGATACTTGGATTTCTACTGGATTTTGTGGATCAGCAAATACAGTGGATGTCGGTAGCCATTTGGCCTTGATCAGGCTGCCGACTGCATATGACGCGCTCACTAAGCTGTGAACGGACAAACCTGGAAGGTGGAGGAGCAGAGCCGAAAAAAGCTGGATGTGCTGGAATGCAGAACTCAAAGGGATAAAATCTTGATGTGAAAAGCAGAAAAGCCCAACAATTTGGAAAATTGGATTTGCTATGTGGAGCCAGCAAAGACTGAAAGCTGACGGGAAAGTCAGAGCAGCTTGTCCTCATAACAAATAAAGTATTTGGATTATGCCTTCTCTATCAACGAGCTCAGAACTCTCCCCCACTCCCTCCTCCACCGCTGACACCTGCGGATGCTTTCTGAACTGTTGGCTGGCGGATAACATCAAGGACAATGGCCTCTGGAGAATGTTCACGGAGATATAAACACTTTCACCCAAACAGACACACATAACTGATGCTCACAAAAATAGATGAACTTACACGCGACTATTCTTCAATGTTTACCTTCAGCTATATGTGTCTCGTTATATTTGTGCTTCTCGTGCAAGAATTTTTTTTTCTGGATATCTCACACTGTACCGTGAGAGGAGAGGGTGTGATACATCAGGGTTTATACAAGAATGAGTAACCCTAATTTAATGCTTTTTAATGCTCTTTTAATGATCGTAGAAATAAATTTAATGCCATCAACAAGTACCCATATATATATATATATATATATATATATATATATATATATATATATATATATATATATATATATATATATTAGTATTTGTTAATTTAACCTAATCCCAAATCAAGACCTTAATTCAACCTAATCCCAAATCAAGACCTTAATTCAACCTAATCCCAAATCAAGACCTTAATTTAACCTAATCCCAAATCAAGCCCTAAATTTAACCTAATCCCAAATCAAGCCCTAAACTTAACCTTGTCTCTGTTAATGTCAAGTTGTCATAGCAAAGACATTTTAAACAATGTCAACTTTGCTTTAATAGTGTCATAATTTACCGAACGACAATTAATGACAACAGTCCTAAACATTCATAAAGAGTCATTTATGTTCATAACAGGTGTTATGTCATGTTTATGACAGTGTAATCTCAGTCTTATGTAGACCCCTTCAAATAAAGTGTAACCATGGCTGTGTTCAGACACCAGAGCACCTCCGCATGCAGTGTTGCATTGGATCCAAATGTTGTTCGAAGACCGTCTGATTTCCCTACATTAGTGGCAGTAAAGTTTGCTCCAGCTGCTGCTGTGCTGTTTGCGGTAGCTAATGCGGACGTGACTGCGTTGGTTACAGAAAAGTAACTTGACATTGTTAGCTGTTGTCTGCCCCTTGCAGCTGATCTGTGGCTGTCTGCAGTGGTGTAGTGGTCCCTGGAGCAGTGGGTATACTCTCAAGGTTTGCCCTTTTAGACGCAGCTCAGAAAAATGCTGTTTTAGAAACAGTGACATGTAACACTGCTCTATTTAGTTTACCCAAAAATCCATCACTAGGGTTTACTCATTTTAGCCTAAAATATTTAGCCTAAAACATTTAGATTACAATATTTCCTTGAGCTACTACGTGACCTGTGAAAATACTGTCGTCTCTTTTTTAAAGATTTTATCCAGCTTCTGGCAGGTAATGTAAAATTTTCTTTGGTTTATATTGAAGGAATTCCTACACTACATCCAGAATCAACATTTCATTACTTTACTGTAGGTTTTTCAATATAGACGTAGATGATAAGGCATATGGAAAGTCCTAAATTGAATGAGAAAGAGAATCTATAGAAAGAGATAAAGTTAATGACGAGGAGAACATCAAAACTCAAATCTCTTTGTCTTTGCAAATGAGGAATTGTCAAATATACCAGTTGAAACACCCAAAGAACTGTTGATCCTGTTGATTTAGACACCCTGACAATGAATGTTTAGCCCCTCGATTTTAAAATGGACGGTGATTTTAAACTTGACAGTCAAAAAGGGACCTCAGTTAAGTCATTTTTATCATGTAAGGAACAAAGCAAAGGTAAAACCTATTCTTTCAAGGCAAAAATATAGAAACACTACTCTAAGCCTTCATTTCATCATGGCTGGATTAGTGTAATTCTCTTTATCTCTGAATCAGTCAGTCCTCACTCAAACGTCTGCAGCTGGTTCAAACGCTGCTGCACACCTTTTAATGGAAAAACATAAAATAAAGCACATTAGCCCATCCTGGCCTCCCTTCACTGGTTGCCTGTTTATCTTAGAGTTCAGTTTAAAGAACTTCTGTTTGTTTTTAATGATTTAAACATCTTATTATTATTGTTGTTTTAAACTTTTGATTCTTTACTCAAGTCATTTTATTAGATGTTATTTTGTTGTACCTCGTGTTAAAGTACTCTTTAAATAATGATGACAATGATGATGATTATGATCACAAGAAACGTTTGCATCATCACCCAGAAGCTGGAAAGAAAAGAGACAAAAAGATTTTTCACACCTCACTTAGTAACTCAAGGAATTATTTTAAACTAAATATTTTAGGCAAAAATATTAAACTGTTTATTGGTTGTTGTTTTTTCTTCAATCCCACCGTTATGTTTAGTCATTTCTGCCAAAAGCTGCAGCATTTTCATTTAATCCATCTGAATGCAGTATTTACAAGCCCTACTCTGATTGGATGGAAAGAAACCTGTCTGTGACTGGCTGGTGAGGTGGACAGTTTTTTAAGTCAAGAGCTAGCCGCGCACAGACAGAATGCCGCGAGCCGCGCACAGACAGAATGCCGCGAGCCGCGCACAGACAGAATGCCGCGAGCCGCGCGCACAGACAGAATGCCGCGAGCCGCGCACAGACAGAATGCAGCGAGCCGCGCACAGACAGAACGCAGCGAGCCGCGCACAGACAGAATGCAGCGAGCCGCGCACAGACAGAATGCCGCGAGCCGCGCACAGACAGAATGCCGCGAGCCGCGCACAGACAGAATGCCGCGAGCCGCGCACAGACAGAACGCAGCGAGCCGCGCACAGACAGAATGCAGCGAGCCGCGCGCACAGACAGAATGCCGCGAGCCGCGCACAGACAGAATGCAGCGAGCCGCGCACAGACAGAACGCAGCGAGCCGCGCACAGACAGAATGCCGCGAGCCGCGCACAGACAGAATGCCGCGAGCCGCGCACAGACAGAATGCAGCGAGCCGCGCACAGACAGAACGCAGCGAGCCGCGCACAGACAGAATGCAGCGAGCCGCGCACAGACAGAACGCAGCGAGCCGCGCACAGACAGAACGCCGCAAGCCGCGCACAGACAGAATGCAGCGAGCCGCGCACAGACAGAATGCAGCGAGCCGCGCACAGACAGAATGCCGCGAGCCGCGCACAGACAGAATGCAGCGAGCCGCGCACAGACAGAATGCCGCGAGCCGCGCACAGACAGAATGCAGCGAGCCGCGCACAGACAGAACGCAGCGAGCCGCGCACAGACAGAACGCCGCGAGCCGCGCACAGACAGAATGCAGCGAGCCGCGCACAGACAGAACGCAGCGAGCCGCGCACAGACAGAACGCGAGCCGCGCACAGACAGAATGCAGCGAGCCGCGCACAGACAGAACGCCGCGAGCTGCGCACAGACAGAATGCAGCGAGCCGCGCACAGACAGAATGCCGCGAGCCGCGCACAGACAGAATGCAGCGAGCCGCGCACAGACAGAATGCAGCGAGCCGCGCACAGACAGAACGCAGCGAGCCGCGCACAGACAGAATGCAGCGAGCCGCGCACAGACAGAATGCCGCGAGCCGCGCACAGACAGAAAGCAGCGAGCCGCGCACAGACAGAATGCAGCGAGCCGCGCACAGACAGAACGCAGCGAGCCGCGCACAGACAGAACGCCGCGAGCCGCGCACAGACAGAATGCCGCGAGCCGCGCACAGACAGAATGCAGCGAGCCGCGCACAGACAGAACGCAGCGAGCCGCGCACAGACAGAACGCCGCGAGCCGCGCACAGACAGAATGCAGCGAGCCGCGCACAGACAGAATGCCGCGAGCCGCGCACAGACAGAATGCCGCGAGCCGCGCACAGACAGAATGCAGCGAGCCGCGCACAAACAGAACGCCGCGAGCCGCGCACAGACAGAACCCCGCGAGCCGCGCACAGCTGGTGTTGAGCGTGAAAGTAGCAGGTCACGGGCAGACACGGAAGCGAGTGCGAGCATAGTGGGCTGAGAAGAGTTTATCAGTTTTGAGCGTGCGGCAAACAGGTCTTGAGCGCGCGCACGTGATGTTTAAACGCTGAATACCGGTCTCACTGCGCGCTCAAACAAAAGACACAAATATCGCCCCAGAAGCTGGTATACGTAATGCTGACTGAGAAATAAGTGGGTATATGCCGTATACCCGCGTACACCCTGGACTACACTGTCCGACTTCATGCGAGATCGTGAAGCATTGACACCCATTGTGCAAAGCTTAATTTCTTTTTACAAACACGGCAAAATTCTTCGTCATCTTTACCGTCGACAAGCTGCAGCCATGTCCCAAATTCCTCTTTTCCCATCCGCTTTTGTTGAAATTAGCATTTCCCCATTCTCTAGCTCTTTCTCCGCCCTCGAGTCCCTTTTCCGAACATTAAAAACATACGGCTTTACGATCAACCGGAAGCAGTTCCGCGCACAACGCGGAATCAGTTATATCTGATATAATATATCTGACGAAACTGTTTTTATGACCGTATTTTTTTTTTAGAAAAAAATGAGGCATTTTTAATGCCACAGATAATCACATTTAATTACTTTTAATGCCAATTAAGGCCTTAATTTCATTTAATGACTTTTAATGCCCCGCGGAAACCCTGTACATATGTCTTTTTTTTTTCCTCTCCTTAACTATCGTGGCCTCTATCTTTTTACAGAGTAATGGCAGCGCCATGTGGGCACCGTAAGGCGGTGTCCTTGGCAGCCAGGCCTCAGTAAATCGTCTCCCCCTGAAATGTTAGATGTATGTGATGGCGGTTGTACTGAAACAGTAATTTCCCTCTGGGATTATAAAAGTATTTCTGATTCTGATTAACAACCTCAGTCATCATTAATTACCAAAGACAAAGTTGTCAGGTCTGAAGATTTGGCCAAAGGGTCCTGATCAGACGGAGTCCACGGTTCCTGGTTCCAGGTCAACGAGGATGGCTCTAGGAACGTACTTCCCACCTGAAACACATGCAAAGAGGTTGAAAATATGATTTATGATGCATGTTTCAATACTTTAACAATTAAAAAAGCAGGAAGGAAGAAAGTATGAACTGAACGGACATGTTTAGACATGGAGATTTCCTGAGGAACAGCACAGCTTGGCCCAGAAGAGGACTCACTTTATGAAATTTGCTTTGTTACGTTTATGTTGAAAACATATTTGAAATATGATTTTAACCAACAGTATAAATCAATGATAACGTAAAAAAACAGCGGAACATCACACATTTTATTTAACAACTAATGAAAGTGCTTGCGATCCAAACTGGTGTAATACCACACATCACCACAAGATGTCAGCAAATTTAAAGAATCTCCATTTAAATGCCAACCATGAAGCCAAAAGGCATTTCAAGTATTTTATGCATATTCTACTTTTTTATATTTTCATAGAGTCTTCCTTTTAGATTCCCTTATTAATTTTATTCACACAATTATTTTCTTTGCTCTTAATGGCTATCGGGTACGCGTACGCTCTATAAAGCAATAGTATGTTAATTTAACACAAAAATTAATGGTTAGAAAGTAGTTAAATAAAAGATTCGAGAGGGGGCGTTGACAAACTTATATACAGAAAAATATGTGTGAAAAATAAAAACACATACTTATTTAATGTCTACACTCAGCTTGTGAGACAAAGATAAAATATATCTCTACACTGATATTTTTAATTGTTTACAGATTGAAAACCAAATTCCTTAAGGAGATATTTGACCCTTATGATGAATCTCGTGTATAATTCATAAACTTATTAACTTCCTGCCAATGCGGACCATATGAATACTGTATGTAGGTAAAAGCTGCAGTGACACAGTTTCCCCACAAGAGGGCTTCATTTCAAACATCAAGCTGAGTTTGGATTATAAATAAAAAAATAAAAATAATAAAAAAAAAAAAAAAATAAGCCCACAGAACCAGGAAGAACTGACCAGTTGCTTCATTGTAATAAACGCTGATCCGGTCCAGCTGCAGGTCGCTGTCTCCATGGTAGGTTCCAGTGGGGTCGATGCCGTGCTCGTCACTGATCACCTCCCAGAACTAAAGACAGACAGACAGACGCATCACTGCAGAGCTCAGCCCACACAGAGCACGGCCACAAACACATCTGGACCATTTCTGCAGATTTATCTGATTAATTTGGTGAAGTCAGGGTCTCTGTGCTGTTCTAAAGGTCTCATTTAAATCCAATTCAAGTCAGAAAAATCAAACTGTTCTGAGGTTAATTACATCGTGGCGTCACGATGTAGGAACAGTTTCTTTGAATGTGTGAACAGCAGCTTCTGCTCAGATGCTATCTGTAGCTGGAACTGGTGTCACTTTTATTAGAAGTAAAAGCTGCAAACAGCTCGCTTTAAAGCTCTGACATCTATAAGCCCATTTCATCCAGAGTCTTAAAATCACAGGGAGCGCTCACTTTGATCCAAATCCCAGCAGGAGGGAGAAGACGACATCTTAACAACCTGAAAATAACTGATGTTCATTAAATAATTGTGCAATGATTAAATATAGATGACTTCTTTAAATTGTCCAAACTTGTAACAAAGTAATCTATATGGTGCCATTTGTATAAGGTGTTTGACATGTAACTTAACTTTTTTTTTTCTGACAGATCTCCCTTCAAAAATTAATCTCAATGGTGACTTTCCTGGTTAAATAAAGGTTTAATAAAAAATAAAAAAAAACAATGACACTAAAGAACCAGTTCATCTTTAAAGCCTTCAGTGTTTGTCGAAGGCCAACTTTGAAGACATGCCCTCCAGTTCTGGCAGCGTCGATGCTAACCTATTTTCCAGCTCAGAGCGCTAATTGGTCCAAACGGACTCAACTAGTAAAAAAAAAAGTTTTGCAGAAGGAAATGTGGGATGGGAAACGACTCTGGAACTCGGATTGGTTCTAATGAAAGCTGGAGGGATCAGCAGAGCTTTGCTCTCTGTCTCCTGAGATGCCCATGCCAAACTCAGTTAGGGACACAGAGGTGACCTTAATCTGAACTATGGGCTTTCTTAGGTAAAGAGGGCAAAATAACTACACAAAAAGTGTACAGTATTGGAATAATATAATTTTATGAAAATGAAAGACCTTTGCTTTTAGTCCTCCAAGTTCAGATAAGAACAAAAACAAACCAATGGTGTTTGTTCATCTCGGATTCAGGAACCTTACCTGACATTAAATTTATTACAGTGAGCTTCAGATTGTTTGTATGGAGCCTGATTAATACTTTAATTAGACTCAACAGAGCTTCTCAAAACCAGAGAAAAATTAGAAGTCTAGCTTTCTTCAACTTTTTAATCTTTTCAAAAAGGTAAAAAGCCACGTAACGTTCTTGTCAAAAAGGACCAAAAACCGTCTGATCATGATAAAATAAGGTTATATACACCAAGGCTTCATCTTGATAGTGTTTTGATGGCTCTTTTTGAGCTGAAAGATAATTTGCTCTTGGGTGCGATTAACAAACAGAAATATTTGTGGCGCCATTAAGCGACAGTATCGGAGAACTATCATAATGCTGGTTTTCTTAATCAATAAATCAAAATTAAATAATGCTAAACCCTCTGCAATGCCTAACAGTAAAGCAGCAGCTCGGCGCGATTGAAGCTCAACGTTTTAATTAAATAAACTAACCTACGGCAACTTTAAGAACCTCATATCAGAACATTTGCTCACATCAGTCAACTCTGTTCAGTGAACACCAACGTTCAGACTGCATTCCCAGCGACATTCCAGTCTTTTCCCTCATATATAAAATAATATATTTTTTGTTTTTCAATGGATCATGGAACTATCTTCATTGTTTCTACTGGAGATGCTAATAGCCGTTAACCGCCGTTAACCCCCGTTGCGTATGCTTTGCATATGCACAATACGTTTGTCTATTTAAAGTCGTAAATAAACATGAAAGGCTTTATTTACTAACCAATTAAGCAAAAACAAAAGCATAAAACCCTATACAATAATCTTTCATGAAACTTTGTATGCAACCAGTGAGCTACTGTGAATACATAAATAAAAAAAAGTCAAATAACATGGCTATGCAACTTTAATGCATTTTAATAACAAACCGGTAGAGTGGAAGGGATTTTGGCTGGATGGTGTTGGGACAGTAGATTCAGAGTTAATCCACTGGGAAAGATTCATGGCTGCCGCCTCGCTAAATCTGCTGTAAATACACTTATTACAGATCAGGGTGTCTGATTCAGGCCATATGCTGCAGCCGCGCTTGATCCTGCAGCAAAGGAAACTCAGAGAAATTAGGCTTTACTACAACCTTTACTGATATATGCCATTTATTATTTCTTAGATTTACTAAACTTTTACATTGTTTTTGATGTGCAATCCAAGGACGTTTTCAGAACAGATTATAGGCATCCATGCAGAGATTTCTGGATCTTTTGGGTCCTGAATATCTGCATCTGACAAACTGAGTGGGAAAGCCGCCTTTTGAAAGATCTCCTCTGTCTTTCAGAGCAGACACTGGACTTATTGTACGCTACGTTCCTCTCCTCTGCCTCAGCAACTTTCTGCTCCTTTCAGCCTCTTATGTCGGCTTTTTCTCCCCCACTTCAGTGACAAAGACTCACCAACAAGCCAGGAAGGACAGCAGATGCTCCAGTCTGACCTCGTTAATCATCACTCCATGACTTCTGTTCATGTCTCCAGTTTTTTAAATGTCACTAGTTTTAAATGTGAATTATACTCCACTGGGCCACTGGGACTTTAAAATGTCCAAAATTGTCCAAGTTATTTTGACAAATTTAATTTTATAAAGGATAAAGTTACAAGTTAAATACATTTATGGTTTAATCTAGTTTGACCAGACTCCTGTGCACCTTGTGGTACTTTGATGATGCAAAAAGCTTCTTACTCCAAAGTTATTTATTGTACCTCTGTTTTAATGTCACTTAGAAATAAGAGATTAACTGTAATTTGGACAAATGCCTCCAGTTTTAAAATAGGAAACCTTTTAGTAAATTACAATAGAGAGGTAGCCTAGTAACTAACTGGATTCAAACAAAAGCTATTTCATAAAAAATCCAAACTTAATAAATATATATATTATCAAGTGATTTATTACACATTTTCTATTTCTATAGAATTTTACAGAAACTAGACTAAAACAGTAATTTCAGAAACTTTTTAGTATATCAAAACAAAAGATAAATAAAATCTAATCCAGCCTTTTTCTTTACTTTTTCCTACCTTTGCACCAATCTGGTTACCGCACTGGCCCGCCTGAATGTGCACTATTTCCCGCATGGTTAATGTTAATGAGTGATGAAGACGAACTACAAATAAAGTGCAGGCTGGGCTGAGCTTGACCTATTGACCGAACCGGACCGACCAAGACAGTGTTGATCGATCTGGTTCCAACAGGCGGGCTTTAAATGCTGGGAGGGAATGGGACACAATTCTCCGCTCTGATTGGCTGCGGTCTTTTAATGCGTGGTGATTGGTGGAATACTTTTCTAAGGGGTTTCCATGGCGTTTAGACAAGGATCAAGGAACGAAGCGTTTCCTGATAACTGCCCCGTTGGAATCACTGGATGTGTTTGTGAGGGGTTTCCGTGTCGTTTAGGCAAGGGCCGGGGAACGTAGCGATTTTGTCATCGCTACTCATCGCAGGTTATGGCTGGATAATTACAAGCTGATAATTCAGCTTTGTAGAGCCAGCAGAGATGAGGAAGAAGCCTTATTCTGCTTGTAGACTGAGCTGCACTTCCCTGCTTCAGCCACCAGAGGACACCAGAGACCACAGTGACGGAACCGGCGCCAGGAATCACTTTGATTAAATGTTTCCTTGTCCAGAAGCTCCATCAGGGCCATCACTGCCATGAGGTCCGAAAAACAGAGGTTCTGAAGAACTGTTGAGCCAGGTGACCCGTCAGTGGAGGCTTCCTACCTTTCCTTAAAGGAGTCTGATCACCACAACAACAGTCACTTTGTCCTTTTGTCCTCAGCCAGCCAATCGGGTGTTGTCTGTCTGTCTGTCCCATCATGCATCTGTGATTCTGTGGATCTGAAGCAGTGAAACAAGATCAGATCTAGAGATAAAGCAGCCCAGAGTCATTCAGAACCACCAGTTGGGTCTAAGTGCAGATGCTGTGCCTGTGATGTCCTCTGATGAGTAACAGAGAGCATCTGCAGGACCCGAGGAACAGTAAGTAAGAAGTGAGGACTATATATACCTCTCTGGGACTTGTAGTTCTTGTCCTAGTTTACTAGGACATATACTAAAATTGGAACGATACAGAGAAGATTAGCATGGCCCCTGCGCAAGGATGACACGCAAATTCGTGAAGCGTTCCTCATTTTCATTTTTAAAATCCCTACAAAAGATAATAAACAACAAAATAAGTTGTTTTACAAACACCGGAAGTCGGCCTTCTACATCCGCTTTTCTCCTCCGCGCGGCCAGAGCCACTTCCGGTGGAGCTGCGCGTTCACAGCTGCGCCATAAAACTGCCTCGCTGAGGAGCTTTTTGCTTGGGATAAAGCCTGAAATATGCAGCAGCTTCCTGACAGGAAGGCCACAAACATTCCCGGTTGCCCCGTTTAGACTCCTTCACAGGTCCTAGTTTAGTTCCCGTTAAACCGGAGGAATAAACGGTCCTCCTGTCAGCAGACTGATCACAGAGAGGACCATCAGCTGATCTGCTGGAAAACGCCGAGATTTACTGAGAAAGACGGAGATTTACTGAATAAAACTAAGATTTATTGAGAAAAAAAGAGCTTTACTGAGAGGGGGGGGGGGGGGTTAGGAGATTTACTGAAAAAAAGGGAGCTGCTGCAGGAGGAGAGCTGCTCCCGCTGGCTTCTTATTTACACTTTTATCGTTTTATTGAAACATTTATCTTTATAGTTTATAGAAACAATATTTAATCCACATTCATGTAAAGTCGGTTTAGTTTAACTCATCGCAGAAGTTTAAGTTAAATTACAGCAGGAAACAGAAAAGCTGCGGCGACCCTGAAGTTGGCCTTCGATTTTCCAGGCAGCCCGGGGTTCTCCCTGGCTTATTTTAGGCACTATTGGTTCCGTTTACACCCGTCTCCGTGTCAAATAAAACCCAGAGAACAGTAATCCCGCTCAGAACAGCATTGGGTTTAGTTCTGGGACTAGAACCCAGCTGGTTCGGTCCGGTCCTGACCAGCAGCTCAGGCTAACGGCTACAGACCCCATGTGCAACAAGCTAGCGGACAAACCGTGAAAAGCGACCGTTAAACCGCCTAAAAGCCTCGAATTCAGAACCATTCCAGGACTAAACCGAACCGCGGGGTTCGCCAGCCACACTGCGGGTTAAATAACGTTATTTATTACCGTTAATTACATGTGGCTCTCCGCCTTCAGCTGGCAGGTGTCGAGAGTGTTAGAGCTTTCCGTGGACCGGAAGAAACGCGGCCTGTGATTGGTCCCCCGATACACCTAGTTAAAGGAACGAGCTTTTGATTGGACAGAGCGCACACAGTACAGCTCTACCCAAGAAAACCAGCTATTAAACCGTTTACAAGGATTTTTGTGCATTAGTCATAAAACAATATTCACCAGAGTTAAGTGAAGCATCACATTTTGGTGCTAAAACTCACCAATTTGTAAAACACACTAAGCCAGATAAACCAGACGCGCTAAGTCACGTTTCTGGCTCCTAAGGACAGGAGCAGACAAGCTAACAGCTAATGAAGCTAACGCCGTGTCACTTACAGGGTTAGCCAGCGAGGCGGTGTGGATTAAATAAATTCAGCACCTACCGTTTAATAAATTAAACCTTCTGTGGAGAATGAGCGAAAACTGACACGGGGGTTGTCACTGGCCACCTGTCCTGTAAGTGCCACGTATGAAGCCTCTTTATGGAGAAAAGGCTCTAAGAAACAAGAAAGTTGCCAGGTTTGCTGCTAGTCGCTTAGAAAAATCCACCAGAGGGTTCTGAGTGGCGCTGAGATGAGGCCTGGTGGGACACTGAACCGCTTGAGAAGTGTTGCCAGATAGTCAAAAGTTTTCCAGCCTGGAAATCTGGGAAAACCGCCACAACTCACAAGAACCAGGCCAAAAAAATAATGTTATATTTACTGTAAGGGCGGACCTGAACATACACCAGTAATATGCGTTTATTAAAGCGACATTCCAACAAAACCACCCAGAGTTATTTTTCCTGAAGACCAAACATCAGATCCAGTGAAAGTACCCCCCCCCCCCCCCAAAATGTTTTCAGATCAGATTTCACATTTAAAAGACAAACTATGATCAATGTGTGCACATAAATATGCAAAACTGAGTTCTACACATTTAAAGAAATTAAATTTACTATAGTCATTATTTCTTCTCTTTATTGCAAATCCACTGTTGGCTGAAAGGCTGAATTTACTCCTCTGAACTATAACATTGTGATTTGTGACCAGTACCTGGTTGAGTCAAATTTCCCCAATAACGACTATGAACTAATGATAAATTGATGACGTTAATAAGTCAAAAACCACAGACTGACTCCAGATCGGCCCAAATTATGTCCACCCGCCCAAAGCAAATTATTCCCGCATAATAAAAATAAAAACCATCTACTGGCATCACTGAACTTGAGCCAATTGGTTCAGGAAAGGTTCTTTCAGTTCTCCAGGCTTCATTTGCACATGAAACCAGCTACTGGTTGAATGCATAATAAGTCACCACTACAAGAATGAAGCTTGCCTCCATTTGCGTCCTTTAGGGCCATTTGAATTATCATTAATACCATTAATTTATCTGATGATTATCACATCGTAGATTCATTTTTTTACATGATTGGTGTATATTTTTAAGAATATTAAAATATGCACAACTATATACAGTTAACAAAAGAAGAAAATACAAAACTTATTTTCTATAAAAACTCTAAATATCATAAAACATGCGGTCAACCAAAACCTAAGACTTTAATTCTAGAGTGAAGGAGGGCTGGGATGCTGTGGTCTGCACAATCTGGAGCTGTTTGCGTAGTTCCTGATGAGCTGGTCTCCACCGTGGTGCTGCTGCTTCATCTCCAGGCCGGCCGTTCTTCTCTGTGGAGGGGAGAGCGAGCCCTGGTAGCCACTCGGCCTCAGAGTCTTTGTTCCTGGAAATTCTGTGAATTCTGTGAATCATTCAGCGTTAAAGCTGAAAACAGATCAAAGCTTGGAGATAAAAAGGTCAACCTGCTGAACAGAACCTACTGTCTTCATAATCCAGAAACATGCAGCGGTTTCTAATAGTTTCGTGGAAAAATGTAACAATAAACATGATTGAATAAATTTAAGACACGTTTATTAAACAGGCTGGTAGTTATAACAGGAATTATAATAACATTCTCTTTTAAAGTCCCTCCTCCATTCCTCCACTCACACCCTGGTCCTGCTGAGCCCAGTGTCCGGTCTGCTCAGCTGCCCACACCTGCTGCTCAGGTACATGTTGGTGCTGTTTTAGCCGTGAGCTGCAGCAGCCTCCTCCTCCTCCTCCTGGGCACAACTGGAGGAGGAGGAGGGAGACTCCTGCTGGAGGGGTCAGGCTGCTCCTCAGGGAGGCTGCAGGCTAAGAGCCTCCTTGCCACCATCACCAAGGACGGCTCCTCTGCAGGAAGCAGGGGTCGGTATGCCACAGAAGGAGTAACCATGGCGACTCCCTGCTCCATCACAGACCTCTCCCACTGCTGCTGACGACACACAGAGAGTCTGACATCTGACCTTTGACCTCTGAGCACACGTTCAGGGAGTGAAAAGACACAGCTCTCACCACTGGGAGATGGTCCGCTGGTTGATCTCAGACAGCTGGATGGAGGTCTGAGCCATCAGCCTCGGGCTCCCAGCACCGTCTGCCGTATCGACGCGTAGTCGCTGTGGATGAGGGACCACCGGCTCCTCATGATCCCCCCCCGACACACGTCGCTGCGGGATGCAGGCGACAGAGCTGGCTGCAGACGGCTTCCACCAGGCGGCTGGTGTCTGGTCAGGTTGCTGGAGTTCACTCCAAGGATGCAGCTGAGGTGGCTTCTCTGCATGTCCCAGATGTCCTGCAGGTCCTCTGAAGGTGTCCAGAAGCTTCTGGAGGAGGATGGCCGTGTCCGCCGCGCCACACGTCCTCCTTGGAGATCCTCTGGATCACCTCAGCGTCGCTCAGGTCCAGCATCCCGTGCGTTCTCCCGAGCTCGGACCGCTTGGCCTCGGTGAGACGGCGGGCGTCCTGCCTGCTGGGCGTCCCCCCTGCTGGGCGGCTCTGGAGGTCCAGTGGCTGAACAGAGGCTCCGCCTTCAGGCCTCCAGCAGCTCCTCGTCAGTAGGGTCGCCCAGCTCTGAGGAGACGCCAGGGAGGAGGTGGAGGGACCTGCCTCTGCTTCTTTATCTGAGGCTGAAGAACAAGAGACACGTCTCAGTGAAACATCAGTTATTCCTGCAGCAACATGTCTGGAAAAAGGGAAGCAGCTGAATGCTGGTGATGATTAATGCCACAAAGAGTGGATGAGGGAAGGACTCTGGTGGAAAGCAAACAGACAGGTGGAGTTAATCTACAGGTGGTGGGATGAGGACCTGACAGGTGAGCGGCACCAGCCCAGTTAGTGATGAGCTACAGCTACTGGCCTCAAGAAAATTATTTATTGAGTCAACACTTAGTGTTTCACCTCAGGTTTGTCTGATTTTGACAATGTTTGAGAAATAAAACGGGAGAAAAATCGTCAGCATCAGTTGCAGCATTTTAATCTGATTGGTCACTTTACTCACATCTCCGTGTCGCCACTGGCCCTCATCAGCTCTTCATCGCTGGACTCCACAGGGGCCTGGGCGGGAGGAGGTGGTCTCTGGTTTCTGCTGGAAAAGAAATCAGAACAAAGATTACATCACAGAGAATCCCAGCATGCTCAGTGCGTCTCCTGTGAATTTCATCTCACCTGGAGCTGCAGGCTTAGCTGAGGAGCTGAGCTTCTTCAACGCCGCCTGCATCTCCACCCCAGACAGAGAACGCTGTGACGACACGAAGGCTGCAGAGCTGAAAGCAGGAAACATGATTTTATAATCCATTAAAAGTTACTGCAGGTAACACTGAGGAACAACTGGGATGTATTAGAAAATTAGAATTTAGAAAAGGACAAACTGTAATGTGAGCTTTATTTATAAAATGAGAGAAAATAAATTAAAGTTACACATAATATTTCCAGCTGCTACAGTATTATAGTGATGAAGCTTAATTTACAATCAACTCCACCAGATCTGCAAAATTAAATCTGGAGAAATGATGACAAAGAAAAAACAGTGAAAGTCCAGCTGTTTTATAAGTGGATTCATAGAAAGCTCTGTCAGGCTAATAATAATAATTATTATTATAACAGTAATAATAATAATAATAATAATAATCCCATTTTACTATCAGGGAATTAAAAGCAGACTAAACCCTGTTAACTACAGTTAAGGCTTCATTTAACTCGTTTTTACCTGTTCTGCAGCTAAATTACTCTCTTCAAACAATAAATAAACAAATAGGTGAATAAATAAATGCTCCTCCAGCTAACAAACACGTTTCTGATCAGAACCGATGTGACCAGTGAAGCTGGCTGTCCATGGGTTTATCCGTCCTAAACACAGATCGGTTCAAATAAAAACTGAATCCATCAAAACTCTGACTAATAATGACATTTCTGATGAGAACTGACGAGGCTTGATGTGAAAAAGTTAAGCTAGCTGACGCGGCTGTTTTATCCTTCTTAAACAAACGGATCCGTTCAAATCAAAATCCATAAAATCTAACAAGGTTCTGATGAGTGAACCGGAGCAAAGCTATTATTTACACCAATTTAGTTTTTACCGTGATAAAAAAGCGTCGGTCCGCCGCCGCTGCTGCTGCTGCTCGAGGCCGTACCAATATATATATATATATATATATAGGTACGGCCCCTCTGAGTCCCTGTGTAGAGCTTCTAATTGGTGCTGATTGGAAGTGGAGGCAGCTGGCCAGACTGACGGCAGCAAGCTTCCTCACCTGACAGCGCAAGACCAAACTCCGCTCCAGCCCAAGCACCAGATGATCAACCCCAGCTGGGAGCAGATCAGATCAGACCAGCTCGGAGGAGCTCAGCTCATTCTTTCTCTCTCTCTCTGCCACCTACTTCTCTCATTCCCTCTCCTCTCCAACCAGTTTTGATTTTTGTTAAATAAATCCCATTTTAAGTTATCCCATGCGGGGCTTCCCTTTGATTTGTTATGGTCCAAGAGCCAGGCCATAACCAAAAAGATATCTATCAATCGATAGAAGTATTTATATTTGCAGCTGCTCTGTGAAGGCATCAGAGCTTTGTTAGACATTAGGGAATAATATATATATATATATATATATATATATATATATATATATATATATATATATATACTATTCACCAATGTCTAAAGCTCTGATGCCTTCACAGGGTAGATGCCATTTTGGAGAGACTAAGTCACAAAAACTTGGATGTGTAGACCTGTAACTCTCTATCTAATGTTAGAAAAATCACATTCTAATATAAACAATATCTTTTAATCTTACATGTGAAAAGTTATCCCTCGAGCCCTGACGTCAATAGTCCGTCGATTTAAACAAAAATACGCCGCACAGTGCTGAGGTATCATTAGTGTGTTCAGCTTGAATCAGCAGGTTAGGGTAGAAGGTCGACCGCCCCAAGATGGCGGCCGTAATTCCTGCGCCACGACAGTCAATGCGGGGTCTACTCTTATATTATGTCTATGGCCTATAGACCCTTTTCACATGACGTCACTCAACTTCCGTTTTGAAGCGGAGCAGGGTATCTTTACTTCCGGCTACATGCTTTTACATAGAAAATTCGGGAGGTGAAGAGGTGTTTCACTGATAAACAGCGCGATTTCATAAGGTAAGACTGAGACCACAATGTGTCGCATTGACTATCTTTATTTTCCTTAGTATTGGTAGCGATCATTGCTGTTATATAGATGCTTTGATCGGGACAGTAACATGTAGATCAAAGCTAACATGCAGCAGCTTGTTAGCTTACCTTACCAAACTTTTACCTATCAGCATAGCTCTCAACTCTCACGCATTGACCGTGTGACACACGCATTTCACTAACTCCACACGCTCACACGCAACACATGACATTTCACACGCAAACATGGAATTTCTCACGCATAAAAATCACAAAGCCCGTCTGGGCTGCGGACGACAAAACTCCGCCTTCTGCTGAGCTGTTTCAGCTTCTTTCACAGCTTGTGGCCATCAGTAATTCCTGCTGCAGTTATTTTTAACAGAGCAGCAGGAAGAGTGATCAGAGTTATGAATAATTTTAGTCTTAACCAGTGGTGAAAGTGAGCCGGTAAGGTCCTGTACCGCGTACACAGGAGGGGAGGGGGCGGGGGGAGCTGCTGCCAGATGACCGGTTCATTCAGAACCAGTCATGGCTGCACGCTGGATCATAAAACAGTTCTGCTAACCAGATGCAGTTTAAAAAGCCACTTAGTCTGTTTATAAGTTTCGTTTTTATTAATTCTGCATTTTTTAACTACATGCACCGTATTTCTGTGCCTCCGCGCATGCTCCTCTCCCCCCTCCTTTCCCTCGGAGCAGGTGCTTTTATCACCGTTCACCATTCAAAACGTGAATCACTACGTTTAATGTCCTCACATCGGTAGCAACGTGTGCCAGTTAAAGTCAATAGGAGAGTTACTAGCTGTGTTTCATGCTATTTTTTTAACAACATAGATTCAGTGGCGCTTCGGTGGGCTGCTGCCTCGCGCTTTAATTCAGGTGCGCACTTTTAAGGGTCATTTTAAAGAACTTGTAAGATCAGGGGCTTCATCTTAGACCTGTCAGTACCCCTGTTCCCTTTATAGGAGCCCTTTACAGTATTTAGTTATGCATTTTCCCCGCTGTTTATCCCTCGCACGCAGCGCACGGGGGTAAAATCCGCCCACCTGACCGCCCAGAGCGCACTGACGAGAGCAATAGAGATTTGACTTGTCAGCGCGGCGACTGAGAAACCTGTCCCTGTGAAAGGTGATGAGAATGGTTATAAACTGTAACAGTCTAGAAGCGCATTGAGCTGAAAAGAGGGAGACATCAGCAGCTGGATCATGCGTAAAGACGCACCAACCCATAGATGAATGTGTAACAGTGTAATAATTCGGTCAATAACTTAAAACTACTTAATTTTATTCAGTATTATTTGAACAATTGTGTATTTTTTTATGTCTTAATCCATTAACTGAACAATAAAGTATTAATATGTCTCTTTCTCTTTTTAACAAAAGTAATACATGTCTACTTCATTGTCTGGGGATAAAAATGAGATGGAGTTGACTCCACCGGCTCTTCCAGGGTCCGGGTAGCCCCGCCCCCAAACAAGCCCCGCCCCAAATTAGCATAATCTCACTCTTAACTTTTGATAAAAGTTGAGAGGTCTGCCTATCAGTAATCAGCGTGATTTCATTAAGTAAGACTGAGAGCACAATATTAAACGTGTCTTATTGACTATCTTTATTTTCCTTAGTATTTGTAGCGATCATTGCTGTTATATAGATGCTTTGATTGGGACAGTAACATGAAGATCAAAGCTAACATGCAGCAGCTTGTTAGCTTACTTTACCTGTCATTAATCTGATGTAGATGTTATAAAATGATTACTGTAGCTTTGCTATTATAGAAATAAATCTTGTTCACGGAGTGAAAAAAGAGACATTTATCTGCTACATTGTTCCCCTTACTTGATTATGGTGACGTGTTAAGCTTATATATAATTGCAGTCACTGAATTAAAAAGATCTTATTCCATTTGAATCTTTTTGTTCATTCCTAAAAAAAATTACCGTGGGTCTATTGGACAGTACTTCTGTTTCTGAATTTTCTGTGTATTATAATGAATTTTCTTCATAATATTATTTGCACTTATATTAATGCACTTTTTTTTTAGTTTTTGTGCAAAATACTATATATTTTAAGTAGAAGCCTGAAATTGTTTTATTATACTGTATTAGTAATGACATGTGCTGCTGACCTCTTAGTCAGATCAACCTTTAAAAAAGAGATCTTAATCTCAATGGGAGTTTATCTGGTTAAATAAAGCTTTTAAAAAGTATTATAATTAATCTATTTTTCTCCCTTTGTGTCCATCTCTCAGCAGCATCATATCCACTAAGCATGGCACAATCACAGAGAAACTGCTACTGCAGTGTCCCACAGTGTTCGAACAACAAAAAAAACGTTCCATATCTCGGTTTTCACGACTTCCCGGCTGATGCTGAGACTGGAGCCTATTGGGTGACGGCAATAAGAAGAGACGAGGGGCCGAATTTTAAAATCCTTCGCAGCAGCACTTACGCCTGCAGTCAGCACTTCTCTTCCGAGGACACCTATGTTTCTGCAAGTGGTCTTTAACAAATTAAACATCTTTCTTTCTTAAAGATAATTGAGTTATAAGTTTATTTAGCTATTCCCAAGATAATTTCAGTGGCTCACCACGTAAATTTTTATTAGAGCTGTCAAAATCAATTTGTTAATGAAAGGAAATTAATCTGAGAAATTAATTAATTTCTGCACATACAAATGGTTTTTAAAAATACTCACCTGTACACTGTGATCGCACACCGTCTCTTTCTCCTGCATTGTTTACATTTCAATTGTTTACTGTTAAATCACTGCTGCACTTTATCCTGTAATTTACTGTAATTCTCAAGCTGTATGCAAACGGAATTTCGTTCTGTACGCACTCTGTGCATACATAATGACAAATAAAGTTGTCTAAGTCTAATTTGTCTATGGATGAACCCAGAACCACACACACGGGACTTAAAATGAAAGTCTTTATTGAAGGTTTGATGGGATGGAGGGTGATGTAACCAGCGAGGTAGAACTGCACGGGAACAGGGTGATGGTGTTGGCAGGAGCTGACGGCCCGGAGAGAGACTTCTTGGAACCAGGAACAGGCAGCAGGGTCCACAGCTCGGAAGAGAATTGACAGTTCAGGGGAGAACCCACCAGAGCTCGGCAGCAGGCTCTTCTGTAAGGCAGAGGGGAACCGGAGCAAGGCAGCAGGATAAACAGGACAGGTAAAAGGTAAAATGGACAGAGCTGCTATGAAGTATCTATGTAATAAATAACTAAAATATATGAAGTGTGATGTCTGAAGTTTTTAAAATCCATGTTTTTTTGGTCAGTTCCTGAAAAATAACAGTATAGGACACAAGGGTTTGCCCCGACAGCAGCATAATCCATAAATACTATAGTGAACTGATTATTAGTGTGCATGCAGTGTGCATTCAACATTATTGACAGCGTCTTTCTCAGTCTATGATGTCCTAAACTATCACAGTTTTAACAGGAATGGGCAGAATTATTTTATTAATTGAGGCTCCAAATGTACTGACTAAACTGAGAAACACAATGAACCCACAGAGGAATTTTGAGGGATACTGCAAAGTCTGCAACCTCAGTAAAATACTACACAAAAAAAAAAAAAAAACGGGAGGGAATGAGGCTCCTCATTTTTATTCATAGAGGTGTGACAGCGTGCTCTAACTGTGACCAAAAGCATTGACACTGTTCCAAAACAAAGTATGAAAAGGCTCAACATTATACATCAACTATATCCCTGGTGAGACTCATTGGCTAAAAGCTGTGAAACAGATAAGCTGATATAGCAATAAAGCTAGCGTAGCAATATAATGGAGAAATAGAAAACTAATAAATGACAAAAGTCCTGTTGGTAGCATTGCTATCATTATCCTAGCATCTATGCTAACAACAGAGCTAAGAAGACAAAGCTCTTACCTTCATAATCGTCATCTTTGTCGAGTTTGGAGGCTGGTGTGGTCGAAAGCTTTTGTACCAGTCTGTGCACGTCTCCCAAACGAAATTTGGGTAGATTGGTGAGGGACTGTGTGAATTCCCTATGTAAAAACACTGCTTGCGGAGAAAGCGGAAGTAAAGATACCCTGCTTCACCGCAGAACGGAAGTTACATGACGTCACTGTGAAAAGGGTCTATTAGAACTGATTTGGACAAAATGTCTCAATCCAGCAAAATAAACTATAAAAGTTTAGAGGAAATCAGTTCTACCTGTCATAGCATCTGATTTGACTCAGATAATAAACACTCCCTTCTGTCGGGTGTTTCCCCCAATCTCTAAAAACAGTGATGTTCCAATTCCTCGACCAATCAACGGCGCGGATATGTTCCAATTTTTTCTAAATCATCCGTCTCTCACTCTGTCCAATCAGGAGGCTCGCTTTGTTCAATGGGGTACCGCCACTGAGCTATATCGCGCGCGAGCTATTTTTAGAAACACAACGTCACGATGACGTCACATCACGTGGTACGCAGTAGGGCAAACTCCCAAACCCGGCGCTGTGGAAGAGACGTGCGTTAGCCTAGGTTTTACTCGGTAAACGACTGCTTTTTCCAACATCTAAGACCATGGTTTATAAACATTGTTGCTATGGGACGTGCAACAGCGACTCGAGGTGACGCTCATCGGCCGCATATGAAGGATGTTTTCTTCCCGAAACTCAAGAGTGCCAAGGAGAAGTGTGTGCGTTGGGTACACTTGTGTGGGCGGCCTACACAACATTTCAACCCGGAAAAAGTTACCAAATTCACCTACATATGTAGCAAGCATTTTGTCGGTGGAAAGGGTGATGATAGCATTTAGGCTAGCATGTTAGCAGGCGCTAACATGGTACCCTGCTACCGGGATAGCTTACTCAAAAACAAACGCCCTGAATCTCTTAAAGGTATACTATGCAACCGGGGTTGATTTTCCAGCGAGGCTCCCCCCAGAGGGCGAAAGTAAAAGTGCAGTGTCGTAAATATGCTCAGCTGTTCTCCTGGTTTGTCCGTCAAGCCAGGCGCGGTTGTTTTGAGCTTAACAGCGTTTCCCGCAGGAATTTGGTTATGCGAGGCGGGGGGTTGTTGGACGACACGTTGTCCGCCGCTGGGGGGGGGGGGGGGGGGGGGGGGGGGGGTTTGTTGGACGACACGTGCCCGCGGACCGAATCGCGGAGCTGGGGGGGGGGGGGGGGGTTGTTGGACGACACGTTGCCCGCGGACCGAATCGCGGAGCGGGGGGGTGGGGGGGGGGTGGGTAGAGAGACGACAACACGTTGTCCGCGGACCGACTCGCGGAGCGGGGGGTATCCATGTGTTTTTTCCCTGCCATTCACGCACGCCGCGAAAGCAACAACAAACCGCGTGTTAACATCACTTTTTTTTTTTTTTGGGAATGTTGGCGAGGCGTTAGTGTGAGTTTGGCGAGGCGAAGATAGCGCAGCGGGAAACCCTGGCAGACAGGCGAATGCAACGAATTCAAAAGTCTAAAAACGA